>RWGZ01001372.1:36590-73620 GCA_009725065.1 Utricularia reniformis | reverse complement strand
AACCTGGTTGAGGATGACTCAACCAAGACAACTCGCATCGGGGCACATCTAGCCTCTGACTTTGAAAAAGAACTGATCCACCTGCTGAGAAGCCACGTGGATATATTCGCATGGACCCCGGACGATGTTCCGGGGATTGACCGATCAGATAGTGAACATCGGATCAACACTGAGCCAGGAACGAAGCCTGTTAGGCAGAAAAGGAGACGCTATTCTCCTGAGAAGATCGAGATTATCCGGGTTGAAGTGAATAAGCTGCTACGGTCGGGATTCATCAGAGAAATCTACTATACTGAATGGGTTGCAAACCCAGTGGTGGTTTCCAAACCGGACGGGAAATGGAGAATGTGCATCGATTTTACCGATGTTAACAAAAGCTGTGAGTCAGACCCTTTCCCATTGCCGCACATCGACCGACTGGTAGATGCTGTTTCTGGTAGCACCATGATGAGTACCATGGATGCTTATTCTGGGTATCATCAGATCTTCTTAGCTGAGGAAAATCAGAAGAAATCATCATTCATGACCGATGATGGGGTTTTCTGCTATGTGGTTATGTCATTCGATCTAAAAAATGCCGGAACAACATACCAAAGGTTGGTCAACAAAATCATTAGAGAATTATTGGCCATATGATGGAAGTGTATGTTGACGATATGATTGTAAAATCTATGAATGATGAAGACCACCTTTCTTATTTGACTCGTTGTTTCGAAGTATGCCGAAAATATAAGCTCAAACTAAATCCAAACAAATGCTGCTTCGGGATCCGAAGTGGAAAATTTTTAGGATATTGTGTTTCAGAGAAAGGCATAGAGGTTAACCCTGAAAAGGTGCAGGCTATCATTGACATGCAACCTCCGAGAAACAAAATAGAGTTTCAAAGGCTTACTGGCCGGCTAGCTGCACTGAGCAGGTTTATTTCGAAATCCACAGACCGGGCCTTACCTTTTTTCAGAGTGCTAAGAAAATCAAGCCATCTAAATTGGACCGAAGAATGCGATCGGGCCTTCTCCGAGCTGAAGACTTATTGAAGCACTTCCCCGATGATGGTAAGTCCGACTTGCGATGAACCTTTGGGGTTATATCTTGCGGTATCAGAAGTTGCCGTCAGCGCAGCTCTGGTAACCATACGAGACGACATTCATAGACATGTTTATTATGTCAGCCATTCTCTGGTATCTGCTGAAACCAGGTACTCCACCTTGGAGAAATTCATGTTAGCTTTGAAAAAAGCTGTATCCAAGCTGAAACATTATTTTGAAGGCCGAACGGTCTATGTTTATACGGATCAACCTCTGAATGTGCTCCTTAAGCAGAAGGATTTGAATGAGAGATTGGCAAAATGGGCTATCAAACTCAGTGTTATGTATCTGGAATTCCTGCCCCGAAGGGCGATCAAAGCCCAGGTTCTAGCCGATTTAGTGGTTGAAATGACCCCATCGGCCATTTATCTTAACCAAGAAGATGATCGATGGACGATCCATGTAGATGGGTCAACCTTCGGGGGAAGAGAAGCGGGCATTACCCTGACAACGGTGCAAGGTGATCTTATTCATTCCGCAGTCAAATTTTCTTTTGCTGGAACAAATAAAGTGGTAGAATATGAGGCAGTATTATCAGGAATGACCTTGGCTCGAAAAATGGGAGTTAGCAGAGTACGAATGTTCTCAGACTCGAAGTTAGTAGTGGAACAGTTCGCAGGAGATTTGAAACTCATGATCCGATGATGAGGTTATATTGCGCCAAAGTCCTGGAACTATCCAAAAAGTTCAGTGAGTTCTCTCTTGACCATGTGCCACGGGAGCAAAACAAGGTTTCCGACGCACTCGCCAGATTGGCCTCGGGCATACCTGACATAGAACCAAGCACTATTTCGGTCCATATTCAGGACCGACATTCGGTCGAGATTCCAGTGACCGAACAGTCTATTGAAGAGATCGGGGCTCTATGCCATGAACTCCAAGGCTTGAATATTAACGATACTGAATCTTCGGGAGAACCCAATTGGATGGACTCCTTTATTAAATACCTCTCAAACGGCTATCTACCTGAAGATAAGTCTGAAGCCAGGAAAATAGAGGTCCGGGCTAAGAGATTTACCTTAGTCGACGGACGCTTGTTTAAAAAGAGTTTTGAAGGCCCGCTTCTGCGCTGTTTATCTCCTATTGAGGCTGAAGTCGTTATGATTTATGTTCATGAAGGGATATGCGGTATTCATTCAGGGGCTCGATCTTTATACCACCGCATCATTAGAGCTGGGTACTTTTGGCCAACATTGCTTGCTGATGCCAAGCAATACACTAAACGTTGTGCCATATTTCAATATCATGCTCCACTCCCGCAATTGCTTGGAGCTCCCTTATCGATTACCCCATTGCCTTGTCCGTTTGACAGATGGGGGATCGACATTCTCGGACCTTTTCCTCGGTCAATAGAGCAAAGAAAATTCTGCATTGTAGCGGTGGAATATTACTCGAAATGGATTGAAGCAGAAGCAGTAGCCATCATCTCAGAAAAGGTAGTCAAGCACTTTATATGGCGAAATATTGTGAGCCGCTTAGGGATTCCCCGAGCGCTCGTATCTGATAATGAGACTCAGTTTCGCGGAAAGAGCATACGGGATCTATGCACCAAGTTGGGCATCATCCAGCATTTCTCATCAGTAGCCCATCCCCAAACTAACGGACTTACGGAGGTATCTAACAAGGTAATCCTAAAGGGATTGAAAACCAAGTTAGAAGATTTTGGAGGTAAATGGCCCGAACACATCTATGAGGTCCTATGGGCATACCGAACTACACCTCGCTCAACAACCCAGGAATCACCTTTCTCATTGGTGTATGGGACCGAAGCTGTTAGCCCGGTGGAGGTTGCCATCCGATCACCTAGGATCTCTCAATACGATGAGCATATGAATGGTGGAAGGAAGTTATTGGACCTCGAGATGATCGAAGAAAAGAGAGATGCAATTTATGCACGGATGCGCGTTTATCAGCGAACTATGGAACGGGCCCACAACAAGCGAGTCCTCCCAAGAGAATTCTTTGAAGGCGATCTCGTCCTCCGAAGCATTAAAGTGCAGAGGAACGTTGGAAAGCTGCACAGAAATTGGGAGGGACCGTATCGAGTATCAAAGAAATTGGAATCAGGTGCGTATAAACTCGAAACATTGGATGGTATAGAGGTCCCCGAACTTGGAATGTCATGAATTTAAGGCGATATTTCTTGTGAATCTTCGATTAATGTGTTTGANTAAACGTTGTGCCATATGCCAATACCATGCTCCACTCCCGCAATTGCCTGGGGCTCCCTTATCGATTACCCCATTGCCTTGTCCGTTTGACAGATGGGGGATCGAAATCCTCGGACCTTTTCCTCGGTTAATAGGGCAAAGGAAATTATGTATTGTAGCGGTGGAATATTACTCGAAATGGATTGAAGCAGAAGCAGTAGCCATCATCTCGGAAAAAGTAGTCAATCACTTTATATGGCGAAATATTGTGAGCCTCTTCGGGATTCCCCGAGCGCTCGTATCTGATAATGGGACTCAGTTCCGCGGAAAGAGCATACGGGATCTATGCACCAGGTTGGGCATCATCCAGCATTTCTCATCAATAGCCCATCCCCAAACTAACGGACTTACGGAGGTATCTAACAAAGTTATCCTGAAGGGATTGAAAACCAAGTTAGAAGATTTTGGAGGTAAATGGCCCGAACACATCTATGAGGTCATATGGGCATACCGAACTACACCTCGCTCAACAACCCAAGAATCACCTTTCTCATTGGTGTATGGGACCGAAGCTGTTAGCCCGATGGAGGTTGTCATCCGATCACCTCGGATCTCTCAATACGATGAGCATATGAATGGTGAAAGGAGATTATTGGACCTCGAGATTATCAAAGAAAAGAGAGATGCAATTTATGCACGGATGCGCGCTTATCAGCGAACTATGGAACGGGCCCATAACAAGCGAGTCCTCCCAAGAGAATTCTTTGAAGGCGATCTCGTCCTCATAAGCATTAAAGTGCAGAGGAACGTTGGAAAGCTGGACAGAAATTGGGAGGGACCATATCGAATATCAAAGAAATTGGAATCAGGTGCGCATAAACTTGAAACATTAGATGGTATAGAGGTCCCCCGAACTTGGAATGTCATGAATTTTAGGCGATATTTCTTGTGAATCTTCGATTAATATGTCTGACTCAATGAAATACATTCTCTTAAACACAAGTAGAAAACAAGTAAGTACAAATACAAATTATTTCTAATGGAATGATGGACCGATCTTGATGTTGGGTGGCATAGGACGAATCTGGACTGGTGACCGAAACTTCTTGTCCGCAAGGCTCACAAGTTGTAGTGACCGCTCTGACGAGTCAGATGCTCCTACACTTGCCCAGCCCCATGGATGAGTTGTCATTCTCCCAGAACTCATTACGAACTAAAACACTCCCTTCAACGTCATTCAGTCTTTAGGAATGGCCCTTTGTACCTATGACATCTGCTACGATAAAAGGAATGGTAGTCAGCATATCGAGACATAAGATCGGTCCTAATATAAGACGTATTATGAGCAAAGCTTGGCCAACAAAACCTAAGGGACTTTATTAGAACCAAGGTTCGGCCGAAGCTCGTAAAGACTCATATTAAACGCAGACTACGCCTATCCAATCAAGTATTGACTTCAAGGACGGAATAAGAGTGACCCATACACAATGTAAAACGACCGATCCAATTAGAATTGATATGAATAAACCAAACATAACGTCTGGGACCGATGGTTAACTACCTGTGAGTGTCCCCGATCTTACACTTGGTGATTAAAACAACTTCGTTAACATAAGACTTATTAGTTTATTAAGAAGTTCGTTATATTACTTCGTTTTGGCAATTAAAAGGATAAGAATTGAATGAAAAGAGTTATATTGAAAATAAGAAGTAAGGCAGATACAAAGTACAAAAAGAAATCTAGCTAATCTGCCCCTCTTCTCTATCTTCAATCTACGGCTCCTGCGGTTCGGTCCGGGCCGCGAGCTGCTTCAGTTCTTCTTCCTGATCGGCCACTTTTTGGTTAACCGCTATCTCCATCTCTTCAAAGAGGTAGAAGAAAGGGTCCTCTTCCAGAACAGGTTCTTCCAAAGTTGGAATAACCTGAAACTTGCCATCTTTCTCAAGTGGCTCGATCATCTTCCATCGCTCGTCCGAAGGGGAAAGCCCGAACTGCTGAATAACTTGCTCGTGCATGTTATCCAGGTACTTGGCAGTATAAACCCCATGTATGTTATCCGCTAAAGCGAATAACAAAGGGGACCGAGCGAATCCCAGAACCGCTTCTCGGACCGAACCTTCGGTCGAAGTGCGGGCCCTTGTCAACTCCTCTTCCAAGGTCGTCTTCTCTTCTTGGGCCCGAAGGAGAAGCTCATTCAGCTTATTCCTCTTCTCCTGGGCCCGACCTTGGACTTCGTTGATATCTTCCTCTTTGGCCCGTAGCTTGACCTCCAGGTCGGCAATACGCCCCTGAGCTGTTTGTCCTGTCTTCTCCAGCTCAGAGACTTTATCAGCTAAGAGTGAGACCTCCATCCCGGCTCTTAGCAACTCATTGTCAAGTCGGTCACGGTCCTCTCGTACCGTGACCAACTCAGTATGCTTGATCTCAACTTGCCTTTTTGGAAGGTCAAGTTGATCTTGGACTTATTGGGATACAACGCTACCACCCTAGTTCTTCTCCAATGTGATAGCAGTTGTGAAAGCTTTCCTCAACATCTGCATAAGATAACATATTCTTAAGTAAAAGTTAGGGCCTTCATGTCAAGTAAAAGTTACCTTAGTGGTGAGGTCGAGGAAGTCTTCCATGATCTCTTCCCCAGTCACGTCCGTCTGGACGTTCTCTGGGTTCTGCTCTCCATAAAGGCGGAAGTCCTTTAGGAAAGCACTCCTCCAGGAGGTTAGTTTCCTCCCCTTACTGAACCTGTCCAGCAGGCCCAGAGCAACTCCCCAGTCGAAGTTAGTCTTCGGGCCCGATCCAGGCTCCTTCAAAACGATCCCCTTAGTGGGGACCGGAGCGCTGTCCCCCCTTCTCAGCCTTTTCAGCTCCTGCGGGGCTTCCGCTTCGGTCGCCCTTTTCCCTTTTCCTAAGGGGACCAGCGGCAGGGAGACGTTCACCTTAAGCTGAGGACCGGGGAGAACCTTCTCCACGGGAACGGCTCCTTGCAGCAATAAAGCAATAGTTTTAGTACTAATAAAGGAGGCATTTCCGATTTGATAGAGGCTGGATAAGCTCAAAGAACGAATCCGAGCCTTTATCACCTCCTCTACCACCCCAAATACCTGAAACACAGGCCCATCTCCAGTTGAAGGCTGCCCTGTGCAGCGAAGGGTCAGCGTGCCCGCGCCGGTTGTTTGGATCGGGGGGTTCCCGGACCCCGAAGGGACCAGCGTACCCACCGTTGCTGATTCGCTCCCCTCAGCGCTGCCCGATGCTTCACGTTGTCCTTCAGAAGGACGGACCGAAGCAGCTTCCATGCGTTTAAAGCGAGAGCTTGGCATTGTCTCAGTTGAATCTCCAAAACAAATACATAAGGATCAGGAAGGAATAAAGTAAAAACATTACTTCATACCCGATCCTTCTGATGGATCTGAACTAGAAAACACCTCCTTCGGGGCTGGGGCTCCAGCCCTACACGCAACACCTATTTCTATTAATCATTTCTCCCGAAGCATATCTATTCGCCTAAGGCGTGCTTCGAGAGGGGGGAACATCGCAAGCGTATTTGCGGTATCCGTGCTGGAGGGGTTGAACCTACTTCGGCCCAACTAACCTATGCGTGGGTGGGTTAGGCGCGGCCATACTTTCAACAGATCCTCTTTGGGGACTGTTATCCACACATAGCAGGCCTCCCACGCATGGAGAGACTCTTCTTTATCTACAATTGCGCACTCTTTGGTGCGCACCGCTATATAATATAACTTGCAGCAACCTAACAGACCTTTCCCCTTTCGGGATCCTACCAAGAATAGGTTAAAGAAATGTTCTAGGGTCGGGGCCTGATTCTGTTGGTGACAATAAAAAATGAACGCTATTATGTACACATAACTGCCCGGGAACAACGCAAAAGTGGGGCAGTAGATCTCTTTAAGCACGGCCGCTACAAAGGGATGTAACGGACCGGAATGGCAAATGCCGGCACATTCATTTCCACCGGAAGGAAACATGGAATATCTTCTCGTCCCTTCCAGATAGAATAATGCGCCGGAATCGAAAATCTAGACCTAAACTCCTCAATTTCCAACTCAGACATGGAAGTGTATCGCATTTTATGAGGAGCCATAAGTGTATACCTTAGAGAAAGTGGATTGAAAAGGGTTGTAGTGGAATGGATTGAGGGCACAAAGAGTCGATTCTGCAGTTTTTCCTTAGCGATATTGACGATGAGGAGAAACAGTGCTCGAAATCCCGATTTAAATATTAATCTCCCAGCCAATGGTGAGCCGCCACGTAATACTGCCCAAGACAGTGACAGTACAAAGCGCACTCATCACGCCTCTTGAACTATCGAATATGAAGGGGCGTAGATCGAGATATTAATATTTAAAGAATAACAAAGATAAAACTATAACTTAAATATACGTTATTTAGTTTAAAATGCAATTAACTCCCACACACTAAGGGAAAGATCGGTCCCCTCGACGCTCACTACCTACATGTACGGTCCCAGGTTCTCATGAATATGCAGACATCATGTGATCGGCCTTGTATCACCTCTACGATGGCAATCAAGCCCGAGGGGCTAGTGATGTGAATTTTAGGACCGGGTACCTTGTGATGGGCAAGGCCCATTAATTATTGGGCTAATTCAAATGGTGGAAACGAATTCTTGCAGTCTATTTGCACACTTAAGGAAAAGCGGCCCGATGTTTAACGAGAGGACCGAAGATACCTTAGGCGAAATAAAGCGTTTTCTGGTAACTGGCTCCTTGGTTCGGTCCGAACGGTTACAAGCTCACGTTTTCCACGCTTCGGGCCTCCACACGTTTACCACGCTTCGGGCCCGATCACGCNTCGGACCGAACCACGGAGCCAGCTGGCAGATAACGCTTATTTTTACTAAGGTTATCTTCGGTCCTCCGTGTTGAACATCGGGCCGGTCTTCTTAAAGGTGTAATTGGGCTGTGAGAATTCGTTTTGATTATTTAAACTGGCCCAACAGTTATCAGGCCTCACCCATTATGGGATACCCGGTCCTAGAGTTCTCATCAAATTAATTCTTATCTTTAGGTTATACAATTTTGATATAATTTAGAATTGTAAGTCTATCTAAACTGCACGGATACTTCATATTTTAAAAACTTCGCATTTTTGCATATATAGAATATGAGTTCCGTGTCCCAGTTATAACAATCGTATATATTATTATAATATATATTATATTTTTAAATAATTTTATTTTATAATTTTAATCTTAATTGCTTTATTGTTTTACTATATATTTAATTTAATTAATTATCATATGATTATTTCATATATTTATAGTATATATAACATATTATTGATCTTCCGTCATACATATTGATATTTTATTTATATTATACTAAATTTTTATTTAAATTCTACGTGTCATTGACGTGTCCTAATGAATACTTTAGGATGATTGTGTCCCCGTTCCCATTTTTGTTGTTTTTAAGTGGCCACATATTACGTGTCCAGAGCATAGAAGACTATATATATTTGTTATGGTCCCTTTTTAGGTGTACCAACAGTCGTCCGGTTCGTTAAGAAACAAATTCGGTTTTAATTTGTTTGTGGTGAGGAAACGATTAAATAAGGCAAATGAAGAAACATGCAAGGCAATTTAGAGTGGAAAACCCCGGGAAATGGGGAAAAAATCACTTGACTAAGAGCAGGAAAATGTCTTAGTCGATTCACTAATCAAACAATTTATTACAAGATACATCAGATGTTTATGAAGATGACGAGGTATGAGAAAGCGATAAGAATTCCAGCAGAGTAACAACATGTTCTTATGCGTGCAAGAGGTCCTGCTAATTCCGTCGTCAAGCTCCGCATTTATAGAGCTAAAGGCGTGTATAATCCACGCCCTGTAACTGTCTCTAACAAGTTTGTTGAAGGTTGTTGTCGCACGATGTAAAACGTGGCCGGGAACGAAGCATGGCCTGTGTGATTTAGCCCGAAGCATGGTAAACGTGTGGAGGCCCGAAGCGTGAGACGCGTGGGATGTAACCGTTTGGACCGAACCATGAGGTCATTTGTCAAATACCCTTCTATTTTCCCAAGTCCATCTTCGATCTCATGCGGAACATCGGGCCAATTTATCTCAAATATGCTAAATTGGAGATTTTGGGTCGTACGAATTCGTTTTTTATTACCTGGATTGGTTCAATCGTTATTGGACCTTACCCATTGCAGGGTACTTGGTTCTAGGATACTCATAAATATTGGATATTGTATATATCTTGAATAATGAAAATTAGAGGAATAAATTCATTCTATCATACTTCTTTTGGTTCATTTTCATTCGCTCTCAACTAGGGGTAGGGGTGTCAATTGATTAGACTGCTAATCAAATTCAAAAAAATAAAATGAAACAAAATCTGATTCAAATCCGAATTTCTTTTTTTTCTCAAATCCAAATCCTATCAAATGAAATTCACTAGAAATATTATTAAAAAATTATAAAATGATAATATTATAAATAAAAACCAAAAACATAAAGGGAAAATACAAATATTGTACATATTTACAAAATATAATCAATATCACTTGTTGTGGTAAAAAAACCGGAGTACCAACAATCGTCCGGTTCAATTTATTTAAATTGGGGGACGATTGTGAATGGATAAAACAGTAAGAACACATCGATATTAACGTAGAAAACCCTTCGGAGAAGGGAAAAAACCATATGACTAAGAGCTAGAAATGCTCTTAGTTGATATATTGAATAAATCGTTCATGATACAAACAGAGGAGGCTAAAAGAAGATGACTAAGGCAATAAGAAAGCGCGAAAAAGGAAATCTGCAGGGTAACAGTCTGTTTCGCGCGTCTAAAAGGTTCTCTTGAGCTTGTCAATTATCTCTGTATTTATAGAGAGGAAATTGCGTGTGAATTACGTCATGTAACCACCTCTTACAAGGTTGTTTTCCAATGCTGGAAAACGTGGTTGAGCCCGAAGTGCGAACAGCGTGAGCATGCCCAAAGCGTGGAACGCATGTAGGTACCCGGAGCGCGGGACACGTAGGCTGTAACCGTTTGGGCCGATTCAAGAAGTCGGTCCTCAGATGTCTCAATTACACCTAACTCTATCTTCGGTCCTGAAACACAAGTGGGCCTTCGGGCCGGTTATTTCAAATTGGCCAATCTAAGGATTCTGCTCCACGCGAGTTCGTTTCTTGTCATCTGAGTCGGCCCAATATGATTGTACCTCACCCAATACGGGGTACCCGATCCCGGAGCCCTCATCATTGCTAGATTGAATTGTATATTGTTTGCTACAAAATAAATAAATGCAAGTATGAAGTTGTCATAATAAAATATTAATAAAAATTTAGAAAGTGATATTCATATATTACAATAATTTACTCCATAATGTCATTAGTATCTTTCTTATCAGAATCTGTGCTAAAAAGATATAAATATATAAAATTTTGAAACGTGAAATAAATTTAAATAAATAATATACATAATAATTAATATATAACAATATTTATTACGAAGACTACAACCGATCTTTACAACAAATCAAACCAATGTTCACTATCAAAGAATATGAAAATACATTTCAACTACAAAGAATTAAAAGTCAGTGGTCGCAGAAAACAATACTCGAATCGTGACTATAACGACAATCAATAATATCTACGTAGCAAACATTTAGAATAAACCAATCTGTACTATATGAAATTTCATTAAATAATAGTAAAAAAATAAAAATAATGAAAATCAAATAACTTTAATGGTATCACCTAAATAACAATAAATAATCGATTAGACGATCCAATCTTCTTATCTAGAATTGAAGAAAGTCCATGACAATAAAATAGGCTTTTTGAAAATATAAAACCCTAACAGCACTTGGTTCATATGCAAAACTAATTTGATTAGAAAATGAGTTTTATTGATGAGTTTGGTTAAATGATCATATTAATTTTGTAATAATATATAATTTTTTAAATTACTTTATTTAAATGGGTTGGATTGGACATTAGTAAATAATTCATATCCAATACGAATTCAAAATGGATCATTAGCTTATAATCTATATTTAATTCAAATCAAATATTGAAATCCGAATATAGTCCAAATGGATAGATTGGACTTGATTACTCGATTTGTGCGATTCAACATAACTACTCTTAACCATACATATATATGATCACTATAACTAGGGGTGTTAATGGAAGTGTTGGATTGACTTACCAAAAATTCAAACATTAATCAAAATAAAATATCTAATTCAAATTCAAACCAAATTCAAAAAAATGACCATATCCAAATAGATTCAACCAGACTAATTTTTACTAGAAATAGATTAATATTTATTAGAAAATAATGTATAACAGAAAAAGTATATTAGGGAAAACAAATCTTAAAAACAAATAGTGGATCTTGAAAGTTATGAAACAACATCATATTTTTTAATATAAATTATAAGTTAGAGATGCTTATGAATACGATTAATCCATCCCGCTATCCAAATCATATCTGAATAAGAGCATATGTCGCTCTTTATCCAAACAAATTTTGAACAAATNTCCAATTAGAACTCCAACTCCCGTTCCTGGGACTGATCAGGAACAGATGCAGAGACGCATCGACGAACTTACCAGGGAGTTGGAGACTCTGCGAACGCAGAGGGATTGCGGGCCTAATCTGGGGCTCAATCTTGGACTATTTGATCGGGCCATGGATGCCCCGATTAGGCGGAGCAAGGATGATGACTGGTGGCATAATCTGCATGCAGCCCAGACATCATCCCATCAATCTGGAGGTGTCTCCGCCGCGTTGGGAGATTTGATGCTCCATTTTTTCGAAGAGATCTGGGCAGCAGTTCCCGATCAATACTACCGCAACCCCGAAGGGTTGCTTGTATTCCGAGACGACGATGATCAGATCAATCACGTCGCTGATTTCGAGCTGAGGATGGGGACCGTTTGGGCCTCTGACTCATTGAAGTGCCGCATCTTCGCGGCAGGGTTACAGGGAGATGCCCACACTTGGTTCATGAACTTACCGGCCCGATCCATACAGTCGTATGGTGGATTCATCCTAGCTTTCTCGGAGCAGTTTGCTCCAAATGTAGGACCGCCTCGAAGTAGGCAGGAACTATACAACTTGAAATATATCCCTTCAAAGATGAGTCTTCGCTCTTTTATGGAGAAGTTGATCAGGGCCAAGCTTAGCTACTTAGGGTAAAGTACCCTATGATCGCCTACGGGATCATAATTCCCGCTAGACTTTCGATATCTTGGTCGACGCTCCTCGAGGATACAAAAAGGTACACAAGACGTTGCACTGATTGCCAACACCACTCTCCGGTCCCCCAACTGCCAGGAGCATCCCTGTCAATGACTCCACTTCCTTGTCTATTTGACAGATGGGGGATTGATATCTTAGGACCGTTTCCTCGATCGGTCCAGCAGCGAAAGTTCTGCATTGTGGCGGTTGAATATTATACAAAGTGGATCGAGGCTGAAGCGGTGGCTATTATTTCCGAAAACGTTGTGAATCACTTCCTATGGAGGAACATCATAAGCCACTTTGGAGTACCTCGAGCTTTTGTATCAGATAATGAACTTCAATTCCGCGGTAAAACCGTTCGGGATCTTTGCGTCAAATTGGGTATTGTTCATCATTTCTCGTCGGTGGCTCATCCCCAGACTAACGGATTGACAGAGGTATCCAACAAAGTTATCTTGAAGGGATTGAAAATTAAGTTGGAAGATTTTGGGGGAAAGTGGCCTGATCACATCTACGAGGTTCTATGGGCTTACCGGACTACTCCCCGTTCAACGACCCATGAATCTCCAATTTCTTTGGTATACGGGTCCGAAGCGGTCAGTCCAGTGGAGGTTGCCATACAATCATTTCGAATAACCCAATATGACGAGCATCTGAACGATGAACGAAAATCCTTAGATTTGGAAATGATTGAAGAAAAAAGGAACGTCATCTATGCGCGCATGTGTGCCTATCAGCGAACAATGGAGCGGGCTCATAACAAACGGGTCTTGCCTGGAGAATTTTCAGAAGGTGACCTCGTTCTCAGGAATGTGAGAGTTCAGAGAAATTTCGGGAAGCTGGACAGGAACTGAGAAGTGCCCTATCGAGTCTTGAAGAACATAGGGGCTGGGGCTTATAAGTTAGAGACTTTGGATGGAACCGAGATCCCCCAAACCTGGAACGTTATGAACCTAATGCGATATTTTGTTTAAAACCTTTGACGATATTTGACAATTCTGAACTATAAAATGTTTCTCATACATGAATAAGTTACAATAGGTGTAACACAAACTATTTCTAGCTAGGTGAGTGACCGATCTTGAAGTTGGATTTTCTGGACAAGTTTGAACTGGTGACTGTAGCGGTCCATCCATAAGACTCGCAAGTAGTGTAACCGCTCTGACAAGTCAGTTGCTTCCACGCTTGCTGAGTACTTAGATTGATCGCAAAACTCCCAGAACTCACTACGAACTTAATTTCCCATTCGATGGCACCCACCACCTGGAAACAACTCTTGCTTCTTTGTGCTTAGCCATGAACGAGATAACAAGGACAGAGTTAGCCAGTCAAAGCGCAAGCCGAAGCTCATCATGGGACTGTCCTCAGAACCGGGGATTCGGCTATGCTTGTCATGGGACTTATAAAGAACCAAGGCAACGCCGCCAAGGTCATAATATTTTACAGGGACGGATTCAAGTGTGGTCCGTTGGCGCAGTTAAAATCCCCTAACTTATTAAACCTAGCAAGACTCAAAGTTAAGTTGAGATGACCGTTCGGTCTGGGTTCAGCTTGAACCCCGATCTTATACTTAGCAGAAATATTCTATTGAAGAAATGGAGTTTACAAAGTAAATACAGAAAGGAAGAGACTTGAAAATTAAAGACCTAGTCTATCTGTCATTCTTCCTTGTCTGCTTCTCTAGACTTCTCCGCGATTTATGCCTTGAGATCCTCTACCTTTTTACCCCTCTCTTCAATTATCTCATTGACTGATCTCTCCATCAGGTCAAAGAGGGGATAGTTGGGATCGTTCTCCAGCGGGGGTTCTTCCAGCTCTGGGATCTCACGGAAGCTTCCATCTTTGGTTAGGGGGTCGATCGTCTCCCAACGCTCATCTTTGGGATCCAGACCAAATTTGCTAATCATTTGGTCCTTCATGCTATCCATATATTGGGAGACGCTCGGTCCATAAACGTTTGCCGCTAAGACAAACATCAGTGGCGATCGGGAAAAACCCAGAAGGACTTCCAGGACCGCCCCCTCAGTTGCTTCTTTGCCCTAACCAAATCTTCCTTTAGTGCTTCCTTTTCCTCCCTTAAGGCATCTTTTTCTTCCTGGGACCGAAGGAGAAGTCTGTTGCTCTCGTCAGATAATTCCTGAATCTGACGCTCCAGTTCCAAAATGCGGGCCGTTGCGGAGTTCGCAGCTGCTTGGGCCTCTCCCGCCTTAGAAGTAGCTATTGAAAGCTCAGTGCCCGCTCCAAGCAGCTCTCCATTCAAGCGGTCTCGATCAGCTCGGACCGATTCCAGCTCTTGTTGCTTGATCTCGACTTGCCGCTGAACTAAGGCAAGTTGACTCTCCAGATCTTCAGAAGCTGAAGAGATGCTTCGGCTTAGCTGGACGGAAGAGGCAAGGTTCACAGCCCTTCTATGTGCTTGCAAAAAACAACTTTGATAAAAAACACAGACCCGATCGGGGTGACGAGAGTTAAAGATAGCTTACCACAGCCTGGGACTCCAGATAGGATAGCACCAGGCCGGGAAGTGCGCTGTCGATACCGGGCGGGTTTTTTCTCCCCAAAAGCCGGTATTCTTCAAGAACGGCATCCTTCCATGAAGGGGGGACCCTTTTTGGTCCCCGGGCTTTGGAAACGGAGGCTACCATCTCCTGGATAGCCTCCCGAATGGACTCGGTGTTCGACGAGGAAGGGGCCGATCTCTCCCCGATGGTGATCCCTTTCACCGGGATCGGGGCTGCAGGTCTACTCACGGCTGACCGCAACCTCTTGTATTGCTTCGGGGCTTCCTCTTTGGGGACCCGCTTGCTCGTAGGCATAGGGACATGAGGCTTTGACACTCTGTGCCCTAAGCTGGAGGATGGGCGGACAGACATCCTCCACCCGCATTGACCCCTGCAGCAACAACCGCATGACGTTAAGATCCAGAGGGGAGTTATTCCCGATTCTATACATAGCGGGAAGGCCTAACGAGCGAATTCTTTTAGAAATCACCTCGTCCACCTCATCCACTGATCAGGGTTCAGGCCTCTGGCTACTGGAGCTCCCCGCGGATCGTGAAGACCCAGCAGCGGCGTTGGACTTTGGCTTGGACTCTTGCAGCTGGGCGTCGTTTTTCGCCTTTGCAGCAGCAGCCAACGCGGCAAGTCGGTTTCCAGACATCGTATCGGTGGAAACTGCAAAAGAAAAATAATAAGGATCAAGAGATATGAACTAAAGGAAACCAAAGTCGTACCCGATCCTTCTAACCCCGACGAGTCGGAGCTAGAGAATATGTCTTTCGGGGCAGGGACGCCGGTCCTACCTACTACCCCTATCTCTAGCAGCTTCTTCTACCGAAGTATGTTTATTCGTTTTAGATGCCTTTCGGGAGGAGGAAGCATTGTCAAGGTATTGGCAATATCTTGGCGGGGATGGGTTGAACCGGTTTCCGTCCAACTTCCCGATGTCGGGATGGGAGGTTAAGAAGGTAACCTTCAACAGGTCTTCCCTCGGGATGTCTATCCAGACGTAGCAAGATTCACATTCATGAAGGGAATCTTCTATGTCAACGATAATACAATCCTTCGTTCGGGTCGCTAGATAGTACAACCTGCGACCCCCTAACAACCTCCTTCTCCTACGGGATCCTACCAGGAATAGGTTGAAAAAATCCTTAAGGGTTGGCTCTACCCCATGTTTATAGCAGTAAAAAATGAGGCGATTATGTAGACATAACTGCCCGGAAAAAGAGCGAAGGTTGGGCAATGGATCTCCCGGAGTACGGCCGCGACAAAAGGATGAAGGGGAAAACGTAGGCCGGAACTCAGGGAGGCATAGCTAACGGGTATTGCGTTAACCGGAACATTCATCTCGGCGGGAAAGAAGCAGGGAACGTCTTCCTTCCCCCTCTAGATGGAATAATGGGCAGGGATTGAAAATTTGGCCCAAAATGCTTCGAGGTCCATTTAAGAAATAACTTGATACCTAGCCCTGCGAGGTGCCATGGATGATTACCTTAAAGTTTGTGAGAGAATTGGAATTTAAAGACGGTCGAGCAAAATCGCCAGAGAATTCTAGGGCTCGGAGAGTTTTTTCGAAAAGTTACAACGATGGTTGCATATAGCAGAAATCCCGACTTTTATAGCAGCGCATTATCCAATCACAGGGCGACACGTCATTACTGCAGTCTGATAGTCTGTCCCCCCTTTGGAATACGGAAAGACACTGGCTACTATAGAGCACAGAATTGTGCTTTTACCCATAACCGTTACGAATTTAAATTTGAAAATTCACACTCTGAAATTTCTAAGTCCAGGATCGGTCCCCAAGGACGCCGTTACGACCAGTTCGGGTACGGTCTTCCGTTGGTTCGATCGGGCACTCCTGCCTCAAATGCTCTCAGTCTTATAATCGAACTCACAATACCACCATGGTGGCGATAGAGTCCGAGGGGCTAGTGATGAGACCCTCGGAACCCGGTACCCCAAACTTGATCAGGGCCAAGCTTAGCCAAGCCAGCCCAAGTGACATAAGCCGAACTTGGAGACCCATATCCAACTCACATGAATGGACGGCCCCGCCAGGCCAGTCGGGCCCGACCGCCCGTTCATGTCGATCGGTCCCAATGATAGAGCCAAGCTTTTTCCCCCTCACTAGGACCGATCGGTCCACATCTCACAGACTATGTTTCGGGCCATCCACATTCCTCAATATGCGACAACAACCTCTGACAATCCTGTCAGAGGCAGGTCCGGCGGAGTCATATGAGTCTCCCTTAGTCTCGAGATAGCCGGCTAATAGCGCCGAAAGACCTAGCGTCGTGCAGCTCTATGAAGTCATGCCCGGCGGCTGTCCCGCCTGACACGAGACGACCTAGCTGCAGAGGACAAGCACAAAACGACACCTTACTGTTCACGCAGCATAGTATGCGTATAAAAAGGACACTTGGGATGCAAAGAAAATGATCATCCTTTGATTCTCTTTGCTCTCTTCTTGTTTGCCGGTTATCGATTTATTTTCGATAAACTTTCTTCCCCTTTGTTGTCAATAGAATTAACATGGGCATTTGTGATCAACACCTCACTTATTGAATCGACTAAGGGCATTTACAACTCTTAGTCAAGTGGTTTTTTCCTATATTTTTGAGGTTTTTCACTCTAAAATTGTCTTGTCTCTTCCATATTTGATTTATAATCGTCTTCCACATATTAAATAAATTACAACCGAGTTCGTCTTGTAACGAACCAGACGACTGTTGACACCCCCGGTTTTTGAACTACAACAATTAATATTTATGGTGTTTCCGTAGCTATCGCCACAAAACCTCTTTATTTCGAAATATCGAAAATGCATTTACTTGGTAGCTAATTCGGGGAATAAAGGTTTCTATATCATATTTTTAAAAAGAGTTTGTATTGGGTGAATGACATTTAAGTTCCCTAAAATTTATATGATTTGACAAATTCAATCATCATACATTGTTCATTTTGACAATTTAATCCTCAAAGTTTTTTGAGGTAAAACTAGTTCTCATACTTTGTAATTTTGACATATCTAGTTTTCAAAGTTTAATTTATGTGGCGAAATTGGTCTTTAAATTTTGCCACATAGAAAAAATTTTGGAAATCATGAGGATCACTTTTACCAAAAATATCAAAGAATGAAGACTATGAATACGAGATACAAATTTGAGAAACAAATTTTTCAAAATCACCAAACTTTGATAACCAAATACGTCATTTTCTCGTTTGTATTTTACGTCAACTCGTATGACAACTATTATAGCATTTCCTAATTACGAATTAATGTCAACGTGCGGGTAACGTTGACCTAGGTTGCAATTAAAACAATATATCCAATTGAACTCGCAGCAGTCGCTAATTCCTAGCCCCCAAAACAATAAACAAGAGTTATTACATCAAATAAACAAACAACTAATTTAATCTAAACTGTCATAATAATACCATCAAACCAGAAAAATAACTTCAAAGTTTAAAGTGATGAAGAAAAGACAACTCCTCAAGGCTCTGCAGCAAAAACTCTGTCAGAATATGGTAAAATTTATAAGTGGTTTTGTACTACTTGGATTGGGATTATCCTTCGTTCTAACAATGTCTCTACTGTTAAAAGATCATTTCTTACATTATAACTTAGGAAAAGGTGGTGATTATTACAAAAAGTTAGAAGAAGATCTTATTTCAACAGAATTTGATGATACATCTTGCCTTAGTAGATATGATCCTTTGTTACATCAACGATCCACATTGAAAAAACCTTCTGCGTATCTCAAATCCATGTTACGAAGATACGAAGCTCGACATAAGAGATGCGCGCCTTATACATCGTCGTATAATACGACTGTTGCTGCGTTGAAGAAAAACATATTTGTAATGTCATCTGAATGTAAGTATAGTATATGGTACGCGAGTCTTGGTTTAGGGAACCAAATGGTTAGTCTTAGTTCAGCGTTTCTTTATGCGCTTCTTACGGATCGGGTTTTGCTCGTTTATCCACAGACTATTTCTTCAGATCTTTTTTGTGAACCATTTCCCAAAACCTCTTNCTAGCCGCAGAGGACAAGCACAATAGACACCTTACTGTTCACGCATCACAGTAGGCGTATAAAAAGGACACTTGGGAAGCAAAGAAGAGGATCTTCTTTTGATTCTCTTAGCTCTCTTCTTGTTTGACCAGTTATCGATTTATTTTCGATAAGCTTTCTTCCCTTTGTTATCTAAAGAACTAACATGGCATTTGTGATCATCATCTTGTTTATTGAATCGACTAAGAGCATTTCCAACTCTTAGTCAAGTGGTTTTTTCCTCAGCTTTTGAGGTTTTCCACTCTAAAATTGTCTTGTCTCTTCCATATTTGATTTATAATCGTCTTCCACATATTAAATAAATTACAACCGAGTTCGTCTTACAACGAATAGGACGACTGTTGACACCCCCAGTTTTTGAACCACAACAATAATAGCTTCACTACTTAAAGAATTGTTCTTCCATGAAATTACATGTCCTGGTGCGGGATTCTCTTTTATCTCAATTCCTTTTGCAACAAGCTTGAATATTATGTGTAAAAAAACTAGATTCAAACAGCCGTGCCCAGGGGGTTTATAAATAGCCGATAGTTAGCAAACTTTTTAAATTGTATAGGATTAATTCAATAATACCCTTAAAGATGTTAAATCTTTTAAAAACTACCCATTAGTTTGAGAAATTATAAATATGGTTTTATTTTAATTTTTAAAAAAAAATGTAGATTTGAAAAGAGTTTTAAAAGAGTGTAGTTTTGAAGTTTGGTTTTGAAA
Source organism: Utricularia reniformis (assembly GCA_009725065.1). Classification (NCBI taxonomy): domain Eukaryota; kingdom Viridiplantae; phylum Streptophyta; class Magnoliopsida; order Lamiales; family Lentibulariaceae; genus Utricularia; species Utricularia reniformis. Next base: position 53,848 of record RWGZ01001372.1, on the reverse strand, counting down.
ATAAGTATAAATTTGAAAAAGCACCACGATAACCCACCTATAAATATTATTGATCCAACTAACATACTTTCTAATTTAACCCAATTACAATGAAGGTTATCAATAACTCAAATCCTAAAAATCATATTTACGGCCAATATTTTCATATCGATCTGAAATTCTAGACTGGTATGAGCAGTACGATCGGTATATTGGCCGATACCAAAATTTATTTTTTTAAAAAATAATATTTAATTTGTTTTCTTGGTACACGACAATATCAAGAAAAATATCGGTCAAGCCCGGTATTTGACGTGGTATACCGTCCGGTATGAAAATATTGTTTACGGTTAATTTCTAAAACTCAAAATTAGTCGGTATGCATTTAATGTCTAGATGAGGTGTAAATGACGAACCCGTAAACTTTTTAATTAGTTTGATCGATGTTTGAATTTGATCTCGATTTTTTTAATCAAACACGAATTTATAACGAATTGAACAATAAATATTTTCATATCATCCGGTATACCAGACGATACGATAAAAACATGGTAGCACCGATATTTTGATCGATACGGGTTTTCATGTCAAATCTTGGTTTTTCCGGGTCCAACCCGATTTTGTTAATTATTATTTAAAAATAGTTTTTAGTACCGATCATACCGATCTGGTCCGAAAATGAATTCCGGATCAAAATTAGGTTATTTGAAATATGTATGACCTGTAACCTACTAATCTTCTATGTATGTTACTTTAGTTAAAAAATTAAAAACTATATTAGTTTGATAAAAATATTTTCTGAGTATGTTATTTGAGTAAAAAACTCTAGACAAGTCATCATTTCCCCAAAAAATCCTGAAGATGCAAATCAAATATCTTGGGGACCGGTTTTTAGTAAAAAATATGTAATTTATTTATTTGGTGCTTAATAATATTTAATTTACATTTAACTTTTCATATATGGTTAATTTAGTTTAGTTTGTGGTGTATCTTCGGTACCAATTATAAAAAAATAAGGGATTTAATTCAATTTTATTCTCTCAAATTACATGATGTTATAATTTTGGTCCCTTGATTTTGAATAATACAATAAATGTCATTCAATAAACCAATATAAATGACCAAAATGTCATTGAAAAATTTTTAAATTAAATTTCAACATTTTCAAAATGAAATTTAAAAATTTCATAATTTTGGTACATAAAGACGTTGATGAAATTTGGGCTGTATTTAGATGTGTTCATTCGTTAAATACCGAACCGAATTTCAATTATCGAATACCGAATAAGTTAAAAATTAGGTACAAAATACCGAACCGAATTTTTTCGGTTCGGTAAATACCGAATTGTTTCGGTTCAATTTCGGTATTTACCGAAATACCAAATTTCCAGAAATTTAATCAAATTAAATAAAAAATTAATCATAATAATATATTTAATTATATAAATAAATACAAAAATATTAGTTTTAAATTAAACAAAACGTTAAATTTGGTATTCGGTAATACCGAATACAGAATTTTTTTACCGAACCGAAACCGAATACCGAAATAGTAGAATTTTAAAAAAAGAATACCTAACAAATTTCATAATTCGATAAAAAAAATTCGTTATTCGGGGATCTCATCAGGTTCGGTTTTTACCGAATAGTGAACACCTCTAGCTGCATTAATGTAATTATTCTTTGATATTGTACATGGAAGATTCAGCAGTATAAGATTCTTACTTCTTTGAAGCATTCAAGAATTCAGTTCAGAGTTTATTTAAATCATTACAAAATTCAATTAGAAGTCGTTGAAATCTATGTAATACATCATTAACATGTATATTTGTATTAGTAAAACATTGTTTACATCATATTTCATTAATAAATTTTTCTTTATATTTTCAATTATAGCAAACTTTTTCAGTAACATATTAACTTGTTAAGAATAATTGATATGATATGATCAATACGGTTAGAGTTTACATTACGATTGAAGATTGTGTTTACGATATGATTGGTCGGATATTGGATTATGAATAATGGAACGTGCGGGGTGCCGGAGTTGTATTTAAAGATAGAAAGTACTGACGGAGTGAATCGAGAAATATTGCATTTGAAAATGTTATAAGGGTATTTTATACCAAAATTGTCACATATTAGTTAATTGATGGACATCTAATGAATTATTCAAAATTGAGGGACCAAAATTATCACAACGTATAATTTGAGGAACTAAAAGTGAATAAACTCAAAAAATAAGATACACTTTTTTTACAATCTTGTATGATTTGAAATTTCGCAAATTATTATAAGTTGAGATATATGTCTTGTATAGCAATAATTGGTTTCTAAGGGTATTCCAAACAAAAATTCATTCTCTTTCTTTGAATAATTTTTTGTATATATCATTTTTTATTTTATTTTATAATATTAATATAAATAATTTTCTTTTCATTCGTGTAACAATCTTCTCACTCTATTATCTTAATATGATGTAATAGTGATTTATAGTTTTTTGCATTTATAGTTTAATGGTGACTTCTCAAAAATGAATAGGAGTCCAACTTTTATGTTTTACGTGGCTGAACCCTTCTGTTGACGCGGTAACATGCAATTCTTAGATAATGGATTCATTTTGGAAGATGGTGACAATTTATTATTGTGAAACAATTAACTTGTGCGAGAAAACATCAAGATTTCATGAATCTAGGACTTTAAGAAAGAAATTACGCATATTTAGCAAGAATGTGCAATTTTTTTGTGGAAATATGATAGAGTGAGTCGGGTTTAAGATTGTTGAACCCAAGTGCCTAAAATTGGATGTGCAATTTATAAAATTAGTTTTTTTCATTTAAAAAAAATTAAAATTAAATTTTTAAACTTGATATATTACCAATTTTAAACTAAAATTAATAATACAACTTTAACACTAAACAATTATCAAATTATGGTTAAATTTAACTTAAACATTTTAAAGCCATTGTGTTTATCCTAACATGTTGGTTTGTATCTAAAAACAATTTTCGATGAAATGACAAAAAAATTATTAAAACATTGGACTCACTATATAAAACACAATTTAATGTGTTAAATGAAATTCGACAATCTCTAGGTTGTACAAGTACATAACACCAATTTAGGACATAAATTCATAAAAACACCAGTTTGGCTCGAATTAAATAATCATTTTTGAAATTTGAAAATGACTAACTTTCCCTTAGGATTTGAAACTATAAAATAACAAATAAATTCGATTTAAACATTCAATTCACAAAATTTCACCGAAAATTTTATTATTTCACCTAAAAATCGTGTTGTGCAATCTAATTTTTCCAAAAGTAAAATTGATTTATTAGCAAGGAAATGTAATTTAACAAAAATTAAAAACATTTCATTAATTTTGGACTAAAAATAAAATATATCAAATTTGAATTATCTAAATAAAATTGATGGTTATAAATTTGAAGATTACTAATGAAAAATTTCAATTATTCTTCTTGTTTTGGAAGTCTATTTTAAAACAATTGATTAATTTAATATGGTCTTTTGGGGAGTAGTGTGGGGATTTTTCACAAACACCATTATTTCAAAATTTCAATTTCAAAACTATCTTTATTTTTAAATACCTATCATATTTATATTTTCATAATTATTTAAATTGTAAATAATACATTTTTATAACAAATTTAAAGTTTATGATCTTTTTTATAAATTTTAAAGTATTTGATTACATATTTCTTAAAATACCATAAAATCAATTTTGAATACTGACGTAAAAATTGGAGGGAACCGGTATGTTGAAAGGTACCGCATGGTATTGGGTTTTTCAGGTCAAACCCGAGTTTTTCTTGGAATTTCAGAAACAATGGTGTCTGAAAAATCACGAGTGTAGTGTGGTTTTATAAAAGAAAACTTCCAGGCTACGGCAGACTGCTCTACTACACATGAAACAAAAGCTTTAGAACCAACTGAAGTCTTAGGCCATGCTGCTTGTTCCTTATTTTATGTGAGCATGGCTTACACGAGATAAAACGATATCGATGTCGATATTTTACCAGTACAAAGTTCATTGTTCAACAAAACATTCCAAGATTAATACTTAATCTCTAGGTTCAGGTTAATACAAAAGACATACAAGGAAGGCTGGAATCTTACCTTACAAAAGTGGCGCAAGACTTAAGCTCAATATGCAAGTTTTGTTATGTGAAAAGCATCTTCAGCTAGTGATAAGAACCCGCCATTTTACCTTATTCTTACTCCTGCAAAAAGAAAAATTTATTACATTGTTTAATCCCTACTCTATTGTTCAAAGGCATTGATGTTAAATATAAAGGAATTGTCCCACATCGGAATTTAAATGTTGATTGGTTTATAAGAGGGATTGTGGATCATAGTAAATAACTTGTTCAAATATTTTACGGTGTGATCTCAACCACTTATACGTTATATCTATTCACACTCCCCATGTGAGATTGACCCGACTCTAAAAATTTAACAATTGAATTAGTTGGGGATGAAGCAAAATGACATACCTCATCATCGTCTTCCTTTTTGAGGCGAGTTGTGCCACCAACTTTAGAGATTGGTAGTTTCATAGGCCCAAATGGAGTAACTACACTGATATTTCCTTTCATGGTGTAACCGGTGCCTCGCCCACGTATCATGTCCCACAAAGCTGAGCCACAATCTTTGGGTCTAAAGGTAATTGGGATGTCAAGATTAGTGATCCCATTCTTTTGAATTGTAGCATTCTCGTTGAGATCAGCTCCACCGATACTCACATCACCAAGCCAAACTTCATATTCAAGATCATTAAGTTCCATATCGAAGTCATTCTTGTTTTCCAGCTTCAAATGAAGAGTAGCAATAGTTTCTTCAAATGAAAACTTCTGAAAATGTATCTTTTCTATGTCGATATCTGGCTTATAAGGCACGGGAATCTCTCCATTCTTCTCAAGTGGGAATGTTAGCCTACCAAACACAGGCACATCCACAATAAGATCAACTTTAACTTTATAAGGGATGATCATCCCAGGCTTAATGTCATCGTAAGTGCTTTTGATATCATCATATATCAGACAAACGGGTATTTTAACAGTCTCCGAGCCATGAGCATGTATTGTCCCAGCATCGGGAATCAACCCTGAAACTAATTTCCTTCCATCACTTTCGATTAAATAGTTTATATCAAGTAAAGGGATAGGCACCGGATTTGGATTGGTCACGAGAACATCAACAACTACATCAGCCTTTTCTAGATTGATGTGGTTAATATGAACCCCTGAAACATCAGCTGATGGCTTGCCAAATCCAACTGTTTCCTCAATTTTTTCCCCTATATCATGAATGAAGCCCTTAACTTTGCCCAGAAATCCACTATTTTCCTCCTTTTGGTCCTCTTTATCACCTCCTGACCTTTCTACTATATCTGAGTTATCATGAGACGCCATAGCTGTAATGTCAGCAAATATCATCAATTGGAAGATGAAATCAAGAAGAATATACAATACCAATCGATTTAAAGAAAATAATCCAGTCTCCAAATCGAATATTCATCCACAAGATCAATCTATCCAGTAGCCACATCGAAATTATTCTAAACAACAGTCTAATACAAATTTTCAAATTTTCAAAAATATGAGAACTTGCTCTATTTTGATCGGACCTCTACAGTTCTTAGTTTATAAAAATTCACGCTAAATTTATAAGTATATAGATACGGATCCAAAAATAAGTAATATCAAAAGTTAGATAAAGAACTAGATCACAAAAGCTGCGATCCGAACGCTGAATGCAGATAGTGACCGAAAAAAATTCTCTATTACAAGATTTGTGTAAACGCAATGCACATTTGGGCTCGGAAATGATCCAAGTTATAAAAACCATCAAAACCAATCATATCAACAGAAAATCACCGCATACAAAAATGATCGTCGCAAAGCCGCAGAAGAAGCAAATCCAAAACACAAGGAGCAAGAGAAAATTTACCTGTGCAAACTGCGAGGAGAAGGATCGAGATGAGATAGGAAAAAATGCGGAGGAGTAAATAAAGGATGATATGACAGAGCGAGAAAGAAATTCAACACTGCCAATGCCGACACCGCTAGGCGCGTCAATGCCACTGCACGCGTTTTCATATTTATTTTAAATGATTAATATATACTAGTTAAGTGACACGTCCATGGACATGAGTTTTAATATATGGTGTATCATAAATAATTTTATTATATTTTTATTCAATTATAATTCATGTTCTTAATGGTAACCACTGAAAAATGAGAAAGAGTGAGGTAGAAATGATGGAGATTTAGATGGAAGAAATGAGAGGGAAAATGGGCAACCGTGAGGATGCTGTGATAGAAAGATTAACGTAGAAGAATAATAGAGAGAGAATGAGGAATTGTAGAGAGATAATGGAAAATTATATTAATGATTCGACAATTATATCGTAATACAATCCAAAACTTATACTATTATTCATTGGATTATTCGCATACAATCATAATATTCTATTGAGCTTAAAGTTCATATTAATTATCTGCAGGGTTTTTTGGGTTTCATTTAGATATTTGTTTTTTATTATTTTTATTGTTGGATATTGTTTGTTGTTCTTTTGTTTCGAAACCCGAAGTACCGAATGAGCTCAAAGAATTTTTGACCCCTCATCGGCTTCCTCTGCATAACGATTCGAATACTGTATCACTGAAATTGTTGCTCAGGATTCTTTTCTTTTGATTTTTATTATTGAATATTGCTTTATGTTCTTTTCTTTGTAAATCCCAAGTACCGAACAAGCTCAAAGAACTTCTTGATGAACTTGGAAAGGTTGATTACAAGGAGAGTTTAAGTGTAAAAAATGGTTGTGTTTATGATTTGGTCGTATATAGGGCTTGGCTTGGTTGTATATGTGATCTAATCTAAAAATATATTGGATATTTATTTATGATCAGTCAATTTTTAATTATCGAAATTTAATTGTTGTGAGGACATGAGCGATATACGAGGTTGGGCCCACAATGTGTGAGCTTATATCCTCGGGAGAGCGAAGCTCTACCTTGGTTTCCACTATAATAATCAAAGGATACAAGTACAATGATGTGATAATAACAATCCAGATGAAAACGGTTCGAAAAACGGTCGAAAACACTTTGTTGCACCCAAAAGATGTGCAGTCGCGAGTTGTGGTCAACAACTCGTGAATGGGCAACAACTCGCGAACAGGACCAGGGCGACAATAAGTCGCGAGTTCCAGCTGCAGAGCGATAACTCGCGAGTACGACAATTAGTCGCGATTACGTGCAATAAGTCGCGGGTGCAGGCAGAGCAGCAACTCGCGAATGACAACAAGTCGCGACTACAAGCAATAAGTCGCGGGTGCATGCAGAGCAACGACTCGCGAATGACAACAAGTCGCGACTACAAGCAATAAGTCGCGGGTGCAGGAAAAGCAACAAGTCGCGACTCAGGCAGAAACAGCAACAAGTCGCGACTCAGGCGGAAACAAGTCGCGAGTGACAACAAGTCGCGACTCTACAGTGTGCAGAAATGTAATATTTTGTCTTGGGAAGCGTGATAACAGTCTGAACCCTTTTTTGGGGCTTGGGTCTTGTATTTATAGAAAAACTCGGTCCAATAAGTTAACTTAAGGTCCAAAAGCTCAATCTTAGTTAAATTAGCCAAACTTACTTAGAAAATATCCAATTAATCCAGAATAAGTGTCACAGCGCCACGGAACTTCGGGACTCCATCCCGGTCGAGAGTTTAGTCGGAAATGCTATGAGAAAATACCGGAAAACCTCGTATATCAGTTTTTTGCCTCCAAACAGTGAATACGTAGCCACATAACATCATTGCACCAGGCCGATGTGCTCTCGGGTGGCAAATTACAAAAATACCCCTGGCCCCGTCCAGGGCCGAAATAACCCAAAACATCTCAAAACACTTACAGAAGCCTTATATGGGGTCCATCATGCCTGAATTACGAGAATACCCTCGAGAACGCCTCGCGATAGATATATAAAAATACCTAAAATACCAAATAGCCACGTCGGACGAGCCCCGAGGTTAGCATAATTACATAAATAACCTCGGATAATATCAATATAGATTTTATCTTCTTCTTTAATTATGAACATCAGTCATAATCATCAAATTAAGCATCGGCATTCAATGAACATTGACATTGAATGAATAACGTTCAATGAAGATTCTGAAAACAACAACAAGAACAACGCAGAGGAAAGGAGTAGAATGATTTTTTAACTACATAACAATGAACAACACAATACAGAATTAATGTGAGCACAACTCACTTACATAGTAATGGAAACAAGTGCTAAGCCGTAGATAAACATATTGTATTTTGCCAAAAGTATAAAAGAAACAGAGTAGACTTTCCTCTTCCAACTTAGATCCTCTGCCTTTCATCTTCCAATGCTTCTAGCTATCAAAATGACATGTTTTATCCTTGGTATTTACTTCACCAAGGTCGATAATGAGATCCTCAGTCTGGCCTGGATGGATAAGGGCCTGCAGAGTGATTACAACAGCATCATTCAACACTCCCCATTGCTGTGGAGTCACTCTACTTTCGATGGGTTGAATACCACATAAGTCTCGTAGCTATTTGAATTGTTTTGGGCGAAGTGGTTTAGTAAGAATATCCGCAAGTTGATCATCTGTTCTTACGAACTTTACCTGAATAATTTTATCCTTGACATAGTTCCTGAAAGCATGAAACTTGACACGAATATGCTTGGTTCTTCCAAAGCTCACTGGATTTTCGGCCATGGCAAGTGCGGATTGATTGTCTATCCAAAAAGTGATAGGAGACATCAATGTTATTCATAGATCCTCGAATAATTTCCAGAGCCACATGGCATGGTTGGCTGCAGCAGCTCCGGCAATGTATTCAGCTTCCGCGGTCGATTGTGCAACTATTTCTTGCTTCTTTGAATTCCATGAAAAACATCCAGACCCGATAGAAAATAAATAGCATGTAGTACTCTTGCTATCAGACTTATCAGCTGCAAAATCACTATCAACAAAGCCATTTAACTCAATCAAACAGTTCCTTTTAAACTTGATTCCATTGAGTGAGGTGCCAGAGACGTATTTCAAGACTTTCTTGGCTGCATGAAAGTGATTTTCATGAGGTTCATTCATGAATCTGGACAAGTAACTAACGGAGAACATAATATCTAACCTCGTTGCAGCTAAATACAGAAGACTTCCTATTAAACTTCGATATAACGAGGTATCAGCCAAATCTGAGTCATATTCCCTAATAGGTTTGTTTTCAGGGGATAAGGGGGCTGGAGAAGAGTTTCCATCAGCAATACCAAATTTTTTGCACACGTCCAGTGAGTACTTAGTTTGAAACAAGCTTATGAACTCCAATTCCTGATGTATCTCCATTCCTAAGAAATAGCTCATTAATCCTAAATCGGTCATTTCAAAGCTCTTCATTAACTATTCTTTAAGATCATTCACAATATCATCATCACCTCCTGTAATTAGAAGATCATCGACATAGAGAGACACGATCACAGAAGTTACATTTTCATTCTTTAGTAAATAAATGGTTGGCTCATTTTGGCTTCTTTCAAATCCTAGTTTCAGAAACTCATTGTCAATCTTAACATACCAGGCACGGGGGGCCTGTTTAAGACCATACAGGGCCTTGTGCAACATATACACGTCTTGCTCATGTCCCCTTTTCGTAAAACCTGGGGGCTGCTCAATAAATATTTGTTCTTCTAGAGTTCCATTTAGGAAGGCAGATTTAACATTGAGGTGGTGCACCTTCCAATTCTTGCAAGCGGCCAAGATTAGAAGGAGTTTGATGGTGTCAAGCCTAGCAACAGGGACAAAAGTTGCGAGATAATCGATGCCTTGGAGTTGAGCGAACCCTTTTACTACTAACTTGGTTTTTAGTTTGTTCAAGGTGTCATCCGCGTTGAGATTTGTTCTAAAGATCCATTTGACCACAATTATCTTTCTATTCGCATGCTTCTCAACCAGGGACCAAGTGTTGTGTTTTTCAATCTTCTCCAGCTCATTTATCATGGCCGATCTCCAACCAGATTCTGCTAGAGCCATTTCAAGATTGCTTGGTTCCTTTGTGGTGATCATGTTGCATGAGTCCATCACCCTGAATAGGCTTTGTAACGCAAAGGTGTATGGTCAGCATTATCATCACTTGCTTCTTGATCACTTTCGTCAATATTATCACTCTCTAGATATTCATTTTCAGCTTCCAGGGGGTCAGAGGGCATGATGTTTTCTGGCAGAGGAGTAAAGGCAAACTTATCTTCGGATGAGGTAGAGGCTTCATTGAATTCTTCAAAAATAGTTTGTCCAGATTCTTGATGTTCGAGTACACTTGTGAATATTGGGACTGAGATCATAATTTTACCTTTTTCACATTCATCTACAGGCTCATTTGAATATGTATCAATGCAGAGAGATTTATCATCATCATCAATTTTTTCCAGTACCCAATCCCAATGTTTTCCTTCATCCACTATCACGTTCCTGCTGATAATAACTGTACTAGTCTTCAAACTGAAAATTCTGTATGCCTTTGAGACATCTGAATATCCGAGAAAAATTCCAACTTCAGATTTTGCATCCAACTTGCTCCTCCTTTCATTTGGAACATGAATATAACATATGCTACCAAATATTTTCAGGTGATTTACAGATGGCTTTGTTCCATGCCATAGATGGAGTTACTCCATTTGTTGCATTGGTTCCAATTCTGTTAATCAAGTAGACGGAAGTATTAACGGCTTCACCCCAGAACTTTTGTGGCAGTTTTTTTCCAAAGAGAAGACATCTCGTCATTTCCAAAAGAGTTCTATTTTTTCTCTCGCTTATTCCATTTTGCTCCGGGGTGTACGGGGCAGTAAGTTGATGAATAATACCATCAGCATGGCATGTTTCCACAAAGTCATTTCCTAGATATTCTCCACCATTGTCAGATCTTAGAATTCTCACTTTGAACCCGCTTTGATTTTCAGTAATCGCTTTTAATATTTTGAAGTGATATAAAACTTATGATTTTTTTCTGAGCAGATAAATCCATATGTACCTAGTTAGGTGATCAATAAAAGTAACAAAATATTTGTTTCCACTAGGTGTGGACTCCTTCATGTAACCACATACATCCGAGTGTACAAGGTGAAGTTTTTGGAATCCTCTCGATATGCTGTCCCCAAAATATTGTCTCACTGCTTTTCCTTCCTGACAAACATCACATATGGTTGAATAAGATGTTAGGGGTGGTAAATCATGTACATGATCATGGAGTTTCGTTATTGCACCAAGGTGGTAATGTCCAAAACGTTTGTGCCAGAGAATTGTATTGTCCTTGGCTGCTAAGCACGCTATTGGTTTCTCTAGGGCAGAAAAATCAAGAGAAAATGTTCTTTTGTTTGCTTTTGCCTCCAAGATAGCTCCAAAACGTTTGTCCTTAATGATAAATGTCTTGTCTTGGAATGAGATTTCCAAGTTTCCATCATCTACAAGTTGTCCCAAGCTCAATAAGTTGTGAGGGCATTCAAGTACCAAGAAAACATTCCTTATTGTGATTGTGCATTTTCCAACATAGATTTCAACATCTCCAACATGATTCGATCTTTTAATTTGACCATTTGCAGCTTCAATCAACTTGGTACACTCTTCAAGCTGTATAAAGCATAATGCATCATTCGACATGTGATTTGTGCAGCCGCTATCCAGTAGCCAAACATCCTTTCTTGTGTTGAGTGTTTCTATTTTGGTCATTAACATAAGATGGAGGTTGTCGAAATCAACTTCCAATTCAGTGGCCATGTTTATAGTGATCGGCTGAGACTGATTTGATGCCATCTTTACAAAACATACCTTTTCCAAGTGTCCCTGTTGCCTACATAATGTGCATACATTCAAGGGATGCCACCAACATGCTACTGACTTGTGATTTTTTTGTTTGCAATGGTCACAAGGTGGGTATGGTCCAAATCTTTCCTTTTGCTCAGGGATGTTTGTAGTAGCAGTATATGTCCTTTCACTTGAGTTCTGAGTGCAAGTTCCCTTCATTCGAGTATTCTTGAATTTAGTTTGGATTCAGCACTCATCAACATGTTCAAGAGTGCTTGAGGGGTAATATCTTGAAATTCTTTTGTATATTCGACAGAGACAATGTGAGCATCAAACTTTTCGGGTATACTAGAGAGGATCTTGTTAACCACTCATTTTTCAGTAACTTCTTCGTTACAAATCTTGAGCTTGTTGATGATTTTAGTGAGTTTTTCTGAGAATTCCTGAATGGTTTCTGTGGTGTCCATCTTGAAGTTGTCAAACTGTCTCCACAATACTCGGCCTTCTACATGAGAGTGTTCATTTCCACCATATGTAAGCTTTAATTTTTCCAATGCCTCATGTGGAGATGCACAATCAGCTAGGGCCATATACACATTTTCATAGATAGCACTGCATATAGTGTCGAGTGCTCTATGTTGACGCAAGAGTGCTTCAGCATATGTTGTTCTTTCATATGACTCTGCTGCCAGTTCTGTGGGCAGTTTACTTTCCACCGCATTCCATAAGTCCAGAGCTAGTAGTGACTGTTTCATTCGAGTAGCCCAGTAATGATAATTTTTGGTTGTGAGGAAAGGGACAGATGATAACGAAGAGGAGCGATTTGAGGCCATTGAAGATGAGTTTTGCATAGCGGGATGAACAAAATATGCAGGTATGATTCACTTGAGGAAGACAAGCTCTGATACTATGATGAACTTGGAAAGGTTGATTACATGGACTGAGAGTTTAAGTGTAAAAAGTGGTTGTGTTTGGGATTTGGTTGTATATAGGGCTTGGCTTGGTTGTATATGGATTTTATCTTCTTCTTTAATTATGAACATCAATCATAATCATCAAATTAAGCATCGGCATTGAATGAACATTGATATTGAATGAATAACGTTCAATGAAGATTCTGAAAACAACAACAAGAACAACGCAGAGGAAAGGAGTAGAATGGCTTTTTAACTACATAACAATGAACAATACAATGCAGAATTAATGTGAGCACAACTCACTTACATAGTAATGGAAACAAGTGCTGAGCCGTAGATAAGCATACTGTATTTTGCCAAAAGTATGAAAGAAACAGAGTAGACTTTCCTCTTCCAGCTTAGGTCCTATGTCTTTCATCTCCCAATGCTTCTAGCTATCAGAATGATATGTCTTATCCCTGACATTTACTTCACCAAGGTCGATAATGAGATCCTCAACCTGGCCTGGATGGATAAGGGTCTACAGAATGATTACAGCAGCATCATTCAACACTTCTAACCCCTCATTGGCTTCTTTGGGTAAATAATAGAATATTGGATCATTAGTTCCTTTTGTTGGACATTCTTGTAGGAAATCTTTAAATTCATTGTCGCAATTCATGGGTTATAACATTAATGAAATGATTTATAGTTGGAGTGGTTTAGGATGCAAAACCCTAAACCTAGAATCCTAAACCACTCCAACTATAAATCATTTCATTAATGTTATAACCCATGAATTGCGATAACAAATTTAAAGATTTCCAATGTCCAACAAAAGGAACCAGCGATCCAGTATTCGATTATTTACTCAGAAGAAGCCATTGAGGGATTAGAAACTCTTTGAGCTTTAGGATTTACAAAGAAAAGAACATAAAGCAATATCCAACAATAAAAATCAAAGAAAAGAATCATGAGCAACAATTCTAGTGATACAGTATTCCAATCGTTACAGATGAAGTCGATGATGGGTCTGAAATTCTTTGAGTTCATTCGATACTTTGGGTTTCGAAACAAAAGAACAACAAATAAAAAAATAAAAAAAACATCTAAATGAAACCTAATTACACATAATTAAGGTATAAAGAATCTTTATGGTAGTAATATAGATAGATACAAATAAGAATAAATTAAATATATAAATATAATGTCAAAATATAAGTGGAACAATTTTGAAAGTATATTTCTCTACATATCATATTTATGCAATTTATTTTATATTTATATCTAATAATTTATCATTTTGATATTTTATGTCTTTTTAATCCACATTATTTGGACATATGGGCTGAAACGAATTGGGCCCAAATAGGTTGAAACAAATCAAGGGGGAATGGTCTTCTTTAGTTCTTTATTCGTTTACGGCCTTATAGGTTTATAATTTGTTCGCCGTGCACATAATTCTCAGTTGAATAGCTATTTCCCTTAAAGAACTTCCATGGCGAGCAGTAATAATTTGTTCAGTTTATGTTTTAATTCAACACTTTGTACATTTTTTTTGATTTTTTCTTTAATCTCGTGTCTACGTAATGCAGCTGCGATGCGATCGTTTTTGCAAGCGGCAACGACGGAGGAGGCTACGCCGCCTCTAAGAGTCGTTCAAATCGAGGGACTGGTACGGGTCCTTATGTGAAAAACTTAAATTAATTTTTTATCCCAGATGAAAGCCGTTGGTTTTGGGTAATTTCCTGGGATATTTTCATGATAGGGTTTTTTTCTCTAGGTTATATTGAAGATTATAAAGCACTGCAAGGAGTTTTCACCAGCACTGGTCACCGGGCAGCTTCTTGGTTTGGATGTCGGTAGTGTCCTGGAAGTTACTAACTGTTTTCCTTTCCCAGTAAGTGAATTTCTATCCTTTTGCTTTTAGGGTATGTTCTGTATGGATTTTGAGAATTAGAATGTAGTTTGAGAATGTGTTTTCATAATGTGATTATGGATTAAGAATGCATTATTGTTCTGTAATTGATAAATTGAATTGCAAAATGAGAATGAGAATGATGTTCTAAGAAAAGACTTTAGTTTATGTCTTCTATAACGGTGCAGATTCGTGAGGAAGATGAAGAGATTGAAGCAGAAGGAGCTAATTACCAGCTTGAAATGATGAGATGCTTAAGAGAGGTTAATGTTGACAATAACACCGTTGGATGGTAATGACTTTGAATAGATCCCTTCTCGTGCATTTCCTTTTAAATGATTTTTGTCAGAATAATGATGTGTTTTTATGTCCAATTGAACTTTTCTTCATTTAATACTTTGATTTTATCTGATATTGAATAATTGTTGTTATTTCGCAATGATTTTTTGTCTTTGAGATTTTATTGGTCCAATACTATGAATATTCTGGTGAGTTGCATTGATTTTCCACACAAGCAGTTGTGCATATTGCATATAAAGGAACTTAACCAGTTTTTTATTTTATTTGTTTCATTCAGGTATCAATCAACGTTGTTTGGATCTTACCAAACTGTAGAATTGATAGAAACCTTTATGAATTACCAGGTTCTTAATACACTTATCAAAGGAATAGCGCTAGTTGTTTCGTTTATCTAATTGTTATTTCTATGTTGCAGGAAAACATTAAGCGATGTGTGTGCATCATATATGATCCTTCAAGATCTAGCCAGGGGGTCTTAGCGTTGAAGGCTCTGAAGCTGTCTGACTCATTCATGGAGCTCTATCGTAGTAACAATTTTTCTGGCGAAAAGTACTGTTTAAATATGACCTAATATATTAGCTGGATATGCACGATGACATACGAATTGGTTCATTTCTCAGGTTAAGGGAAAGGAATCTCTCATGGGTGGATATTTTTGAAGAGATACCTGTAAGTATTGAGTTCGAGTTTTTTCTTTTTCTTGTATAATGGAGTCATGTACTAGAATCTTTGTCTGTACTTGACGTTAGTGCCCAGAATGTGTAAATTTCCAATTATCATCATATAACCATTCTTCGTTTACAGATTAAAGTTTCGAACTCTGCTTTAATAAGCGCTTTTATGACTGATCTAGAGGCTGATGCCCCGGTTTCACAGGTACTTAAATTTCAATGGTCTAGAACTTTTAACAATTTCATAAAAGTTTTCCTTTGTATTCTTGAATGATAGTGTGATTACGAAAGGCTAAAATTATCGAGCAGCCCTTTTTTAGAGAGAAACGTTGAGTTTCTAATTGAATGCATGGATGACTTGTCAATGGAACAACAGAAGGTCTGTAATTTCTTTTTCTATTATATGATCATAATTGCATTTTTACATGACCAAATCTTTTCTTTTTTCAGTTCCAATTCTACTACAGGAATCTCTCTCGCCAACAAGCTCAGCAGCAGGCCTGGCTTCAGAAAAGAAGGTAATTATAATCCTTCAAAATTCACTGTATTTTATTTGCTTTTTATTTACATATAACTTGTATTCTTACCCTAGAGCTGAAAACATTTCCCGGAAAAATGCTGGAGAGGAACCGCTACCAGAAGAAGATCCCTTGAACCCTATCTTCAAGCCCATCCCAGAGCCATCTAGATTGGACAGTTTCCTCATAACAAATCAAATTGCTAACTACTGCAACCAAATCAATGGGTATTCTTTCCATTAATTTGGCTGTCTTCAGAACTTCTTCGCTTCCATTCGGTGCCTCATTGTTATTTGGATCTGTGCCATCATATGTCATATATTCGCTCTGTGCCATGGTTCCTGAGATGTGCCTTATGTTCACTTTTACATGCTCAATTTTCTAACATTCTTTCTAATTTTTACACTATGATCCAGTGTGGCCGGACAAAGCTTCAGTAAGCTGTATTTGATGAAGGCTCTCCATGAGAACTGATTTGATTGCTTGGAAATATGGATTTCGTCATTCATGGCTTGTCCATCGCAGTATGTTATTGAAAAAGACAAGTGCTTGAAGTGAATTTGTTTGCTAGGTGCACGTTCTTTTATTTTTGTCAATTAAACTTGACACATCTCGTTTTCTAAGTTGTGCAATTCTGCTCATGTAACTGCTATATAGAGAGATCAAGTTTTGAAATAATTTAGTTTTGTTGGTAAGTAAGCTTATTTCTTATAATTTGATAGCATATTCCCAAAATGTTAAGTCCTATAGAAGAATTTATATTTTTCTCATGTGTTTGACGAATTCTGTTGCTTAGACACTAAGGTTATGTTCTGCATGTTTTTTTGAAAACTAGAATGTAGTTTGATAATGTGTTTTCATAATGTGATTATAAATCAAGAATGCATTGTGTGTTCTGTAATTGATAAATTGAATTGTAGAACTAGAATAATGTTCTGTATAAAATTGGATTTATCCAAATTAGATTCATCGTCGATAATATCTACATGACGAAAGAAATTATGTATTATTATATTTGCACGTTAAAGATACATAAGAATGAACAATTTACAAATATGTCGAACGATATTGTAAATGTGAGATTGTTGAAGGTGAAAGAAAATATGATTTTTTAGACGATATATTT
>RWGZ01001372.1:0-21275 GCA_009725065.1 Utricularia reniformis | reverse complement strand
GATAGTTAAATGAATTTTTATTATTTTATTTCATATT
The DNA here is from genome assembly GCA_009725065.1 of Utricularia reniformis. NCBI lineage: Eukaryota > Viridiplantae > Streptophyta > Magnoliopsida > Lamiales > Lentibulariaceae > Utricularia > Utricularia reniformis. Next base: position 21,238 of record RWGZ01001372.1, on the reverse strand, counting down.
GTTATTTAATCGTTGAACTCGAATTTTCGATATCTAAAATTGTAGCTATTGAATTCCAAAGTCAATTGTAAACTTTTGTTTGTATTAAACTTTTTTTAATCTAATTATACTTTTAAAAAATTTAATTAGAGTTATTCATAAAGAAATATATTTTGAAATATATATATTTTTTGTTTATTAACATTATTATTCATTTTTCTATTAAACAGGTTCAAACCGATCCGACCAGTAGAAGATGTTTCCGATCCGTCGGTTCAACTGGTTTTTAAAACCATGATCTAACCATTACATTTCTTTGCAAAAATGTTTTTGTTCGTTCAACTTACAAATGAATATGAGAAAAATATTGAATAATGTTAATATTTTCATTCAAATGAACGAACACGACCATGGACAAGCCAAATGTATTTCGAACATGAATCGTGTAGATCTTGTAAAAGCCCTAGTTGCGAGGCAGGGCCATCAATATTAAATAGGGGATTTCTAAACGTATTTAGCATAGACCATTGCCGAATTTAATTGGGGAATTTCATAAATACATTCATTTTTAATTCTATCTTTCAAAAATATATTTATTTTTAAAATCTCTCATGACCACAATTTATCACTTTTTATTTTTTTAACATTAATTATTTTTTATAATAAACAAAAATAAGTCAGCTTAGTGTTTAAAAATATATGATACCCAATACGATATTATAATATTCACCAATTACTTCGTTCTTCTTTGGTAAAACGAGTGCATTTTAGTAAAGCTTTTAATTATCATACCATGTTATATACTAGCCATTATACCGTCGTTATTGGGTTTATAGGGACAACTATTATTTTGTAATGTATTGTGCCGAACCAAATGAAATTAGGTTCATAAAGAAATTCATGTATAACCTAATAAATTCTCAAAATAGAATTTAGAAACATTTTAGTGCTTCCTACGACATATCTATGATCACCACAACGTTTGAACAAAAATGGAACATCTCATAAGTCAAATATATGAATGTGAAGGAAATGGAATGATTCGATGACCCGATGAGTTTTCGAATCAATAAACGAAACTAGTTTAACAACTTTTGTGGCTGAGGACTTAATAATTAGACCATTAAATTACAAAGTACATAGATTCCCAACTCTAGCCTTCTAGCAAGTATAAATGTACACATAATCAATAATTATGTATTGCCCTAACGTCCAAGTTATCTTTTGTCTTAGCTGACTTTTGTTGAAGTCATTGACATTAAAAAGCCGCCATGAAGAATGGAATCTATAAATAAGCAATATTACATCTTCTTTAAGTAAAAAGAAATGGGATTCTTAATAACATCATTGTGTTTCTTGAGCTTCTTCTATGCTTGCTGTCAAACTACGAGTGTTTCCGGAGTCGGCATCGACGCAATCTATCAAATCGGTGACTCTATAGCTGATACTGGGAATGTAATTCGCATTGCTCCTAACTTACCAGCTAGCAAGCTCCCTTATGGTGAAACTTTTCCTAGTTTTCCTACCGGTCGTTGGTCTGATGGGCTTCTCATCATCGATTATACAGGTATGTTTCTTACATTTTTTTACGATTTCACATGCGGCTCTAAGTGATTTTTTAGTTTGGTTACTTAGATTGCTCATTAACTTTGGCAGCTCAATTCCTTGGACTTCCCTTATTGAACCCTTATCTTCAAGCAAATGCTTCATTCCAAAACGGTGTGAATTTTGCTGTTGCCGGAGCCACCGCCATCAACACTTCAATTCTTCTCAGTAGCTTCGGCATCACAGCTCTACCGGTTCCAAATCTAGCCGTTCAAATAAGTTGGTTCAAGACATACATTAGTTCCTATTGCTCCACAAGAGCAAGTAATTATTCATGTTCTCCTAATCATGTTTTTTTCGTTAATCCTAACATTTGAGATAATGCGTTTTTCCACAAAAAATAGCGTGTAGAAACAAGTTGAGCAATTCGTTGATTTTCTTCGGTGAAATCGGAGGCAANAAAAGAAATGAGTCACATCAAAACATAATATTCCATTTTTCATGATATGATCTCTTTGGGAGCTTTACATATTCTTGTTCCTTGGAATTTTTCTATAGGATTCTTCCCTTTTGTTATCAAGGCTTTGGAAAGTAATAAATCTTTGGTTTACTAAAAATTTTATTGCAATATAGCACCAAATCAACTCGCATCGGAACAAAATAGACAGCTTCAATCTACTCTTACAACTCAAAGCCAAAAGCATTCAGATGTGAAGATCACCTACTTAGACTACTACAATGCCTTCATAAATCTCCTTAATAATTCTCTATTATATGGCATCTCGTTTATACTATTAATATGTTTTCTCATCAAACCCTAAAATCATCGTACCCTTGATTGTTTTGTTGGGTTCGATAGACATATTCTAGATGATAGTTGTTGTGGAACTAGTGACTTCAATTTTTCCAACCCCGATTTTTGTAGCAATGCCTGAGCTCTATCTTGTTCATATCCAAATCAATTTATAAGTTGGGACGGTATAAATCAAACACAAGCCACTTATGCTCAAATCTTCAAGAACATTTTACGAACATTTTAGCATCTCTTGGATTCATTATGCCATGATTTCATTTGGAGTTACTTTTATTCCCACTAAGCGTAATAATTAGTCATTTTCATGGTTACCCATGAAATAGTGGCTTTAAATAAAATGTGGGATTTATATTGCATATTGCAAAACTAAGCCATTTGAACGTGAAATTATGGAATATAAAAAACGTGAATATAAAAATGTAATTTGAGAAATTTTAATTTATAAAACATTACAATTAAATGTAGAGAAAAAAATATTAGTAAATGCAAAGAATAACTCTTAAATATAGACATGGAAAAAATAATAGTATGTTGATTTATAAATTTGTAATAAATATATGTGTATCAAACACTTTAATAAAAATTAATGAGAAAGCTTTTCATATGATTTTTTATGTGTTTTTTAAATTGAAAGAAATATTTCATTGATTTTATTTGCTCATTTGTGTATAGTGTAAGCTATATCAAAAATATTTTTGTTCTCTGCAATTTAATTAATTTGATTGCATGCAATAATATTGAATATTAATGAGAAATTGCATAAATAACCTCCAATTTATTAGTGTAAATGTTATTTGTCCAACTTACCAAATTATAAAAATGACACCTCAACTTATTCATATTATTTGTTTTTACCCATGGTTAAGTTAGCATATGTTTTCCGTTAACATTAGTGATCCTCAAAGTTTCACAAATTATATTATAGGCCTTTTTAATTAGAAAATTATATAAGTTTGACTTTTGAAGTTCCAGAATTGTGCATAATAATATAATCTTTCGATACATCATATATATTTCAAAGTATGTTTACATTATGTACAAATATTAAATATATTTCAGTACATAAATAATGATTGAAATATCAAAATATCATTTTGTTAATTTGCTTAGAATAATAGTAATATGTTATTGACATCTCTCATTTCAAATAAATATATAATATTCTCGATCGTAGTCGTTAAATATGATTTCACTATAAAAAACTCTACTCGATTAAAAAAGTATAAGAGATAACAATGCAAAACATTTTGGTTTTCCAGTGCCTAATTTGCAAACTCTAATTGTCAAATTAATGTATTTTTTCGAACTTTAAGTATCTAATTGTATAATCTGTGAACTTTGACGGTCAATTAAACTTTCGGATACTTTAGGGTAAAATAATATTATTTCAACGGAAAATTTGTCAAAATACTATCATTTTAAAATATCGATTGTAATATTTAAATGTGAGAAACTTTGCACTGTCATCATGAATCACCTTGACCAGTATTGATGATTGGTAACCTCATACCCCCTTGCTTCATTTAGTTTATAACTCTCACATTCTAATGTTATTGATTGTTGTATTGATGATGACATGATTTTCACACAATTCGGAAAAATCGATAGACATGTACAACTATGTTGATACCATTAAAAAGGAATCAGATATTGTATTTGTGGTACGTTCATTGCTAGCAGTCTTTTCACTATACCCCTATTCTTAAACATAGATTTCCATTATGAACTTGTGTAAAATCGATGAGAAGAATGCCGACGATTTCAAATCGAGTAAGTATGCACAAGCTTACCTTATCATCGAACCGAATTTCCAATCATTCCTCAATTCTCCATTTCATAGGTGTAAAAGATCTAATTTCATATACATTGATCATTCTTGTCTTATCTTTTTCTTACTTACTTTCTATGTCCTATTGCAGTCTTCGAATATCCGCTGAGTACTGCCTACTGCATATATATGATCACGAACGAAAATGGAACATCTTGTAAGTCAAACCTCACAACGGTTCGAAGACCAGGTGTGTTTTCCAAATCAATTAATAATACTAGTTTGAGAACACTTGTGGGTGTGCTTACTCTAGCCTTCTTACAAAAATTCATAATACAAGAGTTGTCGGATTTTATATTAACTTGGCAACCCTTTGTTAAATTTCTAGAGTATGGTCAATTTATGTGGGAAGTGTGTCTGGATACAACGTATAAGAAGGAGGAGACTACATTGTAAAAGACTTGGACAAATAATTTACTATGGTCTACTTTTCTTCTAATATATCAATCCAATCTACTTTGATTTTGTAATGTGGGATAAATTACACAATTTCAAGACACCCCCTCAAGTCCAACCACCTAACAAGTTGGACTTCACAATTCAAATTGGTTGATTACCAACCGACCAATTTCATTAAATCGGACTAACCGCTGGCAAGGTCACTCAGGATTTTTCCGAACCCGCTCCGATACCATATTAAATTTCTAGAGCCAGGTCAATTTACGTGAGAAGTGTGTCTGGATACAACGTATAAGAGGGAGGAGACCACATTGTAAAAGACTTTGACAAATCATTTATTATTATCCACTTTCCTTCTTATATATCAATCCAATCCACTTTGATTTTCTAACGTGGGATAAATTACACAATTTCAACACCCATAACATACAATAGTCAGCTATTAAGGATTACCCTATCGTACAAGTTGTCTTGTCTTAGCTGACTTTATTATTAAATTTCTAAATTTGTCGGAATAGTAAGTCATTGACATTATAAATAAGCATTATTACTAACTTCTTTGAGTAAAAGAAAATGGGCTTCATAATCAAGTTTGTGTGTTTCCTCAGCTTCTTCTTCTATGCTTGCTATCAAGCTATGGGTGATGACGAAGTCAAAATAGACGCAATCTATCAACTCGGTGACTCTTTAGCCGATACTGGAAACTCAATTCGTGTTGTTCCCAATCTACCAGCTAGTAAGCCCCCTTATGGTGAAACTTTTCCTGGTTTTCCTACTGGTCGTTGGTCTAATGGTCGTCTCGTCATCGACTATATCGGTAAGGTTCAATTGCTTAATATCATGCTTATATAATGTCTTAAATTACTATGATTTTCTAGTTTCATTACTTAGATTGTTCATTAACTTTGGCAGCTGAGTTCTTTGGCTTACCTCTATTGAACCCCTATTTTGAAACAAATGCTTCATTCAAAAACGGTGTGAATTTTGCCTTTGCCGGAGCTACCGCTATCAACACGTCAGTTCTTCTCAGTAGCTTTGGCATAACGGCTCAACCGGTTCCGGATCTCACTATTCAAGTAGGTTGGTTTAAGACATACCTTGGGTCCTATTGCTCAACAAAAGCAGGTTAGTTTTCATTTTTTCCTAATCATAATGTTTCATTACTCCTAACATTTGAGATTATATGTTTTTCAACATAATCTAGATTGTGGAAACAAATTGAGAAACTCGTTGATTGTCTTCGGTGAGATCGGAGGCAATGACCTCAACTTTGGAATTTCTGAAAACAAGACATTTGATCAACTATACTCTTTGATCCCTTCCATAATTCAATGTGTTATTCAAGGCCTCAAGGTCAAATCTACATCCCCTTTACGAGCTCATCAAAGAAATGAATCACTTCAAAACATAATGGGTTCCGTTTTTCAGGATGTGATCTCTTTGGGAGCTTCAAGGATTGTTGTTCCCGGGGATTTCCCTTTAGGATGCATACCTTTTGTAATCAGGGCTTTGGGAAGTGATAAATCTACAATATACGACGAATTTGGTTGTAATTTAGCTGCAAATCAACTCGCAGCAGAACAAAACAGACAACTTCAATATGCTCTTGCAAATCTCAGCCTAATTCATCCGTATGTGAAGATCATCTACTTAGACTATTATAATGCTTTCAGAAATCTCCTTGTCAAAGCTCCATTATACGGTAGACTGCTTATACCATGAAAATGTTTTCTCATCGAACTCTAAACATGGTGTATTATTATTGAGTGTTTTGCAGGGTTCGATAGACGTACTCTAGTGAAAGGTTGTTGTGGAACCGGTGACTACAACATTTCTAGTCCAGGATATTGTGGCAGTTCCGGTGCTCCGGTGTGCTCGAATCCGAATCAATATATAAGTTGGGATGGTATACATCTAACACAAGCAGCTTATGCTCAAATCTTCAACTTCCTTATACCAAGCATTTTAGCAGATCTTTGATTCATGCAATGATTTCATTTGGGAGCAACTTTTATTCCCACTAAATGTAATGGGTTTGTTTGGTTTAACTTTTCAAAATTATGGTGTGGTGAGGTGTGGTGCGATATCATGATCGTGAAATTTTAAATATGTTTGGTAAAATTGTGATATTATGATCGTGATTTATATAAAAATATTAGTATACCCTCATATATAAATAATAATAAATATAATTATATTATAATTATTAAAAATAAGGTTAAATTTGTCTTTTCCAAAATCACGATGAGGCCACAACTGGTTTTAACAACTGTGGTGAAATCGTGATTTTTTAACGATTATCACATCGCAATTAAGCTTATATTTTGCGTATCATACAAAAATCACGATTTTGAGATCACATCGCACCTCACCGCACTTTTCATTGGAGTTCCAAACAAACCCAATAACTAGTCATTAAATAATGACTTCTTCATAATAATAAAATTGGGATTTTATTTTATTTATTTCCAAAAAACTTAGTCTTTTAAAGTGACATCCGAGATGTTTTAGTGCATAAAAAATTAAGAAATATAGAAATTTAATATTTAATGTAATAAATTGAATATCATATTGTTTTAGAATTTTATATTCACAACTCTTACTGTTTGAGTTATAAATTAAAAACACTTTTTGACATATTGAATCCTAAATTTTTGCATGGTATCAATGATCGAATATGGGTTTTGAGGCGATTCATACCAGTTTAGATTATTACATCGGTAAAAAAGTGTATTGAGCTTATGCGACAAAATATATAGACCTATGACTTGGGTACTACCAAATCTATTAAAGTAAGTGTAAACCAGACCAATGTCAATCCATCTTGTGGAGTTTGTATATTAAACTAGAAACTTCATATGTTATACAAAAGTGATATCATGGGTGATTGTGTTGACCTAACATATACACAAACACTCTCTCAACTCACTTAATCTAAGTTTTCACATGGTATCAGAGTTCGAGTGTGAATTTTGAGTTGGTATGTACCATTTAGATAACAAATCCTAGTAGCAAAAACGCATCAAGTTTTAGCAATAATAAATATATCAACCCATGACTCGATCACTATCAGGTTATTGAAGCATGTATGAACCGAACAAAGCTTGAGATGGAGTAAAAGTAAATATCGAGTTTTTTAATAGAGATAGTATTGTCAGAAATTTAACTTTTACTAATGACAGTTACTTTAAATAAATTGAGAAATTGACAATCACTTCTTTCTTTTTATCAAAATAGCATTGGCACACCTGATAACACATTTAATTGATGTTTTAAAAAATATTTATTATAAAAATTGATATATAATACACTATTATTAATTAATAGATTATCTAATTACTTAGTTATACATATTTTAATTCAAAAAGTGATATGAAATTTAAACTTAATTATTATTTATTTTAATTTTCTTAAAAAATAACTTTGATTTTATTAAATTATAGATTAATTTAATTAAAATATCAACTAAAGTGAAAAGAGTTTATTACTAAGTTTTGCAAAAGAATTAGATGACTCGAATATTTGAAGTAATCGAATCAGAATTGAATCGATATTCTAGATATTTTAACTACAAATATTTAATCATACCGAATCGGATACGTTCCTCCTAGATCAGATACGACTTTCAAAAACTTTGATATGATTTGATATTTATTAATATATTATATTACATATATATTATAGTTTGGTATATTATATTATTTTGTTATTGCACAAATTTTTGAGCTCCTAAATTTTAGATTTTTTACAAAATATTTGGTATTGGCTTTTTTACAAATATGCCCAATTTCTATGAGATGTATTTTGGTAATGGGGGTTTTGAAGTGGGTAGGCACAAAGTCAGGCTGTTATCATAGGCATAAAATTCAAAGATGTAAAAACACATCGATATGAGAGATTCGTACGGTTTTCAGTGTTATATTAGTGAAAATGAAATGTCAATGCTATTTTCATTATACTATTTATAGTCAATGTTTTTTAAAAAATTTTATGTGTCTGACACTGTTATTTAAATTTTTTTCCCAGTAAATATCCACATACTATGTGAAATTAGAAATATTATATTTTATAATATGAGAGATATCATGAGTCTTTTGTTTGACTTAGTTTCTCAACAAATTCACCTCTTATATACACATGGTTACACCAACTTTCACTCTAGTGATCTAGTATGATATGGTTCTGAGAAATTTATTATGATTATAAGCATATTCACATAAAGTTGTTTTCGAGTCGAGATAGAATGTAGACCTCGTTATTTAGATGACATATCTAACTTATGAATTTTTGAAGTATTTGAGTTGAATTACTCATTTGGTTTAGATTTAGGCTTAATTTGGAGGCTAATAGTGCATTTCATTATTTGAATTTCTTTACAAATGGCTATGATACTTTTCTAATTGTGCCTGAGATATACATGATTAACGTGTGATAGCATGGAGGATGTCATAACATAAAAGATTCAGTCGCTAGACACATCTTTCTGAGATAGGAAATCAGTGCCGTGGGAGGAAGATCAACTCTCTTTCTGATTTCTAAATGTTTTCCACCTAAAAAATATGATATTTTTCCTATTCGTTTTCATATTACTTTTTCAAGAACTTTCATTGGACGGAGTCTATTTTATTGTTGTCATTTTTTACCGGAGATAACACATTAAATCCTGAATTTATATGGTTCTCGTTTTCCAAATTAATAAACAATGCTAGTTCGAAAACATTTCGTGGCTGTGGTGTTAATTTGACCATTAGACTAGGAAGGGCACAGCTTCCCTACTCTAACATTATTACAAATATATATAATACATAGAACCGTGGAGATGTAGGATTTTATATTAACCTCTCACAATTAATAATACACATAATGAGTTATTATTGACTGCCCCAAAGTTCAAGTTATGTTTTGTCTAAGCTGACTTTCGTTGTCTGAAAATTAAGTCATTGACATTGAGAAGCCGCCATAAAGAATCAAATCTATAAATAAGCATTATTACTTCCATCTTCATAAGTAAAACAACATGGGCTTCATAATCAAGTCTTTGTGTTTCCTCATCTTCTTCTGCTATCAAGCTACACTTGGTTTCGGAGTCGGTTTCGATGCAATCTATCAACTCGGTGACTCTAAAGCCGATACTAGGAATGTGATTCGTATTGTGTTAGAAGTTGATGCTACAAAATGAGACAATTGGGCCATCATGTTGTGGGTTTTTGACTTTTATTTAATTGGGCTATTGGCCTAGTATGTTTCTTCTATTTAATTGTATGTTGGGAGGTAAGTTACGCACTTATGTAGTTCATAGAAACAATTTCATAATTGATGTGCTTCTGGTTCTATTTCATTTTCATATTTTTTCTGCTGTGATTCTGGGGTATTGTAGCTCCATAAATGGCTACAAGACTACCTCCAAAACCCAATATATGATTTCTATCATATTGCTCCAAATCTACCCGCTAGCAAGCTCCCTTATGGTGAAACTTTTCCTGGTTTTCCAACTGGTCGTTGGTCTGATGGTCGTCTTGTCATCGACTATACAGGTATGGTTCTTCCCTTTCTTTTCAATTTCTCTGTGCAACCCGAAATCATTTTCTAGTTTGATTACTTTGGCAGCTGAGTTCTTTGGCCTCCCTTTATTGAACCCTTATCTTGAAGTAAATGTTTCATTCCAAAATGGTGTCAATTTTGCCGTTGCCGGAGCTACCGCGATCAACACTTCAATTCTTCTTAGTAGCTTCGGCATCGCAACTCAACCGATTCCAGATCTCGCAGTTCAAATAAGTTGGTTCAAGAAATATATTAGTTCTTATTGCTCTACACAAGCAGGTTTTATTTTCATGTTCTCCTAATCATGATTTTTCATTAATCCTAACCTTTGAGAGTATGTCTTTTTCCACATAATCTAGATTGTAGAAACACTCTGAGAAATTCGTTGATTTTCTTCGGTGAGATCGGAACCAATGACATCAACTTTGGAATTTACGAAAACAAAACACTTCAACAACCACACGCTTTGGTCCCTTACGTAGTTAAAGCCATTGTTCTGTTGGATCTTGCTGCAGATCTGGCCTTAATTCTCCCTGAACAAGCTAAGGATTTTGGCGTGAATCTTAGAGAACTGGACGAGGGCTGAGAACATAATCAAAAGCAGCATTGATCCTTTTTGGAGAGTGCGATTTCAGAAGATCAATGCTGAGAATGGAAGCTGCACATTTCTATCATGTTTCTGTGTTTTAAAGATGATATCACAACAAGCCCAGTCATCTGTCGCTGCCTTTCTTTCATGTTTTAGGAAATGTGTAATGTGTTTAAAACAGAGTTTTTTCTCTCTGTGTTTCATGGCAAATTATCTGTTCTTCAATTTTTCCTCTGAAATGCTTTACAAACTTCCTCGTTGCTGTATTCATATTCTGTTTTCATATTACAATGATGAGCAGTAACATTGAATGCTCAAGCTTACAACCAGTACAACCTCTACTCACAACATAATCAAGCCCACAACCATAACTACAACACAAACCAAATATCTAAACAACATTATCTATTAAGTTCGAAAACCATCATGGTATCGGAGCCTACTTTTCTGCATTAGATCCATCTCCTCACAACTCTACCATCCGCTGTGCACAGACCATGACTTCAAACCGCTCGTCTACCTCCTCTGTTCCTCTACTCACTTCAAGAAACTATCACTACTGGTCGACTCGCATGAAACAATCTTTACTTGCATTGGATTTATGGAATTCTGTCGAAAACAAACCTCCCACTGAACCAACCGAGGACTCCTCAGAAAGAACTGCGTACACTGAAGCTCTCTTGCGACAACATCGAGCACTGGACACCATATGCAGTGCAATTTCAGAAGATGTGTACATGACCCTAGTAGACTGCTCCACACCATATCATGCGTGGGAAAAACTGAAGCTAACATATGGCGGAAGTGACCATGCTCATGTCGAAGGTCGAGCGCTCTGGAGACAGTTTGACAACCTGAAGATGGATGCCTCGGAAACCATACAAGACTTCTCTGAGAAAATCACAAGAATCACAAATAAACTCAAAGTATGTGGAGAAGAAGTGACTGAAAAAAGAGTGGTAAATAAAATCCTGTCAAGCTTGCCAGAAAGATTCGACGCCCACATTGTTTCAGTTGAATACACAAAGGAATTTCAGGATATCACACCTCAAGCCCTACTCAACATGCTGATGAGTGCTGAAACAAAACTCAATTCAAGGCTGATAGAAGGAAGAGAGCTTGCATTCAGAACTCAAATGAAGGGACCACAACAATCTCATGCAAACAATGGCGAAACAAAAGAAAGAATAGGTCCATATCCACCATGTGATCATTGTAAACAAAAAAACCACAAATCCGCATCCTGCTGGTGGCATCCTTCGAACCAATGTACCTACTGTCGTCAATCAGGCCACCTGGAAAAGGTTTGTCTTGTCAAGAGAGCAACACAAAACCAATCTCAAACAATAACTACAAATCTGGCCACAGAACTTGAAGGAGACATGGGGAATCTGCATCTCATGCTGATGACAAAGACCGAAGAATATAAGACAAGCAAAGATGTATGGCTGCTAGACAGTGGATGCACAAACCACATGTCCAATGATGCTTCAATTTTCAGCAGACTTGATCCATGCAACAAGTGGATTGAAGTTGCAAATGGCCAAATCACAAGATCACACTATGTTGGGGATGTCGAAGTAACTGTCGGAAGAGGAAAAATCACCATAAGAAATGTTTTCCTGGTTCAAGCTTGCCCTCACAACTTACTGAGCCTAGGACAACTTGTGGATGATGAAAACCTTGAAGTTTCATTCCATAAAAAAACCTTTGTCATCAGAGATAAACGTGGAGGAGCTGTTCTAGAAGCTAAAGCAAACAAAAGAACCTTTCCTGTAATTTTTTCAACACTCGAAAAACCAATGATCTGCCTNAGATCTCGCAGTTCAAATAAGTTGGTTCAAGAAATATATAAGTTCTTATTGCTCTACACAAGCAGGTTTTATTTTCATGTTCTTCTAATCATGATTTTTCATTAATCCTAACCTTTGAGAGTATGTCTTTTTCCACATAATCTAGATTGTAGAAACACTCTGAGAAATTCGTTGATTTTCTTCGGTGAGATTGGAACCAATGACATCAACTTTGGAATTTACCAAAACAAAACACTTCAACAACTACACGCTTTGGTCCCTTACGTGGTTAAAGCCATTGTTCAAGGCCTCGAGGTCAAATCTCCTCCACTTTAAAAAGTAAATAAAATAAATGAATTACATAGTACAAATTTTTTTACGTTTTTAAGGATGTGATCTCTTTAGGAGCTTCAAGAATAGTTGTTCCTGGGAATTTCCCTTTAGGATGCATCCCTTTTGTACTCAGGGCTTTGAGAAGTGATAATTCTTCTATTTATGATCAATTTGGTTGCAATTTAGCAGCAAATGAACTCGCAGCACATGAAAACATACAACTTCAATTTGCTCTTGCAAGTCTCCGTCTAATTCATCCAAATGTGAAGATCATCTACTTAGACTACTACAATGCCTTCATAAATCTCCTTGTCAATGCTCCATTTTACGGTAGCCCGTTTATACCATGAAAACATTTTCTCCTCAATCCCTAAACCATAAACTCATCATAACCTTTAATGTTTTTTAGGGTTTGCAAGAAGTACTCTACTGCAAAGTTGTTGCGGAACTGGTGACTTCAACATTTTTGGCCCCGGATTTTGCGGCAGTGCCGGAGCTCCGTTGTGTTTGAATCCAAATCAGTATATAAGTTGGGATGGTATACATCTAACACAAGCAGCTAATGCTCATGTCTTCAAGTTCCTTTCTTCAAGCATTTTGGCAGCTCTTTGAAATCATTTGGGTGTAGCTTTTATTCCCACTAAGTGTAATAATTCGTCATTAAATAATTACTTCGTCAAAATAATAAAATGTGGGATTTTATTTTATTTATTTCAAAAAAACTTAAATTGTTCAAAGATTAGAAGATAAAAATATAGAAAACGAGAACATAAGAATGTTATAACTTATATCACAAGTTTTAATGTATAAATATTAGAGAAAATTCAATAAATAACTCACAACTTCCGAGCTATGTAAATGTCATATCCTTAGTTTACGAAATTACAATAATGACACATATATTGTATCATATTTGCAATTTCGTAATTTGGAGAGCATGACTATATATAGACAACCAGCAAGTAGGAGAGCTATAGTCTTATTGCAAATATTTAAAAAATAATAATAAATTAAAAATAGAAATTGAACATTTAATATATTAAGTAGAACTAAATTTTTTTAATGAAACTAATAATTATTCAAAGAAACAATAATACTAAATTTAAAATAGAAATTGAAATATTTTAATATATTAAGTAATGCTTATTTTATGTAATAGAAAAAGTTTTAAAGTGATATTGAAACAGCGAAATAGAGATGGGGAGTTTCAGAAAATGAAATTTTATAAAATTATTTATTTAATTGAAATTTATATTTCAAAGTTTCAGTAAAATACGAAATAATATTAATATATTAAAAATAGAGTTTAGAACAAATTAGCAGAAAATAGAATAAGTCAAACTAAATAATAAATCACATAAAAATAAATTCGAGATTTTAGATATATTGGAGCAAAAAATTGTCAAATGATTCATAGTCGAATTAAATAATATATATGTTGCACCAACAAGAGTGCGAGTTACGAAATTCGAGGTGCGAGCGTGCGAGATTCTTTAATTTTTTAAGAATCCAATTTGTGTTCGTTAAGGATTTGTTGATTAAAAAAATATAAATATATTATTTTTTACAATTTATTCAGTAATCAAATAATATTTCAAATCATTGAGATTTTTAACATAATTGATGATATGAAATTTCATGCAAATTAATTAATATTTTTTTTTCATTTTTTAAATTTGTTTTAATATTAACGCACCCCGCACGCACTGGGTGCGTTAGGTTGCACGATAATCGTATTTTAGAATTTAATTAATATTTTTAATTTTTAATTACTTTTTTTAACTTTTAACTTTTAATTTTTAATAAATTTTGTTTCTCACCAAAAATTCATTCTTTGGCCGTTGTTCAAGAATCTTTTGTTGAAAACATTTAGATATCAATTATCATATTTTGTATCGAAATATAATATTTTATATATGGTTTTATTCATGAATTTAATTAATTTTTTTTAAAATATCCCGTGTGGCATCTAAGAACACTTTACAATGACCATATTCCCGTTCCCCTTCCCGTTTTTAATTGTCCTCTTACTCCCTATCGAACGAAATAATAAAAAGGGACTCCGGAGTTGCGAGATAGGACACATTAAGAGAGGGGATTTAGCGCACGTTAGCAAGAACCAATGTCTAACTTCATCTATGTCGTTCCTTCTCTTCTTCTCCTCATCATTCTTCGTCTTCGCGCCCCTTTCCCTCTTTATCTAGGGTTAGGGTTTGCTTCATCTGTTTTCCTCAAACCTTTTTATTCCATGTTCCAACTTCAATATTTATCCTTAAAATATTTTCTCCTCCAATGCAATCTGTAGAATGATGTTCTTATCGTTCCATTGTCGACCGTAGAACTTATGGAAGCCAAGCGGAAGCAATTCTATGCCAATCTTTTTAATCTTGAGGTGCCCATCACGTAGCTTGTAATCTTGTTTCTGGGTCGGCCTTTTTTATTGTAATTCAGGCCCCTAGAAGTTTTTTTGGAGTAAAGAGAGTAGCTTCTTGGCTAGTTTATGCAGTTTAAATTTTTTAAAGTGATTTCTTGGATTCTTTGGGCGGGTTTTTTGAGTTTGGCCGTTCTTGGCTGTCGGTGATTGGATAAATAGATTTTGTTTTATCATCTATTTTATTATACTGTTTCTTCGATGATATTCGATTTTTCTTGGTAGCCTTTGATGAACTTTCAACTGCCGAAACAAGATGAAGATTTTGAATATTATGCGAGTAGTAGTCAGGATGAGAGCAAAGGTAGCCAAGGTAGGTAATATGGTTTACTAGAAATATACTTTTTCCAGTTTTTTTTCTTCTTGGGTATTTTTTGTGAAAATCCTAATCTGCTTATATATGGGTTATTCTAGGCCATTGACGCACCTTTTGATCTTGTGTATTAGTTATCTTGTAAAAAATTATATCTTGAGTTATAGTGGAGTTTTAATGATTTCCTGCATGTTGATCCCATTTGGACTTTTGTTTTTGTAATTAGACAGAGCATTAGGTGAGCTTATGGGTGGGATGAAGGTGGACATGGGGAAGAAGAAGAAGAGGCGTAGATCATACAGCAGTGAGGAGGAGGAAACGGGTAGTTACAGTCCTTATATTTCCGAGGAGCAATATCGAGCAATGCTCGGTGATCATATCCAAAAATACAATAGGGCCAATTATTCCTCTCAAAGTTCTGTGCCAATGAAGACTGGGATGACAATAATGAGAAATGGTGTAGCTTGGAAAGATCAGAAACTATCAAATGACATAAGAGGGGGACTCCACAAGTTTGAATCAAATGGTGATTTTATTAGCAGTAATAGTTCCCAGAAATTTGAGAGGTACCCAGAGTCAGATATGTTGCCGCAGAGTGGTTCTCTAAGGTTTGCTTCGGAATCTGTATCCTTAATGCTGAAATAAGTACTTTAATCTGACGTGGTTTATTCGTAACTTTAAAAAGTTGTATTTTGAATGATGATACAAATTCTCTTTTTTTGAATGGCTAACAATGCCTATCATGAGGTTTTTTAGATTGAATGTGGTTGGCGTTATGGGATACTTGAAGCCTCCCTCTTGATGATGTGTAATTAAATATTGATTGATGCTATATGTGATTTTAATAGTTTAGATTGATGCTACATGAGAACTTTGAATTGCAAAGAATACTGAATCTAAGTTCTGTTATTCAATAATTTGCAGGACAGGTCAAGAAACAGCCTGTCTAGATATGGGGGAGGGGATCACCTATGCAATACCTTTGCCGTATGAAAAGCTTGCCTCGACCTTGAACTTGCCCAGTATGTTGGATATTGAGGTTGATGAATTTTATCTGAAGGGAACCCTTGACTTAGGTTCATTGGCTTCTATGATGGCATCTGATAATATATATCCGCATAGAAGTAGATTGGGAATGGGCGATGTGAAGCCCAAATATGAATCCCTTTATGAAAAACTGGAAGCAGAGCTGGCTGGTAACTCCGCAGAAAATTTTTGCTTGAAAATAAGTGAGGCCGCCCTCAACTCTATTGGCATTCCCGAGGGGGCCGCTGGAAGATTTAAACGATCGATTTTGTCAGAAGGTGGTGTTTTGCAGGTTGATTATGTGAAGGTTCTGGAGAAGGGAGATACCTATGAGGTCTTCATACTTTCTCTCTCTCTCTCTTTTATGTAGCATTTTTTAATAAATTTAAGATCGTGCAGATTATAGAACGCTGTTTGCCCAAAAGGACATCAGTGATAAAGGGGCCTGCTGACATTGAGCGAGAAGAAATGGAGAAAATTGTCAAGTGTTGGATCAATATATCAAGAAAAGAAGTTCCTAAACATCACAGATATTTCTCTAGCTTTCACAGAAAGCAATTAACTGATGCAAAAAGGGTGTCAGAA
This sequence comes from Utricularia reniformis, assembly GCA_009725065.1. Taxonomy (NCBI): domain Eukaryota; kingdom Viridiplantae; phylum Streptophyta; class Magnoliopsida; order Lamiales; family Lentibulariaceae; genus Utricularia; species Utricularia reniformis. The sequence continues at coordinate 4,062 of RWGZ01001372.1, read as the reverse complement.
ACCTGTCAAAGAGAGGTACATGATTTCCGAGTAATTCGTCTTTTTCATACTGTTTCTCCCCTGCATCCTTTATTTTGGGATAAATATTTGAACACACTAGGAGTTCCAAATTTGAATCTTTGCCAGGTAAAATTGAAAGTCAATAGATCAATTAAATTGATGAGAGGTGCTACAACCAGGACGAAGAAGCTGGCTAGGGACATGGTAGTATTCTGGAAACGAGTTGACAAAGAGATGGTAATGTGATTTAAAAAGTCGAATATATGTCATTGGTTTCCTTGTATCTTCTATTACAATAGAAGTATATGCTCGGCTATTCTAAGTGGAAACTGTCCCCTTGAAGGTTGAGGTGAGGAAACGAGAGGAAAAAGAAGCTGCGGAAGCTCTCAAGCGAGAACAGGAACTTCGAGAAGCAAGAAGGCAACAACAAAGACTCAACTTCCTTCTGTCACAGACTGAGCTTTACAGTCACTTTATGCGGGATAAGGCCTCACAAGCTTCAATATCATCATTGGCTGATGAAGAAAAAACAGATGACCAAGAAGGGCTTAATTCTTCAGATTCTCAGCTTCAGGAAGAAGAAGATTTGGAAGCTGCTGAACTGAGAAAGGAAGCTCTAAGAGCAGCCAAGGATGCAGTCTCAAAGCAGAAAATGATGACTAGTGCATTTGATAATGACTGCTTGAGGCTGCGGTTGGCTGTAGATGCAGAAGCCTCTTTTCAAGATGCCTCAGTTCCTGAGTCTACCAACATTGATTTGTTGCATCCGTGTGTTTTCTTATTCCACGCATTAATATATCACCATTTCTTTGTTAGACGAAATCTTGCATTGATGGATGCGGGTTTATTTTGATATTAAATTTTGCTAAAATAAGCCCTTTATCTTGATGTCAGATCAACCATGCCTTTGGCTTCAACGGTGCAGACACCAAAGTTGTTCAAGGGTTCATTAAAGGAATACCAATTGAAGGGCCTTCAATGGCTTGTTAATTGTTATGAGCAGGTACTGGTGAAACGCATTCAACATTTTCCATAAGATGACAAGGTAATATACCTTCCTTTTTTTGGGCCAACTTTTAGGGATTAAATGGTATTCTTGCTGATGAGATGGGACTAGGAAAGACAATTCAAGCCATGGCATTCTTGGCTCATTTAGCTGAGGTAACTGCTTACCTTTTGGTGTTTTTTTGCTTGAACCTTGTTCTACTAAGGTTTTTGGAGCTTTACAGGAGAAAAATATATGGGGACCTTTTCTTGTTGTTGCTCCTGCTTCTGTCTTGAACAACTGGGCTGATGAAATCAGTCGCTTCTGTCCTGACCTGAAAACCCTTCCTTACTGGGGTGGTCTACAAGAGCGTACTATACTGAGGAAGAATATCAACCCAAAGCGCCTTTACCGAAGGTAATAGTTTACCTTGTTTCCTTGCTGTGTTTATCTGTTTAATTATTTGTTTTTTTCTTGAAGTGATGTGTCCATTGATAGATAACTGAATGCCACTTTCATTAACGGAACCGGGTTAATCTGCAATACTTTGTTATTGGCTTGCAAAAAAATCGAGTCATAGTGCTAGTCATTTACCTTACTTAATTGTTCTTGTCATGGAAAACTGACTTTTCTCGTTCCTTTCGATATGTTTTAGAGATGCTGGATTTCACATTCTCATTACCAGTTACCAGCTTCTCGTTTCAGATGAGAAATACTTTCGCCGAGTGAAATGGCAATATATGGTGTTGGATGAAGCCCAAGCAATCAAAAGTTCAAACAGGTTTGACCATGTTTCTTTGTAAAAATTCGAGGAGGTACTACACATGCATCTCATTTAAATTAAGCATGGATCTTCTCAATTTTTAAGAAAAGTCCAATATTATTCTTAATCATTCATGATGACCAACTAAGTTTTATGCTGTTTTTATATTTACTCAATAGCTTATTCAATGCTCGTAAAAATGATCTCATCAGTAATCATCTTCTCTTATGTTGAAATGGCAGCATAAGATGGAAAACTTTGCTCAGTTTCAACTGCCGAAATCGCTTGCTTCTCACGGGAACCCCAATTCAAAATAACATGGCTGAGCTATGGGCTCTACTGCATTTTATTATGCCAACTTTATTCGATAGCCATGAACAATTCAATGAGTGGTTTTCAAAAGGGTATATCTTTCCTCTATTCTGTAGAATTATTTGCAGCTCGAAGAGCAATTGGCCTATTGTTTTTTTTCTAATTTATGCAGGATTGAGAGTCATGCAGAGCATGGTGGTACATTGAATGAGCACCAGCTTAACCGACTGGTTAGTATTAACATTCATGATGTTTTGCATTCTTGTACATTACATGTCCGAGTTTTTTAAGCGAGAAGAAAAGTTTTAAAATACATTGCCATTTGCCTCTCGTTTTCTTTTTTCTTTGTGTTCTTCCGTCCATTTTTCTTATCTGAACGCTTGACTTGGTACGCTAGGTTTCATTTGATACCATTCCTTTGTTTTTAATTATTTCTTCGTCCTGCTTTCAATAATAGCATGCCATTCTCAAACCATTTATGCTACGGAGGGTGAAGAAGGATGTAATCTCGGAGCTTACCACCAAAACAGAAATTATGGTTCACTGTATATTGAGCTCTCGGCAACAAGCTTTTTATCGAGCTATAAAGAATAAAATATCACTCGCTGAGTTGTTTGATGGAAACCGTGGACATCTTAATGAGAAAAAAATTCTGAATCTGATGAACATCGTTATTCAGCTTCGCAAGGTAAAGCCACAAGATATACTTTTCGTAGAATGATTTGACATTATGGATTGATTAGGTATGCAACCATCCAGAACTATTTGAGAGAAACGAGGGAAGCGCATATTTCTATTTTGGAGAAATACCAAATCCTCTTCTCCCTGCACCGTTTGGTGAATTAGAAGACATTTGCTACCATGGTTCTAGAAATCCTGTTGTGTACGAGGTAATTCGAACAGTTTTTATGCAGAAATGATTCTCTTATGTACTAATAATCTTGCTAATCGAATCGCGACAGCTTCCAAAATTAGTCTTTCAAGAAATATCCGAGGACTCCACTATCGGCTGCTATGAAGGTCCAAAATTGTGCAGGCCTTCACTGAAGAAGCTTTTTAGTATATTCATTCCACATAACATTTTCATTTCCAGTATCCAACAAGACCAATCCATCAGTACTAATGCTGTAAAAAGTGGAACTTTTGGATTCTCCCGCTTGATTGATATATCACCCACAGAAATGTCATTTTTGGCTACGAGCTCTTTTATGGAGAGGATATTATTTTCTGTTGCAAGATTAGAAAACCAGTTTCTGGAGTGTAGTGAAAGTGGCATGGAAAGGGTGAAATCTGTCAAAAGAATGCTTTTGCTTCCGAGTAAGAAAAAGACGTTGCCTTTACTCTGTAGAAGGCTTGCAACAGGTCCACCCGATGCACCATTTGAGGCTCTCGTCATGTCGGATTACGATAGATTTATGTGTGATATAAAACTTCTGCATTCTGTATACTCCTTCATTCCAAGAACAAGGGCCCCTCCTGTAAGTACATTGTCTATTTTTTACCTTTCAATTTTGTAAGAATTTTGACATGTTTCGTTTGGTGATCAGATTAATGTGCATTGTTCAGACAGAAACTTTGCGTACAAATTGAACGAGGAGTGGCATCATCCCTGGCTGAAGAGATTGATGAATGGATTCGCACGAACATCCGAATTTAATGGCCCGAGGATGCCTGTCGATGTTCACCCTCTAATTGAAGAGATTAATGCTGAGCTACCCGTTATAAAACCTGCGCTTCAACTGACATACGAGATTTTCGGATCTTGCCCACCAATGCAACCATTTGACCCTGCAAAGATGCTCACAGTCTGCTTTCTCTTCTTCTCTACTCGCTATTACCCGCTCGAGTTTCATTTACGAATAGTTCTTGATATTATTGCATTTGTTTTTTTACTATAGGACTCTGGGAAGCTTCAGACACTTGATATACTTCTAAAACGCTTACGTGCTGAAAATCATCGTGTTCTTCTTTTCGCACAAATGACAAAAATGCTCAATATCCT
>RWGZ01001371.1:118877-139029 GCA_009725065.1 Utricularia reniformis | reverse complement strand
GAAATAAATTACTACTTAGTTTTCTGTAGTCTAATGTTTTTTAAAATAATATTGTGGGAAATCCACATATATTTAGCTATTTTTTAAATGATTCGCAAATAAATTTTTGTATTAATATAAAACTAGTTCAGAATTTAAATCAATTTAAAAATAAGAGGTTTACTTATTTTTCTTTTTCAATTTAAAAAACAGTCTCAAATAATAAAAAAATACTATGATCTTGTGTTTCTATTGTGTTATAAAACTTGCTATGAATTTTTAATATATTTCAAATAACTAAATATATATTTTATAGGTGCATTTATTTTTAATTTAAATTTTAGCTCATTTTAAATATGGATACTCTTGCATTATTTTAATTAAATTATAAAATAGTGAAAACTGGAACATTAAAATTTAAAATTAATAAGTTTTGAGTTTTAAATACATTAGAATCGTAGTTTTTCGACATGATTGTTTTAATTTAATTTATTAACTTTAATAGTAAATTCGTGTAGTATTTTGAATTATTTTTAAAATTAATTAATCATATCTAATTGTCCATCACTGATATTAGGATGACGTGTGATATTTAAACAAATAATTTTAGGATAGATCATTTCTGACAGTATTAGTCTCAAATTTTACCCAGTTATTATGAATGTGATAAAGAGATTATTTTCAATATATAAGTTTAAATCAGTGATATTTAAACTTTTTTTTGGAAAAGTAAAAGAAAAGCATTCTTTAAAAAAACAAAAGATATGTGAGTCTTTGAGTAGAGTTTGTGAGGGGGAAGGGAAGAGAGTTGGGGTTGTCGACGACTAAGGAAAGTTTCTTCTTTCTTCTCCAGATGTGGTCACTCAAGTGTAAAAATCGAATCTTTCTAACCCACCATTTGTATTTGTTGTGTCAATATGCTCTCTACTCTGCCCCACATTCTTTTTCTTTTTACTGGGGACTGTGATTTCAGTTAAAGACGCATGTTTTCATATGTATTTGCAGGAACATAGGTTGGCATTTTGTTTTCTGTTCAACAACTCGTCATTTTTAGGAAATCCCACATAGGATCTTCACAAGATAGTCTCTGGGTTTCGTCATGTCTGCCACTGCTAAGTCCAAGTGAGTGTTTGGTTTGGTCGAGATTTTTTTGTTATTCATTTTTTTCTGCAGATCCGCTTTTCAAAACTTAATCTCCCTTGTCATTTTAGTGAATTCAGAGTTGATGGTCTTCTGTTTATATTGTAACTTGTCGTCTTTGTCCTTGATGATTTGATGCCCCTTTCTCTTGTTGCATCAATATCTGAGTAGCTCTGGCTAAAAAGTAAAAACTCTGGTATCTTTGGTTGAATTACATGTTTTCGGATTTGACTTTTGTCTGCATCATTTTATAGATCTTTTATCCTTATGGTCTTAAACCAGGGTGTCGTTTTCTAATGCAAGTGTTTGTTTCTTCATAGATCATCACTGACAGATAGTTACAGCACTAAAGTATCACCAGCTACTCCTCGAGCTGGAAAAACCAGGACTCTATCTAAATCTGACCATGATTCACCTTCTCCCCTGCAAAATGCGCGATCTTCTGTTGATAAATCTCCAAGAATGGTCACAACGAAGAAGCCAACTGTGGGGCGCTCTCCCATTGTCACCACTCCAACTGATGTATGTCCTTGAAGATTGAAAATTGTTTGTATCGGATTTTAAAACCTGTTTACCATTCTTTTTAGAAAAAGACTCTCCGCATTTCAAAACCATCGGATCTTCAGTCCCAACTTGATGTAGCCCTGGAAAATCTCAAGGATGTGAATGACAAGCTTATTTTGATCGAAAAAGAAAAGGCAAGTGCTCTTGAAGAGTTGAAGCAATCCCAGAGGTTGGCAGAGGAAGCGAATGAGAAGCTCAGGGAGTCATTGATGGCACAGAAGCATGCAGAAGAGGATTCAGAGATCGAAAAGTTTCGAGCACTTGAGATTGAGCAGGCTAACATTGAAGCTGCGCAGAAGAAGGAAGATCAATGTGTAAAAGAGCTTGAGATAGTAAGAAACCAGCACGTGATTGATGTTGCAGCTTTGCTAACGGCCACTCAGGAGCTTCATAATTTGAGGCAAGAGTTAGCAATGACAAGCGGTGCGAAAAAACAGGCATTGCATCATGCTGAAGAGGCAACGAAGATAGCTGAAGCTAATGTAGAAAAAGTTGAGTCTGTTTCAGTTGAGTTGGCAAATGTAAAATCAATGCTTGAGCAGCATGGTGATATGGTTGATACTGAATTAAAACTGGAGGTAGAGTCATTGAGAAAAGAAGTTGAAAAGGCTAAACAATATGAGTTACAGTTGGCAGAGAAAGATGCTGCATTGGAGCAACTCAATGTTGATCTCGAGGCAGCACGAGTGGCTGAATCGTATGCACGTCATTTATTCGACGAGTTGTCTTCCCAAGTTGAGCATGCCAAAAGATTGGAGAAATCAGCATCGGAATCACTGGAATCTGTCATGAAACAGCTGGAAAGGAGTAATGACTTGTTGCATGCTGCTGAATCTGAAATTGTGGGACTTAAAGAGGAGGTGAGTTTGCTGAGAATCGCTTCAAAAAGGCACAACATTGATATGGAGAAGTTAGAGCACCTTGGCCAACTGGCAAATCAAGAAGCTTCTGAAAGTTCGAAGAAGATTGAATCCCTCACCGCTGAGGTTGAAGCTGTTAAGGAAGAGAAAATTCAGTCTCTGAATAATGAAAAGCTTGCAGCTGCCAGCGTTCAAATCTTGGTGGAAGAGAAAAACAAGCTCATTGATGATTTGGAAACTTCCAGAGAAAAAGAAGAGAAAAGCAAGAAAGCACTGGAAAGTTTAGCTTCAGCATTACACGAAGTTTCTGCAGAATCAAGAGATTCAAAGGAAAAACTCTTGTCAATTCAAGTTGAGAATGGAAACTTTGAATCTCAAATACAAGATCTTAAAATGGTTCTGAAAACAACAAATGAGAAATATGAAAGTTTAGTTGATGATGCAAAAAGGGAAATTCTTGCACTAACCAACTCCATTGAACAGTCAAAGCATGATCATAACACCTTTAAGAATGAATGGGAGAAGAAGGAACTTCATATGTTGGAAGCCTTGAAAAAATCTGATGAAGATAAGTGCTCTATGGACAAGGAAGTTAATCGGCTGGTGAATTTACTCAAGGTAGGTGAAGAAGAAGCTTGTGCAACTAGGGAAGAGGTTGGTCATTGGAAAAACTCCTTAATATTAGCTGAATCAGAGATTGTCTACCTTAAGGAGATCCTAGGTGAAGCGAAGGCTGAGAGCATGAAATATAAAGAATGTCTCATTGACAAAGATAATGAAATGCAGCACATTCTTAAAGAAAATGATGAGCTGAAGAAAAAAGAATGTTATTCACAAGAAAAGGTCCAAGAGTTGTCCAAGTTACTCGATGAAGCTTCATCCAAGCTTCATGGTGAGATGACAGAAAGTGAAAACGATTACGATGTTCTTCCAAAGGCAGTGGAATTTTATGAAACCAATGGCACTGTAGGGATGATCTCTAAGGAGGAAAATGTATCACAAGTAAATGAGGAGTCATCTGTAGTTCAAAAAGATGAACCTATTGTGAGAGTCTCTGAAGTGAAAGTAAAAGATTACGAGGATGAAAGACATGGTTCTGATCCAGCCGAAGTTGATATTAAAAGTTGGGAAAGCTGCAAGATTGAAGAGAAAGACATATCCCCAGGAAGAAAAGCAGGTCAAGAATCTGTTGAAGAGGAAGTGGACTCAAAAGTCAGCTATGATCAGGTGATCGAGCCATCCTCCAAAGACAAGGGCTCCCCAACAGATTCGCAAGGAAGTGGTCAGAAGAAGAAGAAGGCTTTATTGCGCAAGTTTGGAAGCATGCTGAAGAAAAAGAGTCCAGCAAGCCAGAAATGATAAAAATCATGATGTTACTTCTTTCTCTGTGTGTTTTTGTTGGAACTAAAGAGCATGTGCGTGTGGTTGAATTTGGCCACCCTTGAAAAAATAGTGATTTCTATATCTCAAATCAAAGGAATTCCCTTCCAGTTTGCTATTATGATACCATTCTGATCGTAGAACATTTTGATATCCATGGAAAATTATATTGTGTTGTCTGTCTTATTGGTAGAGTACTTTGGTTCAGATACATTGCTTCCATTGTGATTTGCGAAGGAACATACTTCAGTATTTATAGTTAACTGAAACAGAAAACAGATAGAGTGGTGAATCTTTTACAGACAAACATAGAGAAGTAGAAACCAACACGGCTTGATTTCAATGTCATGAAGCAAAATCCCATATAAAATGCATGGAAAATCTTTATTCAAATGGTAGAAAACGACTTATCTATGCATCAGTTTAGTGATGATGGTCTTGCACGTATCTTAAACCACAGTACTTGCATATAGCCGGCTCGGCCTTGTCGAGACATATGAACTCAATTGGATGCCCCAGTGCTGGATTTGTATCTGGAGGAATGAAGAGATGGCAGTTAAAACAATGGATACTACTATAAATTTATTGGGAAAGATCAAATATTACCTCCTTCACAAGCTACGATCCTTCCATCTACTTTAATTGGTGGAACTTCATTGATCAGTTCCATTGGAGACTTCTTACTGGAATCCTGTTCATTGATTCACAACAATAAAATGGCACGACTCCTCATTTAGTTTCCACCCGGAGGTGAAATTATCAAGAATAATAGCCATAAACAGCAGTGATCAATAAATGGACAAACTCCCAAACTGTCCGGTCGCATCTTGAAAGGGAGCAATAAAGGGCCTAACAAAGATCTCTCCAGAAGCAAGAAACAATGACTTCTTGAGCATATATGCTTCAAAAAGGTGAATAAAAGACAGTTCATTACATATATGCTTCAAGAAGAAGTTAAATTTCCCAACCCAGGTAAAATAATGTGAATTCGAGCCAGATTGAGTTCAAAGGTGCGCAAGCTTAAGAAATTTATGCAGCATAGACTCAAAAACGCTTCTTTAATCCGTGAAGCAAACATGCAATCTCCAATACAATTCATATCATAGCATTAAAAAATAAAAAAAATTCTGCCATGAAAATAGCCATCCACCTTCAATTCATAAACATAAAAAACTTTCACGGAATACCTGCATCCATTTCTCAGTATGCGATGTGATGACTTCGCTGCTAACAATACCGCTGAGGCTACGAAAATTGGGTGATCCAGTCAAAGCCCTCATGAGATGGGAACGTATGCCGTTCGTTCTCCATATTGACGTCATAGCTCGGCTGATTACCGAGTGATGGTTGAGATTTCAGAGGAACAGAGGAGTCTGGGACTAAATTGAAATTCATGAAAATATTCCTTTGGTGTGCCGACCCGAATCTGACCCAACTCCATTAACAAGAAATAGAGAAAATTTATGATGGGCCGATTCAAGACGAAGTTGGGCTCTACCCTAAAAAAGCCTTTTACTGGAAATACAGCAACGGCTTTATTCAAAAGAACACTAGCCGTTAGACTTTCTTTATAAGTTGTCTATTCTCAAAGTCTTTCGTCAGAATCTTGCCTTCAGCCGGCTTCTTTCTACCCGTTTTCTCACTGATTCGGAAGGAATATTGTTGTTACTAGTTTACTCTCTTTCTATTTCTGACTCAATTTGAATTGTTCTTAACTGATTCTGTGTTGCAGGATCCGTCTTGGTTTAGTTATGTCTTAACGCTATTGAGAATTTCGTTATCTTGTTCTGTTGTTTTCTTTTTTCAGTGTTTTTTTCAGGGATATGGATACAGGATTGATAAATTCTTCAGCATCTTCGAATAAGTCTAGATCTAGATTCCCGCTCCAAGAACAGCTTCTCCATCGAAGAAATAATTCACGGGAAAATGTAAGTCATTGTCATGTATCTATTGATGTCCCGAAAATCCCTGCCTCGTTATCAACAGGTCTATACTAAGGAGTGATTTTATTCGATAGGTTTTAACACAGTTAATCATTGTTTCTTGTAGCTTGATCGATTCATACCAAATAGATCTGCGATGGATTTTGATTTCGCCCTATACATGCTAACGGAAGGTAATAAAGGTAATGAAATCCTGCTGATGTTTCTTCTCCAGCCAGGGAATTATACAGGAAGCGGCTCACAGAGACGTTCAACATGAATAGAACTCGAATTTTGGCATTCAAAAACAAGCCGCCTAAGCCAGTAGAATCCATACCTTCAGAGTTCTTTGAATCTTGCCAAAAAACCAAAACGACAAAAGCCCATAGGCATATTCCGCAAGTATGTGCTAATAATTTTCCCAGTTTGAATACATTACACACTGCTGTTAAACCTGTTTATTCTGACCCAAATGAAGTTGGTGTTTCAGACTTCGGAGAGGACATTAGATGCTCCTGATATTCTGGATGATTACTATTTGAATTTAATGGATTGGGGTAGCAACAATGTTCTTTCAATTGCGCTTGGGAGCACAGTTTACCTGTGGGATGCTTCTGATGGATCAACTTCAGAACTTGTGAGTATTGATGAGGAAAGTGGTCCAGTGACGAGTGTCAAATGGGCTCCTGATGGAAGGCATATTGCTGTTGGTCTTAATAACTCCGAGGTTCAGCTATGGGATTCCAAAGCCAATAGACTCGTGAGTTCCTCCTTGTATATTCTTGATTTCACAATGTTCTTCTAGGAGTTCATTTTTATTTTATTGCTGCAGTTGAGAACACTGAAAGGAGGGCATGTATCACGCGTTGGTGCTCTAGATTGGAACAACCATATTTTAACTAGTGGTGGAATGGATGGTCAGATCATTAATAATGATGTAAGAGTGAGAGAACACATTGTTGAAACCTACCAAGGTCATCATCAAGAAGTTTGTGGTCTCAAATGGTCAGCATCCGGGAAGCAATTAGCGAGTGGTGGAAATGATAACCTTTTGCACATTTGGGATCGGTCCACAGCATCATCAAATTCTACAGCACAATGGCTTCACAGGTTTGAGGAACATACAGCTGCTGTTAAAGCACTTGCATGGTGTCCTTTTCAGGGTAACTTGTTGGCTTCTGGTGGAGGAGGAGGAGACAGAACAATAAAATTCTGGAACACTCACACAGGAGCATACTTGAACTCAGTGGATACCAGCTCTCAAGTGTGCTCACTTTTGTGGAACAAGAATGAGCGTGAACTTCTTAGCTCTCATGGTTTCACTCAGAATCAGCTTACACTCTGGAAATACCCTTCAATGGTGAAGATATCTGAGCTTACAGGTCACACGTCGAGAGTTCTTTTCATGTCCCAGGTACTTGATACTGAAATTTACTGGTTCTTCTTTTGTATATCCATCCAGCAAATTTAATGTTGTTCATCCAGAGCTCTGATGGATGCCAAGTTGCTTCAGCTGCTGGTGATGAAACTCTTTGATTTTGGAATGTTTTTGGTACACCAGAAGCAGCTAAGCCACAAGCAGCAAAGGCAGCTTCAGAACCATTTGCTCATATTAACAGAATTCAGTGACTTGGCAATGCACGCAGAAGAAGAATGATGTTTCTTGTGGCCTGGGGGTCACATTCCTAGTGACACATTTTCCCAGAGTCGTGGGAATAGAATATATGATCGATGTTAGGTTAGGGGTACCATGTAGAAAAGTTTGTTTTTGTGAAGAAAAAAGGTTGCTAATTTACTAGTAAAAATTATGTTGGAGGTCTATGTTCTCACTATTANACTCTGTTGGAGTTGTGAGTCGCTTTCTATCGAAACCGACCAAGGAGCATTGGGCTGCAGTGAAGTGGATCCTTAGGTATCTACGTGGAACCTCCAAAATGTGTTTGTGTTTTGGAGAAGGTGATCCAATATTGGTTGGATACACAGACGCTGACATGGCAGGAGATGTTGACTCGAGAAAGTCTACATCTGGATACATGATTACGTTTTCAGGGGGAGCTGTTGCATTGCAATCAAAACTCCAGAAGTGTGTTGCTCTTTCGACAACGGAGGCCGAGTTTATTGCAGTAACTGAAGCTTGCAAAGAGTTACTGTGGTTGAAGAAGTTCTTAAAAGAACTCGGTATTGATCAGCAGAATTATCAGCTATTCTGTGATAGTCAAAGTGCGATTCATCTAGCGAAGAATGCTTCGTTTCACTCGAGGTCCAAGCATATTGATGTTCGATATCGTTGGATTCACGAGGTGTTGGAGAAGAAGTTGTTACGGCTAGAGAAAATTCAAATAGAGGATAATGGATCAGATATGATGACAAAGGTTTTGTCAAGATCAAACTTTGAATATTGCCGAGCTGCAGCTGGGCTGGTGGATTCTTCCATGTGTCGGGAGGGGGAGAATTGAAGGGTAGATCCCTCCACATTTAATGTGGGGCCCACATAAAAGAAAATAAAAAATAAAAAAGAAGAACACGTGGTCAAATTTGAGGGCTGGGATTGGTGGCCAATCCAGCATCTTCCGGGGGAGGTTCTTCTTCCCCTGCTCCTATAAAAGGATGGCATTGTTGCCTCCTTTCAATCATCTCATCATCCCAAGCCTTCATCTCTTTTGAGAGTGTAGAGAGAAAATAGTGATTAGGAAAAGAAACGTTTTCTTTTCTAATAGTGTTTCTGGAAAGATTTCGGAAGAGTGTGTAATATTTAGGAATATTTCCTAAATACTCGGGGGAGTCTCAAAATAGTTGAGGGGTAGTTAGAGTGTTGTGTCAACACTATTTTACCGCCTATTTTGGGTAATTTCTATTATAGATATTTATCTATGGTAGATTCTCTTTGTATACCTACTATTCGTAATAGTAGAAGTTTCTCTGGTGGGACCCGTGGATTAGCCCGGTTTTGGGTGAACCACGTTAAATTTTGGTGTCTATTTATTTATCATATTTGCATCGCCAATACCTCGATTTCATAACTTCCGCTGTGCAACCCAACAAAATGGTCAGCATCCGGGAAGCAATTAGCGAGTGGTGGAAATGATAACCTTTTGCACATTTGGGATCGGTCCACAGCATCATCAAATTCTACAGCACAATGGCTTCACAGGTTTGAGGAACATACAGCTGCTGTTAAAGCACTTGCATGGTGTCCTTTTCAGGGTAACTTGTTGGCTTCTGGTGGAGGAGGAGGAGACAGAACAATAAAATTCTGGAACACTCACACAGGAGCATACTTGAACTCAGTGGATACCAGCTCTCAAGTGTGCTCACTTTTGTGGAACAAGAATGAGCGTGAACTTCTTAGCTCTCATGGTTTCACTCAGAATCAGCTTACACTCTGGAAATACCCTTCAATGGTGAAGATAGCTGAGCTTACAGGTCACACGTCGAGAGTTCTTTTCATGTCCCAGGTACTGATACTGAAATTTACTGGTTCTTCTTTTGTATATCCATCCAGCAAATTTAATGTTGTTCATCCAGAGCTCTGATGGATGCCAAGTTGCTTCAGCTGCTGGTGATGAAACTCTTTGATTTTGGAATGTTTTTGGTACACCAGAAGCAGCTAAGCCACAAGCAGCAAAGGCAGCTTCAGAACCATTTGCTCATATTAACAGAATTCAGTGACTTGGCAATGCACGCAGAAGAAGAATGATGTTTCTTGTGGCCTGGGGGTCACATTCCTAGTGACACATTTTCCCAGAGTCGTGGGAATAGAATATATGATCGATGTTAGGTTAGGGGTACCATGTAGAAAAGTTTGTTTTTGTGAAGAAAAAAGGTTGCTAATTTACTAGTAAAAATTATGTTGGAGGTCTATGTTCTCACTATTATGGAGGTTCTAGTGAGTGCTTTGACTATTTATCAAGACACACTCGTTCCAAAGAAAAGAAGATTGAAATAGCCGAATATCGAAGAGGACATGGCAGCAACACTACAACAGATAGGAGTGACTTGCGTGGCCAGAGGCCTGTATCGTCTAGGACAAGATCCCTGAGTTTAACTCCAACCAGAAATGTAGCTGGTGACGGTATTGCTGCATTAACAAAACGTATTATTGTCTTTGGTGTTTCAGTCATTTCTGTTGGTATCATGAGTTGTGTATTTGTGCATCAAATGAGAGTTACATTTTGAGATGAATCCTACTAGTTTTATTATAGGTATTCCCGGGGAGATCAAGTGTTGTACTAATATTTATGTAGAAAACACAAGCAAAAATATTACATTGGCGAGGTACACTCCACAACTATGCATGCCTTTCAAACAATCCAATAAATATGTTGCACTCTCATGAGTAGATCATAATCCGCTGGTTTCTTCTGTTGATTAATTACTTCACATTTTATCATTCAAAATAATGCTTTACTTTATGTGTTTTCATTTTCAACACAGTCACTTTTACTATCCACATAAAAATGGTGTCATCTGAGACAAGACTAACAATTCAACAACATTGTCTACCGCTGAGTCTACAAATTAAGAAAGCAGGATGGAGAAAATGTAACGCCCTTGAAACACACCAAAGATTTCCCACATTTTCAATGCTGGTGGCTTCTCGTGTTTGAGTTTCGGATGGTAACACCATGCAAGAACTTGGTGAACCCTAGAAAACTAAGTTTTCCATCTGATGCTCTAATCCAATCTTTGAGTAGAGAGTATGCTGTTAGACCCAAATTTAATTCCTGCAATCGGATTACTCAATTTTCAGACAAGTTTATTCAGTTGTAGCAACACAGGAGCTAACTGACCTGTGCCAATTCCTCGACCGAGATAATTCGATTACCTTCTCTTTCAAATATCTGAAATGCTACGCTTGCAATTTCCTCCCATCTTCCAAGGGCTTCAAGCTGATGGGGGCTAGTTGTTGCAGCACAGAACTCCTCAAAATCCATCGTTTTATGGGATAAAGGTTCCATCTTAGGTTCAACAAAAAAAGGATTAGCCCTGATGGGTATTTAGCACTACAAGCCAAATTTTTTCCCACTCTTACCATGTTCAAAATATCAGCAACCCTTGATTCCCTCATCGCATCTGTGGCATTTTTTGATAGAGCCTGGAAAATCACCAGACGAGTTTTTGTGGTGTGGACATTAGAAGATGAAACAAATAAAAATGTATCGCACACCATTCGGAAATTTTCGAGGGAAATAAGACCATCAGTTGGCTCCAAGAGCTCAAACTGATACTGGATGTAAAGTCGCTCATCTTCAGTTAAAGCTTTGGAAAGTGCCTGCTTACATATCCACAGAATTCCACTCCATAGGACAATTTCCATGTAGATCATATGCAGTAATTAATACTTACTTTTAGAGCGGCACGTCTGAAGGGTGAAGCTCGAATATATGATTTGACTAATCTGTATATCATGATATCCAAAGGAATGCTGCAGTTTAAACACCTTAACCATGGATGACCTGAGATAACGAGGGATGAGTCATGATTAGACTTCGGTACTTAAGTACTCAGAAACGTGCTACCTTTTAAAGGTTGACTATTCAAGGAAGATGATAACCAGAAACTTACTCATTGCTTGTGCTGCTGTCATTCTTTTCCTGTGGTCCCTATTCAGAAGTCGTTGGACAAAGTCCTTTGCCTCAGGTGATACCGAGGGCCATGGAGGGTCGTAAAAGTTGGGATCTGCTCTTAAGACAGAGCGAAAAATTCCTGATTCTGTGCGTGCCCAAAAAGGTCTGCTTCCGCACAATAAGATATATGTAATTACACCAATGCTCCAAATATCTGCTTCAGTGCTGTATGATCTATGAAGTACTTCAGGTGCAACGTAGTATGCACTGCCAACAATATCATTAAGACGCTCATCTGCAAAGACATACCCGTAACATAAGATGCATAAACATTATAACTAGAATTTATTCAATGACAAACGCTAATCAGCTAAGGATTACAAATGCAAGCTACACAGCTATAGAGATGTAAAAGTTATGGGGTACTTAAAGCTTGCATAAAAAACTAGTGAAAAAAAGAATGGCATTCACCTGGCCGTATAAAATCAGATAGACCAAAATCTATGACCTTCATCGGAGAATCTTCATCTTTCGAAGAGAACAAAAAGTTCTACAAGAGAGAAAATTCCAGGGTGTTGGAAACTACCATATAATTGGAAAAGTTGCTACTTACTAGCGTGAAGTTTTTGGCATATAAATGGAGTAGGTTATACCTCCGGTTTCAGATCTCGATGCACAACACCTTGTAGATGACAAAAGGCTACAACACTTAACATCTGTACGACTATTATCTTAGCATCCTCTTCTGCGTATCTTCCACCTCTGCAACAAAGATGCAGCAATAAATAAAGCTGAATTACTGAGTGATTTTGTTATATATAGGAATGGCATGCAATTCATTGTGATTACCGTGCTAAAATCCTATCCAGCAGTTCGCCTCCTTCACATAATCTGGTGATATAAATATTTCAGTCCATTGCATTAAAAAAATTCAATAGAAAACACATAAAAAATGAGAATGGGTACACAACATGCTTCAAAGTTGAATAGAGAAAGCTTATGATGTATCTGTCTAGTATTTTTTATAATGTAGATCGGAGTGACTGGCTCATCCTTGGCCTGACCGACATTCAACCACAGGAATTTTCTATCAAACTTTAGAAGGACTACATGTAGTATAGAACTGCGATGCATGCCTTCTCAGTAAAACAAAAATGATCATAGGAAGCTTTCATGAAAAAAGACAAGGAAAAACAATCTTACTCCATTACTACATAGACATTATTTGCATCTTCAAATGCATCATAAAACTTAATCAGTCTTTTATGACCAGACAGGGCTTTCAATATTTTCACCTCCCTCCGTACATCCTCAATAGCTATTGCTGTTGTCATCTGCAGATGAGTTAGATAATGTAAATGCATTTCATCGTTTCATTAAAGATAAAAAGAACACATATGCAAGGAGAAAACTCGTCTGTCAGTATTTATGGAAATAAGAAAAAGCAAAGAACGATTCAGCCTTCTAAGTTATGACACATGCATTTTAATCAGGAAAATACGCATCACTTGCCTTAGCCTTTGAAATGATCTTCACAGCCACCTGCTGATTCCTGAGCTCCCCTTTTTTTGCTTTGGCAAAACAAGTATGCCCAAAATGGCCACGACCCACTTCTTTGCCAAGATCATATTTTGCCTCGAAGTTCTTGGAATATCCGAAGCGTTTATCAAGCTGCTGGTCACTTGCCTCACAACGGCCGACGCCGGCTGCCTCCTCAGGTATAGGCTTTGCGGGCTGCGAAACTTGTTGGCGTTTCAAAAGTGCTGACATAATGGGCTTTGCTGGAGACGGTGGTGGCAAAGGCCATCGGAATTTCCTCGCTGGAGTCCTCGATGGCGATGGCGAAGGTGCAATTCCAGAGGGGTAGGGGCTCTGGAAAGGGCTTGAAGTGAAGTAATGAGCTGGGGTTCGGACCGCCCCATTGGTGGATGCTGGTGGCGTACGCGATCCGGATGCGGAGGCTTGACGACGGTAGGTTTCGCCAGTTGAAGCAGTGTTGAACTCATCCTTGTCTACTGAAACGGCAACACTCTTACTGCAACAATGCCCCATTTCCTGACTAGGTAAAATCGAAATCCGGTATCAGATCAATGGCAAGTCAACAAATCGACGCGTCAGTGAAGCAATCCAACATTCAGATCCAGCTGAAACGGGAATCACGGTACCAAACTTGTCCACTGCAAATTGAGTAAAAGAAGAAGTTTCGCCGGAATCTGATGTGAAAATTCCATTACTCCGCCGGGCGGTTAACGGAAAACCAAAATCCGGCGCATCTTCTCTATTGGTTGAAGGGTCCTAAAATGTGGAGACTTGGTGGGTGATTTATTTTGTTGTTGGAGAAAAAGAGGATTTTTGGTGGAAGAAATAAGAATAAGGTGAAAATATTTAGGTTAGGTGTGGTTGCAGGGGGCATTTATGATTTGTTTAAAAGAATGAGCTATTTTTGAATTTATAATAATTGTGACCGTAAACTATTTATTGATATGTTGTCCATATATTTATGAAATAGTTTATTGCAATGAGTACCTTGGTTTATCGAGGATAATAAGTAGAGTAATTATTGGGTGGATTTGAATGAAATTGGAAAAGGAAAAGAATATGAAATTGGGTGGAAATGCACGATTAAGCTTAATCTACTGCTTTAGTTTAGAGTTTAGACTTGAACTAGAATTCCATAATCTCTATCTCGGTTCAACAAATCTGAATTTTATTGCCCAATTCCATTTCCTTCTCTTTCAATTATCTGCAATGCAATCCATCCTAAACTATGAAGCTTCCTTCCATCTTAAGGTTTTCATTTTTTGCAACTTTTTATGAACCCCAATAAATCTTAATATAACAAACAAATATGTATCACACACCATTCCCAATTTACATTAATTATGTAATTCTTAAACTAACAACTTTTATAATATTTATAATTCGGTTAGTAATTCCAAACATCATTCTTTTTAAAAAGTAAAACGGCAAGTTCAAATAATAAATTACAAATATTCGAGATAAGGAAATTTGGGGCAATTACGTAAATCGTAATAAATATTGGGGAAGTGAATCTCATAAGAATGCATCGTCCCTACCCCCGGTAACAAAACCTAGCTGCGCGAATCCTCATCCTCATCCAGCCGCGCTACCAAAACATCTAACCCATATTCTTCTCCGGTATGATTTTCGGACTAGATCCTTGACCAATTGTGTTGTTTTCGTTCCTAGGGCTTTTTTCGTTTATATTCTGGGTGAAATTGCGGTCTTCTTTGAAATGAAATCTGGGCTTTTAAATATTTTACCTTTTGTGTTTAAGGCTTTTATTTCTCACTATAGTGTGCTGTCTTTGTGTTATTTTTCTGGAATACACTGTTTGATTCCTAAAGGTTCTCACTCATCCTGATTTTATATGCATTGCATTTCAACGATGTTTAAGCGTACCTGGGTTTCTGTTAATGTTCTATAATTGTGTTTCACTGCTTTGTATGTTGTCGCTTGTCAAAACAACTTCAACTCCCTCAGACTTAAAAATGTCGTAAGGTGGAAAATAAATATGAAAAATTTAAATAATATCATGACATAAATGCTTTGCTGATGATAGATCTCAAGCACTTCGACAAATTTGAGCTTTCCAATCATACATAGGGATGTAGAATGGGAGTGGGAGAATTTCACTGTGGAGTTTTTGATATATTAATATTATTGGAAATTATTGCTGACTGTTGGAAGAGCTATTCATCTTGCAAACTTAGTGAGGATGATGGAATGATATTTAAATTCAATAAAAATGCTTTGGAGTTTCTTGGAGCAAATGACATATGGAGTTTTTGGAGCTCTGTTCTCATCGAGGATAGCTCTCTTGGTTTGCTTCAAAAGTTTTGTTTTTATATTATTTAATTATTTCTAGTTTGTGGTAGCACTGTAACGTGGATTCAAGTTATACTCATTCATTGGCATTTTTTCATGCAGCATTTATTGACATCTTCCTCAAGGTATCAAAATGAGTGGCCGTTTCTCTCGCTCTATATATGTTGGAAACCTTCCTGGTGATATCAGAGAGTCAGAGATTGAAGATTTATTTTACAAGGTTTGTTCTTTTTCTGCATATATAACCCACAAGNGATTATGATTGGTTGTTGGTTTTCTAAAGTTGTTAATATTATATTTAAAATAAAATAATATTAAAACCGTAATGTTTTTTTCAAAATGATAAGTATAAATTTTTAGTTTTAATTTTTTTTTAAATTCTTAATTTTAAAATTATAAATTAATGAAATGTTTTTTAGTATCAGGCATTTGTTTTCTTTGAAATTACATAATTTATTTGAATAATAATATATGTTTTCTTTTGCAACGATTAAAATTAGTATTATTTGTTCTATTTAAGATTAAATATATAAATTTAAAATTTTGACAGATAAATATGAATTTTATATGTTTAGAGAGAAAAACACATTATATTTATCATAATGTTATTATTTAATGAATAAAAATAAAAACAGAACTATAATATGTTCATTGACACAGAAGAGTAATATTTACCATAAATTTCAATAACTATATGTTTTGTCTAAGAATATTTATTTCTCATGATTATGAATTATTTTTCCCAAATTTGTTATAAAAATAAATTTATTATATTTATAAGAGTATATCATAATTATACAATAATTTTTTCAAGTCTTTTATATATGTAGTATTCCCCCTTAATATCATTCGTTCACACCCTCTTATCATAATTTCATACACTCACAAAATTTATCCGTAACACAATCCCTTAACTCCCGTTCATTCACACGCTCCAATTGTATTTTTGATCAAATTTATAATTTCAACATGTGATCAAAACTGGTTCAATTCATTTTAAATTATCAAGTCCAAATAGAATAGTTCACTACCATTATGTTTATCATATGTTGTTCTTGTTACTCCCCTTATATTATTCGTTCACTCACCCGTCGTAATTTCAACGATACTCTAAATTGTCAATAAGATATCACAATTTTGACAAATAATTTTAAACGAGAAAATGACTACTTTAGTCATAATAGTTTACTGATTTTGGTAAATTTAGTTCTCATATTTTGAAATGTCAAATTTAATCCCCATATTTTATATATTTTTTCAAATTTGATCGTCTAAATTTGCAAAATGTGGCTAATTTAATCCCCAAAGTGGCATAATAGATCCTCAAAGTTTGAGAAGAAAAATATCAATCCTCACAATTTACATATACTAGCAAAATCAGTCCTCAAACTTCGTAAATTTTGACAAAATTAGTACCCAACCAATTTTAACACCGTTAGGGTTAAAAATTGAAAATCGAGCCGGTTTTGACATGTTTACCGGTTTGAATGGAAACATGCAAGAAACCTTATCAAATTTTCACGACAATCCGGAATTTTCGTTCTAAACGGATCGATATAGCGACACGTTTTGTATATACCACACAGTGGGGACGACGTATACTAATTATTATGTCGAACGGTGGCGATTACATATACTAATTGCACGTTCCGAAGACTTAATTTGCCAACTCAAAGTTTGAGACTGAATTTGCCAAAAATACCAAAATTAAGGGACTGAAATTGGCTATTTAAACTTTTGAGGATCTAAATTGCTACAATTAAGTAACTATGGGACCAATTACGCCACACACACAAATATTTGATGATTGATTTTGCCAAATTGCCTAAATTATGAGAACTTATTTTACCATGCTAAAACTTTGAGGATCTTAATTGTCAAAATTAGCAAACTACAAGGACTATGAAACAATGGAGGCTAAATATGTCTATCGTCCTTTATTATTATTATAAATTAGCAACATTTTTTCTATTGGAATCTAGTCTTCTGCCCCAACTATCTCCTTTTGGGTTTGTTTGGATTGACGTTAGAAACTCAAGTGAGTTCAACATAATTTTCCAAAACGTGATTTTTTAAAACATAAGTTAAATTGTGGTGCATTCACTCTTATTTTTCTGCGTTTTGGCCACCGCTGCTAATAGCAGCTACCATCCCAACGCGATTTTGTAAAAGACTAAAATATCCTTATTAGTAATACATATTACTTAATGTTTTCATTATACTACAGTTATCACATGTTTTTATATCGGTGTAATACCGACCGGTATCACCTAGTATCATGTTACTATCGGATCCCGATTTTTCTCCAACCCTAAAAAATAATAAAATATTATTCAATGTTTTCATACAAGACGGTATACCATCAAATTTATGGAAGTATCGATATTTTTTTTCTACAGTCCGTTATCAGATATTAGGGTCGATATCACGGTTTACAGGGTCTGACCCTAAAAAATTATTTTTTTTAAAAAAATAAATTAAAATAAAAATCGGTACAGTCCAGTATACCAGTCGTACCGCTCATATTACTCTGGATCGGTACAAAATTTTGGACTAGCATGAAAACATGATATTATTATTTTATTTTTTTTTAAAGTTAAAAAAAATAAAAAATGGTACCGATCGACATACCACCGTCTTAACCAATATGAAAATTTTATATTTATCTCTCGTTATCAAACTTTTCAGGTTAGACCAATGTTTTCATACTGACCGGTATACCGCCGATATACCGGTGGGTGTGGCGAATAACGGGTGACACCGGTATTTCGACAGGTATCGGGTTTCCTGGTCGGAACCCGACTTTTTCAGGTCGACCAGGAAAAAAATAAAATATTTTTGTTTAATATAAAAATAAAAATTCGTACATGCCGTACCGATCCGGACCGAAACGGTAAGCTGGACCGGTATGAAAACATTGGATTACACTATCTTATCTTGAGGGTAAATATGTATTTTTACTAAAATCACGTTCATCATACCACTTTTTTTACAAAACATATTTTAAAATCATGTTATTATAAATGCGTTCAACTTACCACAGTTTATTTCACCACACCTCACCGCACTTTCTTAACGCTGTACCAAACAAGCCCTATTTTTGGGATATTAGTATGGGAGAAATTACACATTTAACCTTGCTAATTTTCTATAAATATAATATTAGGGTTTAGAAAGAAAAATAAGAGATACGGGAAATACTTCTAAGTATGTTGGAATTATAGAATCTAGCTGAAATTACCACGGGAAAGGGTGTACGAACGAGATTAAGGGGAGGAAGTCACACATATGAAAGATGTAATCAAGACATTATGTGATAGAATTCACCTTTATGAACCTAATCAATCATAGTTCTATAACCGTTGTGAGACAAATTCCAATAAAGTATATTTTTGCTTTTGATTCTGAGTTCATAGACAACTACTATTGTTCTTGAGCAAGGGAGCTTGCAGACACCGATTTCACCGAAATTGTTCTTCAAGTTCAACGTCATTATAACGTGTCACAAGTGATTCGGAATATCAAATCAATTTATGGTATTGTTTGTCATTAGCCCCCAAACTTTGCAATAGTGTAAAGACGGTACCCCAAAGTTTGTATATAAATTGTATACAAAACCCCCGAAGTTGATATCATGCGCTCTGTTAGCACCTGAACTTTCAAAATCGTTTATATTTAACTCTAATGCTCGTTAATATTTTAAAAGTCTCCATAATTTGTATTTGAATCATTAACTTTTTTAAAGATATAATGACTATGTCTTCAAACTTTGAAAATTTTTAAAATAATACATAAATTATCTAAACGACTTATACGAAAAAGACAAAAACCACTACTATTCACTCAAAGGTCATTCTTGAACGGTTTTGAAACTTCAGAAGTTTCTCATGAAATTTATAAACATTGAGTGCATCGTATTTACATTATTTTAAATATTAGGGGCCAATTGCATAATTATCTCATTGTTTTATGTTTAGTGTAATTAACATTAATCTATATTTTATTTTTGTGAAGGTTTGATCCGATTATTTTATAGTAAAACTAACCTCCAGCCGGATCTTCATTCCCAAGTGAAAATACATGAGATCAAAGGGCTCTGGGTGCCCCATACCGAAACGAACCGAATCGAACATAACCCCATTTGGTTGTGGTGAATTGAATCCTGAGAGTGTATGAGGTATACAAAGACTATCAAAATATGTTCAATGAGGAAAGTAGTTAGTAATATACAAAGAATCATGTAGCATTACAAAGAGTTGGACCAAATCTTGTGCAAGCTGTGGAATTTGGATCAATTAATTATAGTTGAAATAGAGTAAAGGTGCAGCTCGAAATGACTAGAGGAAAGTTAGTTTGAATGTGATCAAAATGATATATAAAATCTCACCCTTTTGATGAAATTGGTTGTTATCTAATGTACACATATTTGCATGAATAAAAACTAATGAAGGTGAAAGTAAACATGCTCGAGAAGCATTGAGTGAAAGTAAATACTAATAAAATGATCACCTTATTGGGAGCCAGCAAAGAATTCTCATCAATCAAATCATAAGATTTTAACACGGTCTTTGTGACACTAACCCTTGTAAACCATGAATGTATACTTGAATTGACCCAAAGTTGACCACCTGAAATATTGATAACATTAGCTAATGGAATGGGGAAAAACTTCTTCATGCCTTGATCTTGAGGAGCATGACACCATTTGATTCAATGAACTAGCATAAAAAACAAGCAAGGGTTAACGAGAAAGTTTTCAAAGAAACATGTGAAGAAGAAATATTTCCTTGAAAAAAAGTTAAATAAGCAAATGGAAAGAAATTCGAAACGAAAAATTAATACAATCTTGAAAGTTTCTAGAGATAAAGAATCCGATTTGCAAGAAGTGTCA
>RWGZ01001371.1:104299-116639 GCA_009725065.1 Utricularia reniformis | reverse complement strand
TTATATTTTATTCTCATTTTTCAAAATAATGGTTATGGTAGAATATCAGTTATTCTTATTTTTCAAAGTAATCAATATCATATTTTATATTTTTAGTATAATAGATATTGATTTTTGAAATTCATATTTTTAGTAAGTTAGATAATTATTCGAATATTTATATTTTCATTTAAAATGTATTTAATTTTACAATTAATTTTATTTTTATAGGTTGTGAATAATAATTAAATAAATTATATTTATGTTTTACAAATTCAAATAATTAGAAGAAAAAAAAATAATTCATTGTTTAGATACATTTAGTGATTGGTGATTAGTGATAATTTTACTTTATTGATATTTGAAAATTCTGAATATACATTTTTTTGATTGCTTTATAATTTGTATATTTATCAAATAAATAACATTTTTGTTGATTAGTTATAATTTATTATAATCAATTATAATTAAAAAATAAATATTACGGTATCCACAAATCTTTCTGAAATCCGATCTACTATTACCGATCGGTTTAGGATAATGATTTTTCTTATCCGTATCCATCGAATCAGATAAAAAAAAATGATGATTAGATCGGTTACCCGATCCACGCACACCCCTACTCTCAAATTGCATTTTCTACCAAATTTATAATTTCAACATAGTATTTAAGCTAATTCGATTCAATTTCAATTCATAAACCCAAACATTATGGTTCATTACCATCATGTGTATCCTATATTATTCTTGTTACTCCCTTTTAATACCAATATATCATTCATTCACGCCCATATGTCGTAATATCGACAATACTCTATAATTTCAACAACATATCACAATTTTAACAAATGTCCTATGCATTTTTTGTAATAATACACGAGAAAGAGAAAGTATTTGTTAAAATTGTGATGTTTTGTTGAAATTATAGAGTATAGCTAAAATTATAAATTGAAAGTTGCATTTTTTTGTCTAATTCCAAATATATGGGAATGGGAAATTTTTCGAATAAATGATGTTTGTTAGTACCCATAGAATCACTTTGGGATAATCACATTTTAAATATCCAAACCTAATAATTTTTTTCATAATCCAATATGACCTACGGAGCAATTTGCCATTATGTTAATCTTATTATGTTTTTGTTGATCTTATAAAGGGGAAGACATACCTGATAGGAGGAATACATACTTATCCACCTACAAAAAAGTCAAAATCATTCATTATGTAAAAACTGCACAAAATAAGGCCTAATCACGACTTGTAGTAAATATGCATCCACATCAATATTCATAAATTAAACTAAGTAGAAACAAACATCCCGGAGACTAGTAAATGTCTATATAATCATGCACAAAAATAACGAAATGAATCGAGCACATGTATATGATTTTTAGCAACATTAGACTCAAATACCATAGGAGAATATATCATAAAAAGGAAAACACTATTTCATATTTCAAGCAAAAAACATTCTCTCGGAGACTCGTAAATGTTTATATAATCATGCACCAAAATAAATGGAGCAAATGTATACGTCAACTTAACAACATTAGACTCCATTCCCATAGGAGAATATATCATAAAAAAGGAAAATCATCTTCAATAAACATTAATCTCTACTTCAGCAAACAATCCTACATATCCTAAAAAAACAATTGTAAAAACGAATCTTTCAACACTTCTAGCAAATCCTAATCCTTGAAACAATTCAGGAGAAGGAAACAAATATCATGTCTTTACCTGTCATTTCTCTGTTCTCATAAGGATTCATCGACTTAGTTGTTTCCGTGTTTGACTCAAAATAATCATAAACTTATTAAAACTAAAATAAAAACAATTTAAATGTATTTAAATGTACGACCAGAGTTTCTGGAATGAGTACCTTGGGGATCAACTTATTAACTGCAAATAAGAAGAAATAAAAAGGTCAATTATGCATGTATTGTATGATCAAGCAAACTAAAATGGGAGGAAAGGAGACTAGAGTGTTTACGTACCGATGCAACCTCTAGCTAGATTATTTCAATGACATTATGCTTAATAAAAGAGAGAAAAATATTTACATTGTAGGAGCTTTAGAAGTGCATTCCTACATCCAAAAGGGAAAGCTCAGAATTTGATTACCGACTAATCCAAAAAGCAATCTGTATAATTTTTATAACAAAATTATTTTATCTCAAATAAACTCAGATAGTGCGGAAAATTTATGAATTTTTCAAGAAGTTGAAAGCATTCAGAAATATGACAAATAGGAATCAAGCAGAATGGTGATTAAAAGTGTTAGGAAATATAACAACCTGTTGCTGTGATTTCTCCTCTTTTTCCATGGCGGACAAAAATCGCCTTTACCATTCCGGCCATTACTGAAATTCCTCTTCGGCTCTCTCCCTTGTTCGGCTTCGTTAATGGGAAGGGAGAATCCCATCACAAAGAAAGAGAGAGTTATGAAGCGGGATTTTACTGCCTTCTATGTCAAACTCGCAACGGCCACAGATTTCAAATTCTGATTAGGTCACTTTTGTATCAAGGCTTGATTTTCCTTTTAATTTCTATTTTGCCAACCGTTGCAATTGTTGACGCTCCTTTGTTTTCAAATTATGTGGGGCCTATTTATATTTTGGCAATGTCATCATGAAAATCAAAACTAACGGCCAACGCCTTCCGCTCTTCTTCTTCTTCCTCCTTCTCTTCTCTTCTTCTTTTACTGGTTTCGCGATTGGGAAACCAGCGGTACTCCGGCGTTTATCCATACGTATTGATGTAGGGAGGAACCAGTTGTAACCGAACCAAAAAATCGTGGTTCCGTTCGTCATTTGTTTTGAACATTTTACTTAGAAATATTTTCTGAGATTGCTGTCGAGTTCTAATTTGTGCATTTCTTCAGAAAATGACTAGGATTTCACTCGTCCCGATTTGAACACCACCAAACCAGTTTTTTCTTGGTTCGGTGGTGTTCAAATCGGTTGCATAGTTTTCTTGTTAGTCAATTGTAGTTTGTAGATTGAGGTTTTGTATTGTACATTTTATTTTATTTTTTCATATTATATTTCACTTGACGATTTTTCTTATTGATATTTTCAGTTCCCATGATCTTTGTCAATTTGATTATGATTTTTATCTTCCTGCCCAAAATTGAGAATACATAATGGGGTATGTGACTTCGTTTAGATAATCATTTTGAGAATAATGTTGTGCTGAATGATGTACATATTATGTTTTCATTTTCGGACCTGCTGGTATATAGGTTACAATGGCCTTGGCTGGAATTTCAAACATTGCGTTCATACGGAACAATATAAGTATTTCTTGATCAGGATTGGATTATTTTGCAATGCGCTGCAGGCTAGATCTTACAGGGAACATACCGAGTAGTTGCTAAAACTGAGGTGTAGGGTGAAGAATACGAATTCAAAGTTAGTTTTTATGAGTGAAGAACACGTCACTTTAATGAATATACTCACCATAACATGGTCGAAGTATTGGCTGCACTTATGAAAGGAGACCCTGACTCTCTGTTTTGAATGCAGCAGCCACTTTTTTCATTTTTCATTTCATTTTTAAGTATATTATGTTAAGTGTCTGCTTCATGAATCCACTTTGTTTGTGTTATGTAGTGTCTCTTCTGTTAGCATTGGCTTTTTTCTTTCTGCATATGTAAAGAGCATGATCTCTACAGGACTGGCTACCTTGTCGGCATCTACATGTAATCCTATCAAGAACACGGTTGAGGTGAAGGAAATTGTCAACATTCTATGCATCTGCCATGGGGGTGGAAGCATATTTTTGTTCCTCGCTAGTAAGATCAAAGGCTAGAGGTTTTTTCCTTGCATAATCTTGATTACAAACTTAAAAAATCTGGAGTTAGAAAGACATTTATTCTGGTACAGCAAAACGTATATGAGTTGGATGGTAATTTCTGTAGCAGTTTGCACTAGGAATTGAATAACATTTATTAAGGTATGTAGAATGGAAAAACATCATGGGTTGCTGTTTTATGTGCAGACATAGACTTGTTCTTGATGAATATTTAGGTTCTTTGTATGATATATTAATTGATGACCCACCATATGTTAGGGGTGCTATTGGAGTACTACTATATGATCATTTGATTGCTCAAAAATTTAATGATTCCAGAACTCGCCCCCCAGGTTTTGCATTTTTATCTTCCTTTACGTCTATATATGTTTTATTTTAATATAATTAATATTCTGATTTTCATCTGTTTTTAGGCCCTGAAGTCCATGTGTAGCTGCAAATAGATCATGGGTAATTCTGATCATTTTTAAACATTTCTTGCGATATTTTTTGGGGCTGAGGATATTAGTTCATAGGTCCAGTTTCTTATATTTCTGTTTAATGAAAGGTAGGAATAAGAGAACTTAAACCCGAAAGCAATTTCAAAAGTCTTTTGCCTAAGTCTAAGGTTCGGGTATTTTTCTTCTATGTTTCACTCCATTTCTTACTTTAATTTCAGTTTGGCCCTTTGTATCTCTTCAATGCCCAGGCTTGGAAGTGTATTATAAAGATGATACTGGAAGATTCCCATCAGCCGAGCTTAATGATATGGATGCTGCAACTTGATTAGGCTTTTCTTTGCATAAGTGAATGGATGCTACAAACTTGATTAGGCTTCCTAGAACTTGAATCCGTTTAGAAAAAATGCTATTTTCTAATAACTGCATCCAAAATATCCACATTTGAAGATGGAGAAGCAAGTGGGGAGCATCCAAAATCACAATGCTTCGTTTGGCCAAATTGGTGGCTACTAATTTAGATCCAAAGGTTAGTTTTTTAAATTGTACATTTTATTTTATTTTATTTTTATATTTTTCTTTCAATTGATGATTTTTCTAGATAAATTTTCAGTTCCCACGATTGTCTGGCCATTTTGATTCTGATTTTCATTGGCCTGCCAAAAATTGAGAACACATAAAGGCTGCTTCACTTGCGTTAGTATGTGCAGCATGCATAAACTTTCCTGTTGCTTGAAACTCAAGATGCTATTCTAATTGCAGTAGCATTTTGCTCCAGATATTGTTTCTCGTTTAGAAATATGGATCAAGCAGTGGTGAAATTGTTATCTTCTTTTCGTCTATATATTTTTTATTTAATATAATTAATATTCTGGTTTGCATTTGTTTCCCGGCACTGATTCTAAACCTTCAGAGTAAAAGTATGTCTACGATGAGATTTATACATGAAGGCCATGCATAGCTGAAAACAGATCATGGTAATTCCGATCATTTTTATTATTTTTAAATATTTCTTGAGATATTTGTTGGTACTGAAGATATTAGTTCATATGTCTAGTTGCTTATATTTCTTTTTAATGAAATGTAGGAATAAGAGAACATAAAGCCGAAAGCTAGTCAAAAGGTTTTTTGCCCGAGTCTAAGGTTCCAGTCCAATGTATTTTTCTTCTATGTTTCACTCCATTTCGTATTTTAATTTCACTTTGGTCTTTTGTATCTCTTCAATGCCCAGCCTTGAAAGTGTATTGTAAAGATGATATGGAAGATTCCCATCAGCTCAGCTTGATGATATGTATGCTACAAACTTGATTAGGCTTTTCTTTCAATCAGTGAGAAGGGCAATTGGTGAAAAGATTGTCTCTTCCACTGATAATTGAAACATACATCAAACCAAGGCTCAAAAGGTGACATGTCATTATAGTATTTTTTAAAATAAGATTCACGCAAATTTCATGTTGAGAAAACATATACTTTGCAAACATTCTGGAAAGTACATTGATAATGATGTATGTCAGCAAGCTAGCACTCTTATTTGCTCCCTTATTTTATTCTTTTATGTTGGTGATGAATAGCTCATTGTGGTTACTGCCTATTGGCTTCTCAACATATAAATCCTTAACTGAAGTACTAGAATGTGTGAACTGCCAGCCACTATTTCAGGTACAATTGCATTTTTTGGGGTTTGTTTCATCTGTCCTCAATTGTTGAAAAATAATCCATGTAAAATGTACAGCTAGTGAAGTTTCTGTGTGTGTTGCTTCCATTAGCTATTTATGAGTAGTTTCCTACAACTTGAACCCGTTTATAAAATTCTATTGTAGGACTAATATATGATCAATTGATTGCTTAGAAATTTAATGATTTTACAGAACCCACCCCACAATTTTGTATATTTTATCTTCTTTTTGTCTACATATGTTTTATTTTAATAGAATTAATATTCTAGTTTGCATCTGTTACCAGNACATATAAATCCCATAGGAAAATATATCTAAAGGGCATAGTCCTTTATACAAAAAAGTAATATGATTTTCAGCAAACATGAATCCCTACTGCAATTCAATTACCTCTTTATAATTTCGAGCATCAAACATTCAAACAATTGTAAAACACAAGTCCTTGACATTGTAAGCTACAGTTGTTATACCTGGAACTTGTAGCAAATGATAATGGTGAAAACATGACATCTACATACCATCCCATACCTTTCCACTAAGGGCTGAATTAGACTTTCAAAGCAGAACCACTAGGAACATGGTGATAACTACAAAAAGAAATGAAGATTGTTATAAAAAAATCTATAATCATGAAGAAAAAATATCATATATTTTTGGTAAATGTGCAATGATTCTGTCAATAGCAGCAGGTTATCAACTCAAAAAAACTCGTCTTTACTAAATGTTAGATTTGCATACCACCCGTGCTGTTCTTAGCAAACATGATCAACTCCATATTTTTTGTTGTTTATTGGTTTCAAATACCTGAACGAGCCAAGCCATCTTAAAACATACTGAAAACATGACAAACCTATAGACATATACAGGTTACAAATTGAAATGCAGGAGGTGATGACTATCATCAACTTCATAGCTAATAAAATAGCAGATTTAAATGCTTCTCACATTTTAGGTTTCAAACAAAGTGAACAAAAAATGGATGCTTTTAACCACATCATATAGTCGATAGATTCACCATCGCAATGATATCATTTCACAACTTCAACAGCAAGGAAATATGAAACCAAAGTCTGGGCTTCAAAGGCAACATAGTCAGAATATTAACCATGTGTGATTCAACAGAAATGTAGTAAAAAATTCACCTCTCTTCCCAATAATACAATCCTAAAATGAATGTTAATACCAGGAAACACAAAGAAGAAAACACGAAAGTGGCAAGGGAAGTTGAAAGAAAAAGTAAGAGATAAATATTCCTTGAAACTTGCTGCAGAAAGAATGACTTCAGAAATGTGGCTCAGAATTCATCAGTATTGTGTGGGATGTAAAATCAAAAAAAAAGTAAGATGCCAAATCTTGAAAACATTTCAATGAAATATAAAGAAAAAATGCACAAGATTGATCACTCTTCCTGATATGAAAATCCAAAATGAATCTTAATAAAAGAAAAACAAAGAAAAAACAAAAAAACAAGAGGATGTAAAAAAAGCAAGCAAGGCGACAATTTCATTAGTGAAAATATTTTGATGAACTTGTTTGAAACTTGTTGGAGAAATACAAATCATCCCATATTTGGTTCAAAATTCATAAATCTTACCCGTAAGCCAATCCAAAGTATGAATCTTAATAAAAGAAATAAAATAAATCAGAAAAGAGCTATTGTACAATCAGGAATACATTTCAATGAACTTGCGTGACAATTGCTGCATAAGTACGAATCATCACGCAAATATATGATTCATATTTTTTTACTCATCCCTTGAAGTAATCTGGAGTATGAAACTTAATACAAGAAACCCGAAGAAGATAAATAAAGTAGTGAGTGGGCTGTACAAATAAAGAACAAGCAACATATAAAAAACACGAAAACATTTCTATGAAATATAAAAAATTCAATATGCTGCAACAAGTCACATAGGAATATGGTTCAAAATGCACAACTTTTAATATTAGAAGCCTGAAAAAGAAGGAAAAAATCGTAAGGGGAGTAAAAGCAAGCAAGCCCACAAATACAATCTTGAAAAGATCACACTGAACTTGCATGAAACTTGTTGGATACATATAAATCTTCCCCATAAATATGGTTCAAAATTCATAACATTCCTTGCGAAGAAATCCAATGTACAAAAATTACAACAAAAAACCCGAAGAAGAAAAATAAAATAGTCAGCGGGATGTAAAAATAAAAAACAAGAAATATATATCTTAAAATCTAGAAAATGTTCTATAAAATATAAAGAAAACAGGCGCAGCAGCAAGTTAGATAGGAATATGGTTCAAAATTCATCAATCTTAATATGAGAAACCCGAAATGAAGAAAATAGTAGCAAGAGAAAGTAAAAGCAAGCAAGCCTACAAGTCCAATCTTGAAAAAAAATCAGTGAACTTGCATGAAACTTGTTGCATACAAAATTCAAAATCTAGTAAAAATAACCATTCCCCATGAAGAAGAACAATGTATAAAACTTAATACAAAATACCCAAAGAGAAAAATAAAATACTCGACGCGATGTAAAAATAAAAAAACATTATATCAAAATCTAGAAAATGTTTCTATAAAATATAAAGAAAACAGAAGCAGCAGCAAGTTAGATAGGACATGGTTTAAAATTCATCAATCTTAATAATAGAAATAAATAAAATAATAAGGAGGATCTAAATATCAAAAAACAATAAATACGTTGAACTGTCTAAATTGTTTTCAAGAAATATAAGGTGCTGCAACAAGTTAGATAGGAATATGATTCAAAATTCGAAACACTTAACATTAGAAACCCAAAATAGAAGAAAAAAGTAGTAAGGGGAAGTTAAAGCAAGCAAGCCGACAAGTCAAATCTTGAAAACATTTCAGTGAACTTGCTTGCAACTTGTTGCATAACTATGAATCTTCGCCATAAATATGGATCAGAATTCATAACTCTTACCCAAAAAGAAATCTAAAGTATGAAACTTGAAACAAGAAACTCAAAGAAGAAATATAATGATGGGGCGGTATGGAAAAAGTTGCATGAATATGCTTCAAAATACATCACTCTTAATATTAGAAATCCAAAATAGAAGAAAAAAGTGATAAAATAAAGGGAATTAAGAGCAAGAAGTCGACAAGTCCAATATTGAAAACATTTCAATGAACTTGCTTGAAACTTGTTGCATAGATATGAATATTCCCCATAAATATGGTTCCAAATTCATAACTCTTCCCTTTNGAAGGGGAAAGGGTAAAACCTTATTTTCGAAAAACTCACTTTGCAGTTTACACAAGCCAGAAAACGCAAATTCACAGAGAATATGTTGTAAACATGAAACCATACAGTGAATTTGAATATGAAGGAACTGTGAGACTTGAGGAAATTTCATTTTTACATACCTAGCACTTGGAGCTCTTGAACTTATCTCGATCTCAAATTCAATGGGAAGACCCAAATTCAATGAAGTCAAGCAGAGAGAGATGCTCCTGCTGTTGCTGTGATTTCTCCTCTTTTTCCATGGTGGACAAAAATCGCCTTTACCATTCCGGCCATTACTGAAATTCCTCTTCGGCTCTCTCCCTTGTTCGGCTTCGTTAATGGGAAGGGAGAATAATCACAAAGAAAGACAGAGTTATGGAGCGCGATTTTTACTGCCTTCTACGTCTAACTCGCAACGGCCACAGATTTCAAATTCTGATTAGGCCAATTTTGTATTAAGGCTTGATTTTCCTTTTAATTTGTATTTTGCCAACCGTTGCAATTGCCGACGCTCCTCTGTTTTCAAATTATGTGGTCTATTTCTATTTTGGCAATGTCATCATGAAAATCAAAACTAACGGCCAACGCCTTCCGCTCTTCTTCTTCTTCCTCCTTCTCCTCTTCTTCTTCTACTGGTTTCGCGATTGGGAAACCAGCGGTACTCCGGCGTTTATCCATACGTATTGATGTAGGGAGGAACCAGTTGTAACCGAACTAGAAAATCGTGGTTCCGTTCGTCATTTGTTTTGAACATTTTACGTAGAAATATTTTCTGAGATTGCTGTCGAGTTCTAATTTGTGCATTTCTTCAGAAAATGACTAGGATTTCACTCGTCCCGACGGACTCGAAGATGAGTTGGACTAAGAGAGGGAAGAGTCTTCGGATGATTTTGAAGAACGTCTGCGGAAGTATGAGAAAAACATGGCGACTGAGGGTACATCAACGTAGGCGCGTAGAAATGGCCTGATATTTTGGTAACTGGAATTTCATGTTCGTTCTTTTTGTGTACAATGTACATCTGATGTTCCTGTTGCCGTTCTTCTAACCTTCATACTTCTACTTTGAGTTCTACTTCTGATTCTGGTAGGTGTAGTTTTC
The DNA here is from genome assembly GCA_009725065.1 of Utricularia reniformis. Lineage (NCBI taxonomy): Eukaryota > Viridiplantae > Streptophyta > Magnoliopsida > Lamiales > Lentibulariaceae > Utricularia > Utricularia reniformis. The sequence goes on along the minus strand of RWGZ01001371.1, from coordinate 106,408 downwards.
GTGCTATAAGATTTCCTCTATAGCCCTAATTTTCGCGAACGGTGAAGGAATCGGAAAGTCGCCGTGTGGCTGGTCAATATACTTATATTTTCTTTATGATTTGGAGCATGTTGCTTGCGATAATTTCAAATTTGTGCATTTCTTTAGAAAAGAACTAGAGTATCGGCGCGGGTGAAGATTTCACTCATTCTGACGGTCTCGAGAATTAGTTGGATGAAGGGATGGAAGAGTCTTCGGATGATTTTAAATATGAAAAACAGGGCAATTGAGGGTACATCAACGCCCGCGCGTAGAACTAACTTGAGTTTGATAGGTTGCTCTCGTTTTTTGATAATGTCATGTTCCTATATCTGTTTAAATCTGCAATTTTCTTATTTTGAGTTTCCCTATTTGAAGATCCTGGAGAATGGAGATGCAGTTTTCGTGAGTAAAAAAATTATTTAGCGTTTTTTCTTGGTTTGGTGGTGTTCAAATCGGTTGCATAATTTTCTTGTTAGTCAATTGTAGTTTGTAGATTGAGATTTTATTTTATTTTTTATATTATATTTCACTTGACGATTTTTCTTATTGATATTTTCAGTTCCCATGATCTTTGCCAATTTGATTATGATTTTTATCTTCCTGCCCAAAATTGAGAATACATAATGGGGTATGTGACTTCGTTTAGATAATCATTTTGAGAATAATGCTGTGCTGAATGATGTACATATTATGTTTTCATTTTCGGACCTGCTGGTATATAGGTTACAATGACCTTGGCTGGAATTTCAAAACATTGCGTTCATACGGAACAATATAAGTATTTCTTGATCAGGATTGGATTATTTTGCAATGCGCTGCAGTCTAGATCTTACAGGGAACAGACCGAGGAGTTGCTAAAACTGAGGTGTAGGGTGAAGAACACGAATTCAAAGTTAGTTGTTATGAGTGAAGAACACGTCACTTTAATGAATATACTCACCATAACATGGTCGAAGTATTGGCTGCACTTAGGAAAGGATATCCTGACTCTCTGTTTTGAATGCAGCAGCCACTTTTTTCATTTTTCATTTCATTTTTAAGTATATTATGTTAAGTGTCTGCTTCCTGAATCCACTTTGTTTGTATCATGTAGTGTCTCTTCTGTTAGCATTGGCTTTTGTCTTTCTGCAGATGTAAAGAGCATGATCTCTACAGGACTGGCTACCTTGTCGGGATCTACATGTAATCCTATCAAGAACACGGTTGAGGTGAAGGAAATTGTCAACATTCTATGCATTTACCATGGTGGTGGAAGCATATTTTTGTTCCTGGCTAGTAAGATCAAAGGCTAGAGGTTTTTTCCTTGCATAATCTTGATTACAAACTTAAAAAATCTGGAGTTAGAAAGACATTTATTCTGGTACAGCAAAACGTATATGAGTTGGATGGTAATTTCTGTAGCAGTCTGCACTAGGAATTGAATAACATTTATTAAGGTATGTAGAATGGAAAAACATCATGGGTTGCTGTTTTATGATGCAGACATAGACTTGTTCTTGATGAATATTTAGGTTCTTTGTATGATATATTAATTGATGACCCACCATATGTTAGGGGTGCTATTGGAGTACTACTATATGATCATTTGATTGCTCAAAAATTTAATGATTCCAGAACTCGCCCCCCAGGTTTTGCATTTTTTATCTTCCTTTACGTCTATATATGTTTTATTTTAATATAATTAATATTCTGATTTTCATCTGTTTTTAGGCCCTGAAGTCCATGTGTAGCTGCAAATAGATCATGGGTAATTCTGATCATTTTTAAACATTTCTTGCGATATTTTTTGGGGCTGAGGATATTAGTTCATAGGTCCAGTTTCTTATATTTCTGTTTAATGAAAGGTAGGAATAAGAGAACTTAAACCCGAAAGCAATTTCAAAAGTCTTTTGCCTAAGTCTAAGGTTCGGGTATTTTTCTTCTATGTTTCACTCCATTTCTTACTTTAATTTCAGTTTGGCCCTTTGTATCTCTTCAATGCCCAGGCTTGGAAGTGTATTATAAAGATGATACTGGAAGATTCCCATCAGCCGAGCTTAATGATATGGATGCTGCAACTTGATTAGGCTTTTCTTTGCATAAGTGAAT
>RWGZ01001371.1:79314-102571 GCA_009725065.1 Utricularia reniformis | reverse complement strand
AGATGTTAGGTGTGCTATCTAAAGAGTAGTATATGATCATTTGATTGGTCAGAAATTTAATGATTCCAGAACCGCCCCACAGTTTTGTATTTTTTATCTTCTTTTTGTCTACATATGTTTTATTTTAATAGAATTAATATTTTGGTTTGCATCTGTTTCCAGGTACTGATTCTGAACCTTAGGAGGTATATGTAAGCAAGAAAATTTTCGGTTGACCACTTATTGTGTTCCTAAGTGATGATATTTTAATAAGCCATGAAGGTATGTAGCTGCAAATAGATCATGAGTAATTCTGATAGTTTTTATTATTTTAAAACATTTCTTCAGATATATTGTGGTGCCTAGGATATTACTTCATATGTCTGGTTTCTAATTTTTATGTCTAATAAAAGGGCTAGGAATAAGAGAGCTTAAAGTCAAAATCTATTTCAGAGATTTTTTATCCAAGTCTAAGGTTACTGGAAGATAACCCATCAGCTGAGCATGATGTTATGGATGCTACAAACTTAATTGGGCTTTTCTTTGTATTAGTGAGGAGAGCGTTTGGTAAAAGAATTGTCCCTAACCTCAATCAAGGCTCGAAAGGTGATATTTATGTCATTATATTATTTTTATGTAAAGTTTTTAAATCATCATAAAACCTGCAACTTCATCCCCTTTAGCTTGGATAGTGGCATGCCTTTTAATTTGTTATCCTCTTAACATTGCTAGGATATGTTTTGAGATTAACAAATTTGAGATTAAAGATGATAAATTCTTATCCCTTGCTTTTACACATATTTATATCTGATAAAGAAAAAGTAGCATTTTGATTGAAAAATTGTCTCACATGAATCTTGAGCACAGAGAACTGTAAATCCATTAATTTGGTAACGATTTGTTCAGTGTTTTTCATCATTGATACTGCATGATATATTTGGCTTCCCTCTCACTGAAGTATAATTTCAAGGCTGTTCTTTGATTTATCCGAGAGGTGTTATTTAAACATGGAGAGAAGGATGGCTTGAGATCTGTGTGAATAGTGGTGATGAATACTTGTTTCTTGTAAATCTACAAAGGCTATATGAACTTCAGTTATCACGCAAAGTCCCTGTGGCATATCAAGACTTTGCAAGCATTCTGAAAAGTTATAGTAATATTGATGATGAGGTAGGCAAGCAAGCACGTACCCTCTTATTTGCTCTCTTGTTTTATTATCTTTTGTGTTCGTCAATGATTAGCTCACTGTCTAAATCTAGGTTACTGCCTTTTTGCTTCTCAATATGTGGCTACATGTTTCTAGGTATCCGCACTCTGTTCTCTCCTCTGAAACATTGAGTAAGAAAATTATTTCAAATGATCGGTTATCACTCGTGTGTACAGTTTTTCTTTTTGGTTACTTACTCTTTTCGGGGTTCTTCTTAGGTGTACTTGAATGGATATTTTTTTTGCTTTAAATATGCTTAAGTGGATGTTTTGCTACGTGTGTGGCATACTTTCCACGTTTTTTTAGGTTACATCCCATATCAATTTTTAATTGTATTTCGGCACAACTGCATTTTCAGTGGTTTGTTTCATACATTTTTTAATTGTATTATAATTCCACCTCAAGGCTTTTTAAGCTGTCCTCAATTGTTGAAAAATAATGCATTTAGTGACTTGTTTGATGAGAAGAAACCAAAATGTGTATGTAAAATATTGCTGCTTCCGTTAGTTGTTTATGATAGCTTCCTAGAACTTGAACCTGTTTAGAAAAAATTTCCACAGTTGAAGATGAAGAAGCAAGTGGGGAGTATGCGAAAGACACTAGACACTAATGCCTATACCATCATGCTTCATTTGGCCAGAAGACACCAAGTTGGTGGCTACTGATTCAGTTCCGAAGGTTAGTTTTTTAAATTGTACATTTTATTTTATTATTTATATTTTTATTTCAGTTGGCGATTGTTCTTAGAGATATTCAGTTCCCACGATTGTTTGCCATTTTGATTCTGATTTTTAGTTGGCATGCAAAAGTATGAGAACACAAAAAGTTACACTGCTTTAACATGTACAGCTTCCTATATTAGCGTAGATTTAGAAGTTTATTTCAAATGAATAGTTTTTGCATGTAGTGGATCTAAAAATTTTCTCAAGTGTACTGTTGGTTTCACATTTGTCTATTTAGTATTGTGGAGTTGAGGGGAGGGAGAGTTGAAATTGTGAAAACTGACAAGGATCCTATTGTGTAGTTTGCCTATTATACTTTCTTAGACACTTTTCGTCGGAAGTTTCGAAGGTTAGATGGTGTTATAGGTAATTTTTTCAGTTCTAATTTTATTGACATCTATATACCCTATCCTTTTTCAAAAAACTATCCTTTTGACGGAGATGATAAGTTATTACATTCACTGTATAAGATTCTTTCGGTACAAAAGAACGCAAGTTTGTACAAAACATGGATAACATGGTGTGAAAAACATCTACAGAGTATGTTGCATGGAAACAGTTGTCTTTTCTATTTACATTTACACTTCCTATATTATCATGTTTCAAAAATATTGTATTTTGTAGGTTATTTGTACATCGTTAAAGAGACATCAATAGTAAAGGACAATGTAAGTATTAATTGACAAGTACTAAATGAATGATTTCAAGCATTTGGGCATGCTTAATTTAATATTTTTTTCTAAGTGCTAATATTTTTCTTGTGATATTTTCTAACATGAAGACTGAAGAGTACTGGAGTTACAATGACATCTATTTTGGCATTGTAAAACATGTATGATTTGGATGATAATGTGCATCTCTTGGCCTTTTCATTGAGATTTTCAAGCGGAAAGTGAGGTTATATGGAGCGTGCTTATATGAACATTTATCCTATGATTTATCTGTGTGGGTTGCTCATTTATGATGCATGCGTGGACTTGTTATTGATGAATATTTGGTTCTTTGTATGATTTATTTATTAATTGATGACCAGAGTTTTGTATTTTTTATCTTCTTTTTGTCTACATATGTTTTATTTTAATAGTATTCTGAACCTTGAGAGAATTTTAATAGAATTTTCGACAAGTCTAAGGCATAAACTGAGTATTATGCCTATGGATGCTACTAACTTGAGGAAGGCAGTTGGTAAAAGAATATCAATAGTAAGCTACATCAACCAAGGGTCGAAAGGTGATATTTATGTGATTATAGTATTTTTTATGTAATGTTTTTAATCCAACTTCATCCTGGGTAAGTGCATGTTGGAGGGTAGCTTACTCGTGCATTCAAATTGTGACTACTAACTTCTTACTTTCAGGTACACAACCACAGAGGGCAAACTCCACAAAAATAAGTATAACCAAATAAGTATTCTTGTGCTGAAATAAATACAAGAAAGAATCTGCATGGAATACAAGAATCTTGTGCATCTGTGTAATTTAAACTGAGAATCCTAAGCGTATCAAGAACCTAAACTTGGCAATCCCAATGTTTTTTTTCTTCGGTAGTGCAGTTTAGTCTCTGCTAGTTGACTTTGATCTGCAATGTTACAATTCAAGTCCTGCGCATTAACCTTTTTGAAGAGGAATACTGTGGGCAGAGAAATGTGGCATTGAATCCGAACGTATAATCGACTTCTCGTACAATCCACATCGCTTGCATTTTATATCTTGGATCTCAAACTCCGTTTCAGATAAATCAGAATTAACTTTTGATTCCATCCCATTGAAGGCGTAGAGATAAACAGTTCCGTTCTCTCTGTTGCACCAGCAGATGGGATCCACAGAATGGTCGATGGAGATTGTCGAATGCCTTGATAAGAAACATAATGAATGCTACATCAACAAATAAACAAGAAGAACAAACAAGCCACTTTGTTCTTTTCCACAATAATTACAAAACCTGTATTTTCCACTTCATCAGCTTTCATTCCTTCTTCAGCTCCTTAAGTTCTTCGGATTTCAGAAGACAAATCATTGTGATTAAGTAAAAGAAAAACACCATATTACATTGAATTAATTAGTCTATACAAAGAAAGAAACTGTTCAAGGAGCTAGATAAGAACAAATAAAACTGCATCTGGCCAAGCTGCTGGTTCCGGGGTACAGTACTAACGCTTAGTAGAAGTTTTATAGGAAGTTGAAATAGATAAAGTTTAGGATTATTTCATGTATGCAAAAAAGTTAAGGAAGGAGTACCTTTTCTTGCATCTTCTTGTTCATACAATTTCATTGTGACATTTTGTCAAACACTTGGTGTGTCTGAAAAAGAAGAAAATTGGGATGAACAATCTCAAAATTCTCATACCATTTTCAATACTTTATATTTAGTCACTTACTTCACAGTTTGCACATAGCCGGAAAACGCAAATTCTTAGAAAATATGCTGTAATAATGAAACTGAACTTTTTACATACCTAGCACTTGGAGCTCTTGAAATTGTCTTCTGTAAAGAAAATGATACTCTTTATACATTGCCTCTGAACTACGCGCTATGTTAATTGCCCATCCACCCTTTGTGATTAAGAACATAAGCTATGAACCAGTAAGCTCTTTTCCCGCCCCCTCTGCTGGAAGACCCGAAAACCCATCCTCATCCTCCGTATACACTTGACAGGTAGAAACCATGGACTTTCTCAGAGTCGACAAAATGAAGTCAAGCAGAGAGAGTTGCTGTTGTTGTGATTTCTCGTCTTTTTCCATTGATGTTTCCCTGCCGCCACAAAAATCGCCCATTATCACCTTAAACATTCCAGCCATTAGTGAAATTCCTCTTCGGCCCTCTCCTTGTTTGGCTTCGTTAATGTGAAGAGAGAATTCCATCACAAAGAAAGAGAGAGTTATGGAGCCCGATTTTTTGCCTGGCAAGGCAGAATCATGCCTATAACGTCTAACTCGCAACGGCCACAATATTCCAAATTTTTTTTATTAAGGCTTCATTTTTCTTTTAATTTCTATTTTTCCAACCGTTGCAATGACGCTCCTCTGTTTTCAAAATTCAAAATATATGGGACTATTTATATTTTGGCAATGTCATATATTTATAACGCCTTCCGCCCTTCCTCTTCTTCCTCCTTCATTTTTTCTTCTTCTACTGCTTTCGTGATTGGGAAACCAGCGGTACTCCGGCGTTTGTATTGATGTAGGGAGGAACCAGTTGTAACCGAACCAGAAAATCGTGGTTCCGTTCATCATTTGTTTTGAACATTTTACGTAGAAATATTTTCGGAGATTGCTGTCGAGTTATAATTTGTGCATTTCTTCAGAAAAGGACTAGTATATCGGCCAGGGATGAGGATTTCACTCATCCCGACGGACTTGAAGATGAATTGGACTACGAGATGGAAGAGTCTTCGGATGATTTTGAAGAACGTCGGCGGAAGTATGAGAAAAACATGGCGACTGATGGTACATCAACGTCGCTGCGTAGAAATGACTTCTGATGTTCTTGATTGATGCCTCTCGGTCTTGATATTTTGGTAACTGAAATTTCATGATCATTCTTTTTGTGTACAATGTACATCTGATGTTCATGTTGTTGCTCTTCTAACCTACAAACTTCTACTTCGAGTTCTCCCCATTTCCAGATCCTGGTAGATGCAGTTTTCGTGCGATAAGATTTCTTCTATAACCCTACTTCTGATCCTGGTCAATATACTTATATTTCCTTTATGATTTGGAGCATGTTGCTTGCGAGAATTTCTAATCTGTGCATTTCTTTAGAAAAGGACTAGAGTTTGGGCGCGGGTGAAGATTTCACTCATTCTGACGGTCTCGAGAATGATTTGGATGAAGGGACGGAAGTCTTCGGATGATTTTAAATAACCTGAAAAATATAAAAAACTGGGCAATTGAGTGTACATCAACGCACGCGCGTAGCACTAGCCTCTTGTTTTTGATAATTTCATGTTCTTTTGGTGTACATCTGATGTTCAAATCTGCAATTTTCTTATTTTGAGTTTGATGAAGAAATCGGAAAGTCCCCGTTCGATTGGTCAATATACTTACATTTTCTCTATGATTTGAGGCAATTGCTTAGAAATCTTTGTTGCGATGATTTTGGTTTCTTCTTCTTCTTCTTCTAATAGTTTCGAGATCAGTAAACCAGCGGTACTCCAGCGTTTATCTCTACGTATTCATGTAGGAGGAACCAGCGGTACCGAACTGGAAAATCGATGTTTTGTTCGTCATTATACTTATATTTCCTTATGTTTTGGAACATTTAGTTTAGAAATCTTTTTTGAGATTGCTGAAGATTTGTAATTTGTGCATTTTTTTAGAAAAGGACTAGGATATTGGCCAGGGATGAGGATTTCACTCCTACCGACGGACTTGGAGATTAGATGGACGAAGAGAGGGGGAAGAGTCTTCAGATGATTTTGAAGAACGTCGCGGAAACATAAGTTTGATTGGTTCTTCTTGTTTTTGATATTTTGGTAACTAGAATTTCATGTTTTTGTGTACAATGTACATCTGATGTTCATGTTGCTGTTTTTCTAACCTACATACTTCTCCTTCGAGTTTCCCGATCCTGCTTCCATCGCCCCAATATTCGCGTTGGGATCACTCTCTGGTAGTTCTTTTCTACTCTAAAGCGTACTCCGGCATTCATCCCTATGTAATCATGGACATGGAGGAGCAGCCAACAGTGATGGAACCGGAAAATCGTTGTTGGGTTCGTCAATATACTTACGTTTTCTTTATGATTTGGAGATTTTTTCTTAGAATTTTTTGTTGCGATTGCTGATGATTTCTAATTTATGCTTCTTTAGAAAAGGACTGGAGTATCGGCGGTTGAAGATTTCATTCATTCTAACAGTCTGGAGGATGAGTTGGACGAAGAGAGGGAAGAGTCTTCGGATGATTTGAAAGAAAATCGTCGGAAAATCGCTGTTGGGTACATCAATGTTCACTCGTAGAATTAACTTGAGTTTGATAGGTTGCTCTTGTTCTTGATATTTTGTTTTCTGGAATTTCATGTTCTTTTTGTGTACATGTTTCTATGCTCGTTCTAACCTGCATTCTTCTTCTTTGAGTTTACCTATTTGAAGATCCTGGAGATGCAGTTTTCGTGAGTAAAAAAATTATGTACCGTTTTTTCTTGGTTTGGTGGTCTTTGTTCATGTTCAAATCGGCTGCATAGTTTTCTTGTTAATCCTCCAACTTAGTTGATTTGATCCATCTTTGACATCCAACAATTCATTTTTTTCTGCAGATGTTATTAAGGGTGATCTAAAAGAGATTCCTAACGTACTTAAAAGCATGAACGTCTGCGATGATTGAACTCTTCACCCTGCTTTTTCAGGTCGATGTGTTATTTTTTATCATTAAGTTGCTATGTAGAGCATAACTTTGTGCCATGTCACTTTAATCATATTGTGAGCTTGCAGACATGTGCAGCGGAATATTGTCCTGAAGAAAAGGATATAGACCTGACTGATGATGATGATGTTGTAGTTGCACTGCTGAAAATTTCTAGAGGTCTCATTTTTTTCCCATTTCTATATTGTTTGACTGTGCAAGAGAACATTGATTTCCTAACTTGGAATGGTCTCATCTCGGTCTATCTTCGCTCATCCATCATCTCAACCTGTACGTTTTGTCTAGATAATTATGGGTAAACACCTTGATTTCCTCTTTTATGATGTCTGTTATGGACTCCGTTACATACTGTTATGATGTGTATATAGGTTACATTGGCCTTGGCCGGAATTTCAAACATTGCATTCATCTGGAAGTATAAGTATTTCTTGATTAGAATTGAATTATTTTGAAATGTGGTGCAGGTTAGATCTTACTGGGAACAAACAGAGGAGTGGAGATGCACAGATATTTTCCAAATTCTAGACTCGAACAAGAATTCAAAGTTAGTTGTTCTGAGTGAAGAACACTTCACATTAATGAATACTCGCCAAAGCATGGTCGAAGTATTGGCTGAACGCACTTAGGAAAGGAGATCATGACTCTCTGTTCTGAATGTAGCAGCCACATTCAATTGATGCATGACTTACCTTCCTTCAAGTTGGCTTTTTACTCCCATTGCGTGATGTTTTTCATTTTAAGCATATTATGTTAATTATCTACTTCATGAATCCACTTTGTGTTATGTGTCATGTAGTGTCTCTTCGGTTAGCATTGGCTTTTCTCTTTCCGCAGATGTAAAGAGCATGATCTTTAAAGGCATGGCTACCTTGTCAGCATCTACGTGTAATCCTATCAACAAAGTGGTTGAGGCGAAGTATTGTCAACATTCTATCCATTCGCTAGGTGGAAGCATATCTTTGTTTTTGACTAGTAAGATCAAAGGTTAGAGATTTTGTCGTTGCAAAACATTGGTAAAAAACTTAAAAAATCTAGAGTTAGAAATGCATTTATTCTAGCATTGTAATACCTGTATGAGCTTGTTGATTATTTTTAAATTTCTGTAGCAGTACGTGCTATAGGACTGTAAAACATATATAGGTATGTGGAATGGAAAAACATCATGGGGTGATATTTTATGATGCAGGCATAGACTTATTCTTGATGAATATTTAAGTTCTTTGAATGATTCATTAGTTGATGACCCACGAGATGTTAGGTGTGCTATTGGAGGACTAATATATGATCATTTGATTGCACAGAAATTTAATGATTCCCGAACTCACCCCAGGTATTGCATTTTTTATCTTCTTTTCATATATATATATTTTATTTAATATAATTAATATTCTGGTTTGAATTGGTTTCCAGGCACGGATTCTGAACCTTCAGAGGTACATATAAAAGTATGTCGTCGGAGGATATTTGGGATTGCATGAAGGTCATGTATAGATCATTGGTAATTTTGATTGTTTTTATTATTTTTATTATTTTTATTATTTTTAAACATTTCTTGAGATATTTGTTGTTGCTGACGATATTAGTTTATAGGTCCAGTTTCTTACATTTCTGTTTAACGAAAGGTAGGAATAAGAGAACTTAAAGCCGAAAGCTAGTCAAAAGGTTTTTTGCCCAAGTTTAAGGTCCCAGTCCAGGGTATTTTTCTTCTATGTTTCAATCCATTTCTTACTTTAATTTCACTTTGGCCTTTTGCATCTCTTCAATGCCCAGGCTTGGAAGTGTATATTATAAAGATTATACTGGATGGTTCCCATCAACTGAGCTTGATGATATGAATGCTTCAAACTTGATTAGGCTTTTCGTATAAGTGAGAAGGGCAGTTGGTGAAAAGATTGTCCCTGCCACTGATAATTGAAACATACATCAAACCAAGGCTCAAAAGGTGACATTTATGTCATTATAGCATTTTTATGTAAATTTTTTTAATCATCATAAAACCTGCAACCTCATCCACTCATATTGGTGACATGCATTTTCATTAGTTAATCTTATTAACATTGCTAGGATATACTGAGAGTAACAAGCGTGAGAATAGATCTGTGATGATGAAAGTGTCTCCAATGATTTTACGCAAATTTATCTATGATAAAGATAAAGAATCACCTTTGATTGAAATCATGTTTCACATGAATCTTGAGCTTTATTTTCTTAAGCGTCGAGAATAAGTAGGTGAATTTATTTTGATGCTTGGAACTAGTTATGTATTTTTTTATAAAAGTACAAAACTTATGTTTAAATGTCTCGAGCATCTCTATTTAAAATTATTTTGATGCTTGGAACTAGTTTTATATATTTTGAATCCGTTAGCGGGAATGATGGCCGTTGAACAAGGTGTTTGTTTATATGACCTTTCTTGCAAACCGGATTCTTTATCTCTAGAAACTTTCAATATTGTATTACTTTTTTGTTTCAAATTTCACTCCATTTGCTTTTTATGTTTTTTTCAAGGAAGTATTTCTTCTTCACGTGTTCCTTTGAAAAATTTCTTGTTGACCCTTGCTTTCAATTCATACTTTTATGTTTGCATATCTTCATCACTTCGTTTTAAAATTTCCTTGATGCTTGGAACCACTTTTTTGTTGTATTTTTTTATAAAAATACAAAACTTAGGCTTACATGTCTCGAGCATCTCTATTTAAAATTATTTTGTTGCATGGAACTAGTTTTATAGATTTTGAATCCGTTAGCGGTAATGATGGCTGTTGAACAAGGTGTTTGTTTATATGACCCTTCTAGCATACCAGATTCTTGATCTCTAGAAACTTTCAAGATTGTATTATTTTTTTGTTTCAAATTTCACTCCATTTGCTTTTTATGTTTTTTTCAAGGAAGTATTTCTTCTTCACGTGTTCCTTTGAAATATTTCTTGTTGACCATTGCTTTCAATTCATACTTTTATGTTTGCATATCTTCAGCACTTCGTTATAAAATTTCTTTGATGCTTGGAACCACTTTTTTGTTGTATTTTTTTATAGAAATACAAAATTTATGTTTACATGTCTCGATCATCTCTATTTAAAATTATTTTGATGCTTGGAACTAGTTTTATAGATTTTGAATCCGTTGGCGGAAATGATGGCCGTTGAACAAGTTGTTTGTTTATATGACCCTTCTAGCATACCAGATTCTTGATCTCTAGAAACTTTCAAGATTGTATTATTTTTTTGTTTCAAATTTCACTCCATTTGCTTTTTATGTTTTTTTCAAGGAAGTATTTCTTCTTCACGTGTTCCTTTGAAATATTTCTTGTTGACCATTGCTTTCAATTCATACTTTTATGTTTGCATATCTTCAGCACTTCGTTATAAAATTTCTTTGATGCTTGGAACCACTTTTTTGTTGTATTTTTTTATAGAAATACAAAATTTATGTTTACATGTCTCGATCATCTCTATTTAAAATTATTTTGATGCTTGGAACTAGTTTTATAGATTTTGAATCCGTTGGCGGAAATGATGGCCGTTGAACAAGTTGTTTGTTTATATGACCCTTCTAGCATACCAGATTCTTGATCTCTAGAAACTTTCAAGATTGTATTACTTTTTTGTTTCAAATTTCACTCCATTTGCTTTTTATGTTTTTTTCAAAGAAGTATTTCTTCTTCACGTGTTTCTTTGAAAACTTTCTTGTTAACCCTTGCTTTCAATTCATGCTTTTATGTTTGTATATCTTCAGCACTTCGATTTACAATTTCCTTGATGCTTGGAACCACTTTTTTGTTGTATTTTTTTATAAAAATACAAAACTTATGTTTACATGTCTCGAGCATCTCTATCATTAAGTTGCTATGTAGAGCATAACTTTGTGCCTTGTCACTTTAATCATATTGTGAGCTTGCAGGCATGTGCAGCGGAATATTGTCCTGAAGAAAAGGATATTGACAGGACTGATGATGATGATGTTGTAGTTGCACTCATGAAAATTTCCAGAGGTGTCCCCTTTTTTTCCCATTTCTATATTGTTTGACTGTGCAACAGAAGAACATTGATTTCCTAACTTAGAATAGTGTCATCTCGGTCTGTCTTCGCTCATCCATTATCTCAACCTGTACATTTTCTCTAGATAATTATAGGTTAACACCTTGATTTCCTCTTTTATGATGTCTGTAATGGACTCCGTTTAGATAATCATTTTGAGAATCCTCTAATGTTCATATCATGTTTCCATTTTGATACCAGGTGTATATAGGTTACATTGGCCTTGGCCGGAATTTCAAGCATTGCATTCATCTGGAACATTATAAGTATTTCTTGATTAGAATTGAATTATTTTTAAATGTGGTGCAGGTTAGATCTTACTGGGAACAAACAGAGGAGTGGAGATGCACGGATATATTTCCAAATTCTAGACTCGAACAAGAATTCAAAGTTAGTTGTTATGAGTGAAGAACACTTCACATTAATGAATACTCGCCAAAGCATGGTTGAAGTATTGGCTGAACGCACTTAGGAAATGAGATCCTGACTCTATGTTATGAATGCAACAGCCACATTCAATTGATGCATGACTTACCTTCCTTCAAGTTGGCTTTTTACTCCCATTGCGTGGTTTATTGCATTTGAAGTATATTATGTAAAGTGTCTACTTCATGAATCCACTTTGTTTATGTGTGATGTAGTGTCTCTTCTGTTAGCATTGGTTTTTCTCTTTCCGCAGATGTAAAGAGCATGATCTTTAAAGGCCTGGCTACCTTGTCGGCATCTAAGTGTAATCCTATCAAGAAAGTGGTTTAGGCGAAGGAAATTGTCAACATTCTATGCATTTGGTAAGATCAAAGGTTAGAGCTTTTGTCGTTGCAAAATATTGGTAACAAACTTAACAAATCTGGAGTTAGAAAGACATTTATCCTGACATTGCAAGACCTGTATGAGCTTGCTCATTATTTTTAAATTTCTTTAGCAGTCTGTGCTACAGGACTGTAAAACATTTATAGGTATGTGGAATGGAAAAACATCATGGGGTGATCTTTTATGATGCAGGCATAGACTTATTCTTGATGAATATTTAAGTTCTTTGTATTATTTATTAATTGATGGCCCACGAGATGTTAGGTGTGCTATTGGAGGACTAATATATGATCATTTGATTGCACTGAAATTTAATGATTCCCGAACTCACCCCAGGTTTTGCATTTTTTATCTTCTTTTCATATATATATATATTTTATTTAATAGAATTAATATTCTGGTTTGAATTGGTTTCCAGGCACGGATTCTGAACTTTAAGAGGTATATATAAAGTATGTCATCGGATGATATTTGGGATTACATGAAAGTCATGTATGGGATAATGGGTAATTCTGATTATTTTTATTATATTAAACATTTATTGAGATATTTTTTTGCAGCTGGAAGATATTAGTTTATAGGTCTAGTTTCTTATATTTCTCTTTAATGAAAGGTATGAATAAAAGAACTAGCCGAAAGTACAATTTTTTTGCCCAAGTCTAAGGTTCCATTCCCGGGTATTTTTCTTCTATGTTTCACTCCATTTCTTACTTTAATTTCACTTTGGCCTTTTGTATCTCTTCAATGCCCAGGCCTGAAAGTATTTCTTGATGATATATGGATGCTACAAACTTGATTAGGCTTTTCTTTCAACCAGTGAGAAGGGCAGTTGGGTAAAAGGTGACATTTATGTCATTAGAGTATTTTTATTTAACTTTTTTAATCATCATAAAAATTGGTTTTAAACAGTTTAATCGAGTTCTATTTATGATCAGGTTTTTCAGGGATTATATTTGTTTTTCTGATTTCGTATAATTAACAAAACTATTTATATTTTATGATCGGGATTTTTAAGGATTATATTGATTTTTCTGATTTCCTACAATTTACAAAGATTAGATTTAATTTATGATTCATTTTTTAGAGATTATATAGTTTTTTTCTGATTTCCTACCATTTACAAAAACTAGTTCTATTTTATGATGGGGTTTTAGGGATTGTATTGATTTTTCTTCTTTTCTACCATTTATAAAAATTAGTTCTATTTTATGATCGGATTTTTATGGATTATATTGTTTTTCTGATTTCCTACAATTTGTAAAAACTATATCTAATTTATGATTTGTTTTTTACGGATTATACATTTTTTCTAGTTTTCTACAATTTACAAAACTACATCGATTTTTTATGGATTATATTGGTTTTTCATATTACAATTTTCAAAAACAGCTCTAATTTATAATTCATTTTTTAGGGATTATATAGTTTTTATGATTTTCTACAATTTACAAAAACTAGTTCTATTTTTTGATCTGGTTTTGTAAGAATTATATAGTTTTTGATGGTTTTCTACGATTTACAAAAACTAGATCTAATTTATAATTCATTTTTTAAAGATTTTTCTAATTTCCTACAATTTACAAAAATTTAATTTAATTTATGATTTATTTTTTAGGGATTATATTTTTTTTTCTGGTTTTCTACCATTTACAAAAACTAATTCTCCTTTATGATTTTTAATGGATTATATAGTTTTTTTTCTGATTTTCTTCAATTTACAAAACTAGTTTCATTTTATGATCGAGGTTTTTAGGGATTATATTGGCTTTTTAAATTTCCTACAATTTACAAAAACTAGATCTAATTTATGATTTATTTTTAGGAAGTAAATTAGTTGAGCTTTGATGAGACCATTAGTGAACGGGAGTTGCTGGTTCCATCTGCAATGTCATAATCAGTTTTCTTGCACATATTCCGGTGAAATCCGATGGGCAAAACTCCCAATCATCGAATTCCTCCTCCAAACGTAACGTATAATCATCTTCTCGTACAATCCATATCTTGGAGTTCAAACGCGGTTTCTGTTTCAGAGCAAATTTCGCCAATTATAAATCAGAATTAACTTTGTTACCCTAAACGTTTAGGATATATATAATTCCATGTATGTACAAAAGTTATGGAAGAAGTACCTTTTCTTGCATCTTCTTGTTCATCCAATTTCATTGTGACATTTTGTCAAACACTTTGTGTAAAGAATATGGAAATTCTCATACAATTTTCAATCACCTGCAATACTTTATTTTTCGAAAAAAGAAAGCAAACTACAAATCTGTAAAGTTCCCAACCGAGACTTCTCCTGAAAGGGAAAAGGGAAAGACTTTCTTATTCGAAAAAGTCTAAAAGCTTATCTTTTTTAAACCTACTTTACAGTTTGCATAGACCTGGAAAACGCAAATTCATAGAAAATATGCTGTAATCTCTAACATACCTAGCACTTGGAGCTCTTTAAGTTATCTTGACCTCAAATTCAACGGGAAGACCCGAAAACCCATCTTCATCCTCCGTATACACTTGACAGGTAGAAACCATGGGCTTTCTCAGAGTCGACAAAATGAAGTCAAGCAGAGAGAGTTGTTGTGATTTCTCCTATTTTTCCATTGAGTTTCCCTGCCGCCACAAAAATCGCCCCTTGTCACCATAAACATTCCGGCCATTAGTGAAATTACTCTTCGGCTCTCTCCTTGTTCGACTTCGTTAATGTGAAGAGAGAATCTGATCACAAAGAAAGAGAGACTTATGGAGCGGGATTTTTTGCTTTGGAAGGCAGAATCCTGCCTTCAACGTCTAACTCGCAACGGCCACAATATTTCAATTTTTTTGTATTAAGGCTTGATTTTCCTTTTAATTTCTATTTTGCCAACCGTTGCAATTGCTGTCAGACGCTCCTCTGTTTTCAAAATATATGAGGCCTATTTATATTTTGGCACTCATCATGAGGCCTTCTGCTCTTCTTCTTCCTCCTCTTCTCTTCTCTTCTTCTTCTTCTTCTTCTTCTTCTACTGGTTTCGCGATTGGGAAACCAGCGGCAATCGAACCAGAAAATCACTGTTCCGTTCATCATTATACTTATATTTTCCTTACGTTTGGAACATTTTGCGTAGTAATATTTTCTGAGATTGTTGTCCAGTTCTAATTTGTGCATTTCTTCATAAAAGGACTAGGATGAGGATTTCACTCGTCCCGACGGATTCGAAGATGAGTTGGACGAAAATAGGGAAGAGTCTTCGGATGACTTTGAAGAACATCGGCGTAAGTATGAGAAAAACATGGAGACTGATGGTACATCAACGTCGGTGCGTATAAATGACTTCTGATGTTCTTAATTGGTTCCTCTCGATCTTGATCTTTTGAGAACTAAAATTTCATGTTCGTTCTTTTTATGTACAATGTACATCTGATGTTCTTGTTGCCGTTCTTCTAACCTCCATACTTCTACTTTGAGTTCTCCCTACTTCATGATCCTGGTAGATGCAGTTTTCGTGCGAGAAGATTTCTTCTATAACCCTAATTTTCGCGTTGGGATCACTCTTTCTGGTAGTTCTTCTCTACTCTAAAGCGCACTCCGACATTCACACTTACGTAATAATGGAGGAGGAACAAACGGTGAAGGAATAGGAAAGTCGCCGTTCGGTTGGTCAATATAATTACATTTTCTTTATGATTTGGAGCATGTTTCTTATAAAATATTTGTTGCGATTGCAGGATGATTTCTAATTTGGAGTATTGGTCTGATTCTTCATCTCCTTCCAAGTGGGTGTACGTTTGTATTTGGAGGATACTGCCCACAAATTATCCCCCCCCAAAGTAACCACATATGCCCTGTTTATAATCTTGTTCTCAGAAGTCATTTCATAATCACCTCTTTCCTCATATAATCTGATCTTTTTATGGAGGAAACTTGCTTGATAGAAGAACCAATGTAAAGGCAAGATGTTTTTATGATCATTCTATGAAAAAGTAAACATTTTTAGTGTTTAATTGTTCAGGATTCTTGTTTGGGAAGATGAGTTATGTGATTTTGTTGCTTGTGAAAGAGCTGCAAATGGCTACAGCAATCAACTTAGTTTTGGTGCTGATATTTTCTTCAAGATGTCTCATGAACTTTACAATTTTGAATAAGGGTAAAAAATGCTCTCTCCAGGTAAAAAACATTGGATTTCCTCCTCTGGTTCTAATCCAAATTGTTCCTCATAAACTTGAATGACAAAGTATAGATAGATATACATAAGAAAGAAAATATTTGTTTGATTTTGATCCTTTTAGTTACCATTTTTGTGCAGTGGTCATTTCAAACCAGACCTGTATGAACTGACTTGCGTTTGATAAGGTTGCTCTCGTTTTTGATATTTTGGTAACTGGAGTTTCATGTTCTTTTTGTGTACATCTGATGTTCCTAGGCATTCTTCTTATTTTAGTTTCCCTATTTCAAGTTTCTGGATATGCATTTTTCGTTAGTAAAAAGTCATGTACCGTTTTTTCTTGATATGGTGGTCTTCATTGGTAATTTTGATCATTTATATTATTTTTAAACATTTCTTGAGATATTTGTTGTTGCTGACTATATTAGTTTATAGGTCCAGTTTCTTATATTTCTGTTTAATGAAAGGTAAGGAATAAGAGAACTTAAAGCCGAAAGCTAGTGCAAAAGTTTTTGCCCAAATCTAAGGTTCCAAGTATTTTTCTTTTATGTTTCACTCCATTTCTTTCTTTAATTTCACTTTTGCCTTTTGTATCTCTTCAATTCCCAGGCTTGAAAGATGATACTGGAAGATTCCCATCTGCTGAGCTTGATGATATGGATGTTGCGAACTTGATTAGGTTTTTCTTTCAATCAGTGAGAAGGGCAGTTGGTGAAAAGATTGTCCATAATTGAAACCTACATCAAACCAAGGCTCAAAAGGTGACATTTATGTCATTATAGTATTTTTATTTAAATTTTTTAATCATAATAAACTCATCCCCCTCAGATTGGATCGTGACATGCCTTTTCATTACTTAGTCCTTTTAAAATTGCTAGGATATATTGAGAGTAACAAGCATGAGATTAGATCTGCGATGATGAATGTGCTTCCTCTGCTTTTACACAAATTTATCTCTGATAAAGATAAAGTAGCACTTTGTTATCAACTTTATCTCTGATAAAGATAAAGTGTGAAGAACAGGTAAATGAATTTATATGTTATCAATTTTTGAGTGTTTCTCATCATGCAAACACTACAGAATATATTTGGTTTCCCTCTCACTTTATCAGAATTTCAATTTTACTCTTAGACTATCCGTGAAATGTTATTTAAACATGGAGAGAATGTTTTTTAAGAGCTTGTGTGAATTCAATAAAATATTGTGCTCTGAAAGATTTGGAGAATCGCAAGACTTCGTAGCAAATCATACCAAGGAGCTTGAGGATGAGTTGATTCAAATATTGAGATTTGCTATAAAAGATGTTTAGGTATACCTTATATTCTTTTGTAGGCATAAACCCCCTAAAGTTCACATGTTTTTTTTGGCAGAATGGTGGTTATGAATACTCGTTACTTGTGAATCTGAAAAGTTTATACAAACTTTTGGATGTTGAGAACACGTATACTTTTCAGATTCACGCAAAGTTCATGTTGCGATTGTTGATGATTTCTAATTTTTGCATTTCCTTAGAAAAGGACTAGAGTATCGGATTTCACTCATTATGTCAGATTTGAGGATGAGTTGGACGAAGAGAAGGAAGAGTCTTCGGATGATTTTAATGTACCTTGGTGAATATATGAAAAACATGGCGACTGAGGGTACATCAACGGTAGCGCACAGAACTGAACTGAGTTTGTTTTATCAACCGTCGATATGTTATGTTTTATCATTAAGTTGCTATATAGAGCATGACTTTGTGCATTTAATCATATTGTGATCTTGTAGGCATGTGGAGCAGAATATTATCTTCTAGAAAAGGATATTGCCAGCACAGATGTTGTAGTTACGTTGATGAAAATTTTCAGAGGTGTCTCATTTTTTTTTCTATTTCTATCATGTTTAACCGTGCAAGAGTAGAACATTGGTTTTCTAACTTGGTACGTTTTATTAGAACTTTAAGTTTTATCATTAAGTTGCTATGTAGAGCATAACTTTGTGTCTTGTCACTTTTATCATATTGTGATCTCGCAGGCATGAGGAGCGGAATACTTTCGGATATTGACAGAACATGTTGATGATCTTGTACTTGCACTGATGAAACATTCCCGAGGTGTCTCAATTTCTATAATGCTTGACTGTGCAAGAGCATAACATTGATTTTCTAATTTGAGGTGTCTCATCCATCAGCCGAGCTTACTGATATGGAGCTGCAAACTTGAGTAGGCTTTTTTTGCTTAATTGATATGGATGCTACAAACTTGCTTCCATCATCTGTTTACGATAGCTTCCTAGAACTTGAACCCATTCATAAAAAATGTTATTTCTGATAACTGCATCCAAAATATCCACATTTGAAGATGGAGAAGCAAGTGGGGAGCATCCAAAATCACAATGCTTCGTTTGGCCAAATTGGTGGCTACTGATTCAGATCCAAGGGTTAGTTTTTTAAATTGTACATTTTACTTTATTATATTTTTATTTCAATTGATGATTTTTCTAGAGAAATTTTTAGTTCCCACGATCGTCTGTCCATTTTGATTCTGATTTGCATTGGCCTGCCAAAAATTGAGAACACATAAAGGCTGTTTCACTGCTTTAGTATGTGCAGCATGCATAAACTTTCCTGTTGCTTGAAACACAGATGCTATTCTAATTGCAGTAGCATTTTGCTCCAGAGATCGTTTCTCATTTAGAAATACGGATCAAGCGGTGGTGAAATTATTATCATCTTTTCGTCTATATAATTTTTATTTAATATAATTAATATTATGGTTTGCTTTTGTTGCCCGGCACTGATTCTAAACCTTCAGATGTATATGTAAAACAGTGATATTTATGATTACATGAATGCCATGCATAGCTGAAAACAGATCATGGTAATTCCGATCATTTTTATTATTTTTAAATACTTCTTGAGATATTTGTTGGTGCTGAAGATATTGGTTCTTAGGTCTAGTTTCTTATATTTCTTTGTAATGAAATGTAGGAATAAGAGAACTTAAAGCCGAAAGCTAGTCAAAAGGTTTTTTGCCCGAGTCTAAGGTTCCAGTCCAATGTATTTTTCTTCTATGTTTCACTCCGTTTCTTATTTTAATTTCACTTTGGCCTTTTGTATCTCTTCAATGCCCAGGGCTGAAAGTGTATTGTAAAGATGATATGGAAGATTCCCATCAGCTGAGCTTGATGATATGGATGCTACAAACTTGATTAGGCTTTTCTTTCAATCAGTGAGAAGGGAAGTTGGTGAAAAGATTGTCCCTGCCACTCATAATTTTTATGAGTGGCATTTATGTCACTCAAACATAAATGCCTTGGATTGTTTCAATATGTTTCAAAAAACTATTGAAACATACCTCAAACCAAGGGTCAAAAGGTGACATTTATGTCATTATAGTATTTTTATTTAATTTTTTAATCATCATTAAACCTGCAACCTCATCCCCTCATATTGGATTGTGACATGCATTTTTCATTAGTTGGTCCTCTTAAAGCGAAAGCTGGCACAAAAGTTTTTTTCCCGAGTCTAAGGTTCCCATCTAGGGTATTTTTCTTCTATGTTTCACTCCATTTCTTACTTTAACAAACAGAAAGTGGTCTTCTTATTTTGGCCGTTACTTTTTGTTTTCTATGATAACTGCCATTAGTATTGGCTGCAAACACATTAGTATTGGCCACATTCAATTGATGCATGACTTACCTTCCTTCAAGTTGGCTTTTTACTCCCATTACCTGGTGTTTTTCATTTTAAGAATATTGTGTTAAGTGTCTGCTTCCTGAATCCATTTTGTTTATGTGTCACATGTTGTATCTCTTCTGTTAGCATTGGCTTTTCGCTTTTTGCATATGTAATAGCATGTATGATCTCTACAAGCCTGGCTACCTTGACATCATCTGCATGTAATCCTATCAAGAACATGGTTGAGGCAAATGAAACATTCTATGCATCCTTTGTGCTCACATGAAACTTGAGCACAAGGAACAGGTAAATGCCTTAATTTGGTAACGATTTTTCATTATTTTTAATAATTTATATTGCATAATATATTTGGCTTCCCTCTCACTTAAGTATAATTTCAAGGCTATTCTTTGATTTATCTGAGAGGTGTTATTTAAACATGGAGAGAAGGATGCCTTGAGATCTGTGTGAAATCAATAAAATATTTTGCAACTGAAAGCCTTGGGGAACTGCAAAACTTCGCAACAAATTAGGCAAAGGAGCTTGAGGAAGAGTTTAATTCAAAAATTGAGATATGCTATATAAGGTGTTGGTATACCTTATATTCTTTTTTACGCATAAGTTCCTTGAAGTTCACATGTTTTGTTTTTGGCATAATAGTGGTGATGAATACTCGTTTCTTGTGAATCTACAAAGGTTGTATAAACTTCAGTTATCACGCAAGTCCCTGTGGCACATCAAAACTTTGCCAACATTCTGAAAAGTTATAGTAATATTGATGATGAGATAGGGCAGCTTACGCTCTTATTTCCTCCCTTGTTTTATTATCTTTTGTGTTCGTCAATGATTAGCTCACTGTCTAAATTTAGGTTACTGTCTTTTTGCTTCTCAATATGTGGCTACATGTTTCTAGGTATCCACACTCTATTCTCTCATGTGAAACAATTTCAGATCCACATTGACTAAGAAAATTATTTCAAATGATCGGTTATCACTCGTGTGTGCAGTTTTTCTTCTTGGTTACTCATTTCGGGGTTCTTCTTAGGTGTAGTTAAATGGATACATTTTTGCTTTAAATATGCTTAAGTGGATGTTTTGCTAGGTGTGTGGCATACTTTCGGATATTTGGCGTTTTTTTAGGTCACAACCCATCTAAATTTTTAATTGAGAATTACTGGGTTGTGTGCCAAGTGCCAACTACTAGTCAAGCACAACTGCATTTTGGGGGTTTGTTTCATATATGTTTTTTAATTGTATTATAATTCCTCAATTGTTGAAGAATAATGCATTTAGTGACTTGTTTGATAAGAAACCAGAATTTCTGTAAAAATATAGTTGCTTCCATATAGTTGTTTATGATAGTTTCCTAGAACTAGAATTCGTTTAGAAAAAATGTTATTTACTAATAATCGCATCCAAATCTCCACAGTTGAAGATGAAGAAGCAAGTGGGGAGTATGCAGAAGACACTAGACACTAATGCCTATACCATCATGCTTCATTTGGCCGGTAGACACCAAGTTGGTGGCAACTGATTCAGTTATGAAAGTTAGTTTTTTAAATTTTACATTTTATTTCATTATTCTTGTTATTATTTCGTTTGACGATTTTTCTTAGAGATATCCGGTTTCCACAATCATTTGCCATTTTGATTCTCATTTTTATTTGGCCTGCAAAAAAATTGATAACACAAAAGGCTATTTCACTGCTTTAGTGTGTTTGCATACTTTGCCTGATAATCAAGATGCTGTTCTAATTGAGTAGCATTTTGCTCCATAAATTGTTTCTTGTTTTTAAATTTGGATCAAGTGTTGATGAAATTGTTAAGAATTTGCTCATCACATTGAAGAATGATTCATTGAACCAGGTCTCATAATTGGGATAGCTAGTGAATCTGTTCTGTTAGTATTTTTCAATATTTATGGGTGTCATGATGAATGCTCAGCATTTTATATTTTGTTTTGTTAGAATGTGACTGCGATGTCTGATAATATCTGCCTTTACTATGTTTATCTAAGGCATGTGCTATTAAATTCCTGCAGGTCGGGGAACTCACTATCAAAAAAGTCACTCGTGGGACGTAGATCTTGCAATACAGCTCTCTGAGTCATATATTGGTGCTGCACAAAATCTGAAAATTTGAACATTGTTAAATAAGGCATAAATTTTGCATTTGTGGATGATCCAAAGTTGTATTTCCTGGATGCTGCAGTTCTACAATAACTACGTTACCTGCTGTTACCTGCCGTTGACATGCATAAAATGTAAGTTCATAGAATCAATCCCCATATATTTTCTTCAGTTTTTTTACCCAATTCACTTTTTTGTTCATCCTTATGAAACTGCAATTGTGACATGCACATTATAAAACTTCTACTTGCTTGATAGGATGTTTAAATTTGTTACTATTTTATATGTTGGGCATGCTATGTTGCTCTAGGTGATTATGTGATCATTGTGCTTCTTGAATCACAATGCTCTATTTAGTATGGTTGGAGTAGAGCGTGGAGTTGAAAATTTGACAACTGACAAGAATCCTAATGTGTGACATGCATGTTATACTTTCTTAGACACTCTTGTCCTTTTTAAAGGGAAATTATACTTTATTGTATTCAATGTCTTACGATAAGAATAAAATTCTTTTAGTACAAAAGAATGCAAGGTTGTAGCCATTTTATACAACTTCAGTTAGTCTTATTTTCCTCGTTCTTTGATGTGTGGTTTTCAAAGTTTTGGCCTGCCTTCCAGGGATTTGTTGTTTCTTAGCCCGGTCCACACGACCTCTTATCATGTTCATGTGTTTCTTTAATAATATAACCTCGGCAATACTCGTTTAACCTGATTTCTTGTAATAGTTTTAAAATAATATAAACATAAGGATCAGAGCATCACTCCTATGAAGACTTTTACTTTGAATGCACAAACAAGGTACATTATTAATTAATCATCATTTTATATTAGCAATGAAGTTTTCTAGTAAGTAAATGTGATGAAATACAAGTCATTGTGATTTGCTCCCCATCGACATCTGCAATCATAGAGGTAGTAAGTGTTGGGGAACAATTTGGGAATGTGACAGTTCCCAAATTTCACTGCAATCATAGAGGTGGTAAGGGTTTTATGCTAAAAGTTTGTAGGCCACTCGATTTCCATCTGACAGACGGCGGAGAACACATCTTCATCCTCCGTCTCCATTTGACAGGTAGAAATCATGGACTTTCTCAGGGTAGACAAAATGAAGTCAAGCAGACAGAGTTGCTGTGATTTCTCCTCTTTTTCTATAGATGCTTCCATGGCGTAATTCGGTTCCCTGCCGCCACAAAAATCGCCTCTCGTCATCATAAC
>RWGZ01001371.1:0-65840 GCA_009725065.1 Utricularia reniformis | reverse complement strand
ATTTAATCAATCTCCATTTATTTCCTTTCCTGATAAGCTTGTACAATTTTATACCCAATTCACTTTTTTGTTCATCCTTATGAAACTGCAATTGTGGCATGCACATTATGAAGCTTCTACTTGCTCCAGGATGTTTTAATTTGTTACTATTTTATATGTTGGGCATGCTATGTTGCTAGGTGATTCTTTGATCATTGAGCTTGCTTCTTGAATCACGATTGCTCTATTTAGTATTTTGGGAGTCGAGCGTGGGGTTGAAAATTTGACAACAGACAAGGATTCTAATGTGTGACATGCCTCTTATTCTTTCTTGGACACTCTTCGTGAGGAGTCTCAAAAGTTAGATGGCGATAAAGATATATTTTATTGTTCTGCGCACCCTTTCCTTTTTAAAGGGAGATTATACTAAGTTTTGGCATGCCTTACAGGGATTTGTTGTTTCTTAGCACGGTCCACACGGCCTCTTATCGTGTTCATGTTTTGCTTTTATAACATAACCTCTGTAATACTTGTACTTAATGTAATATTGTGATGTTGCAGATGTAAAAGAAGGAAAGCAACTTTTTATGAAACCCAATATTGAAGTGGGGAAGAAGATTCTATAAGTGAGTCTTAGAAGGATGCATTGAAATATGATGCTCCATTGATACATTCAATTAGAGCATCGCCCAAGTCAAAATCACTAAGATTTTCAAGGATGACAAGATATGACACGAGTAAGTTGTGCTTAATCATCCAAAATAATGGAAAAATAGTATACATTTGTCAGCTAACAGTTTTGAAGTCATTTCATAATCACTAACTTGTACTCTACTTTCAGGGTGCTCCCACATTATGCTGCCAAAGACACTCTAATATTTGTAAGTTATTAGAGCTCCCTCATGTTTTTAATATGTGTTTCCTACTTAACCCTAAATCGTTATTCCTTCGTACTAAAAGTGTACCTGCAAAAAACTAAGACAATGCATTCAAAATTGCATTAGTCATTCACACAAATTAAATCTACTGTAGACAAAGCGAGATTATCTGATCATAGAAAATCTTGTAGCAACGGGTTAGATTGTCCCAAACTAACATACTTTTAAATTTTTTACCCAATCTAACACAATTTACCTCCTTGTACTCTTATACAATGTCGTATTACTAGTTTTCATTTTTATATACAAACCTCGAACTAATAAAATGTTTTGAGGTCATGTTAGTTGGGAATTCAGATTTGATTTGAGTTTGACTCATTTTGATAAAAAATGAGATCAAACCATGGAAGTCATGCAGGTGATATATCATCCTCATCCAGTAGATCAGTGATTTGATAAAGAATTAAAAAATGTATTACTTTGGAAATGAGAAATTAGAATTTGGGGAATAAACCCGTACCTCGCCTGATAAACGATGGGTTTCAATCGCACCTATGAAATGGTTGGTGCAGTCTTGCTGTCGTATTCTTCTTCGCTTTCCACATCGAAGGAAAGAGATGACGGTGTGATCAGGGTATTTAGCAAGTTAAAGGACCATGAGACATCATCTGTGTGAAAACAGAAGGAAAAGTGAGGCAAAGACAATTGAAACCGAGAATCAAGCCTATCAAAGAACCACTACACTTTGTGTTGGCTTTAATTGTTTGGTAATCTCAATGTATTCGATAACACCGGAACCAAGCTTTGATCAGAAATACATTAAAAAATGCCACTTTTTCAGCTTCCATTCCCTCAACTTCTTAGGATTGTGATGAAGCAAAAGAAAAACAAATTTACCAGAAAACATGACACCAAATTTTCCTCAGTCTACACCAACAAAGAAACTAACAATCTCCTCTCCTCTAGAAGGGGAAAAGGGTAAATTCACAGAGAATATGCTGTAAAAATGAAACCATACAGTGACCCAATTTGAATATGAAGAAATGTTCATTTTTACATACCTCTAGCACTTGGAGCTCTTGAACTTATCTCGACCTCAAATTCAACGGGAAGACCTAAAAATCCATGAAATCTGTCGAATGTGACATGGGTTATATGCTGAAAGTTTGTAGGCCACCTGATTTCCATCTGACGGACGGCAGTATAAATCATGGGCTTGACAAAATGAAATCAAGTAGATAGAGCTGCTATGATTTCTCCTCTTTTTCTATTGATGCGCTTCCATGGCGTACTTCGGTACCCTGCGGCTGCCGCCACAAAAATCGCCTCTCGTCACCATAATCATTCCGGCCATTACTGAAATTCCTCTTCGGCTCACTCCCTTGTTCGGCTTCGTTAATGGGAAGAGAGAATCCGATCACAAAGAAAGAGAGACTTATGGAGCGGGATTTTTACTGCCTTCTACGTCAAACTTGCAACGGCCACAGATTTCAAATTCTGAATTTCTGATTAGGTCACTTTTGTATTAAGGCTTGATTTTCCTTTTAATTTCTATTTTGCCACCCGTTGCAATTGCTGACGCTCCTCTGTTTTCAAATTATGTGGGGCCTATTTTGGCAATGTCATCATGAAAACAAAAACTAATGGGCAACGCCTTCCGCTCTTCTTCTTCTTCTTCCTCCCCTCCTCCTTCTCTTCTTCTTCTTATTCTTCTTCTACTGGTTTCGTTTATCCATACGTATTAATGTAGGAAGGTGTTTTTTATATGATCCTTCTTGCAAACCGGATTCTTTATCTCTAGAAACTTTCAAAATTGTATTACTTTTTTGTTTCAAGTTTCACTCCATTTGCTTCTTTAAGTTTTTTCAAGGAAATATTTCTTCTTCTCGTGTTCCTTTGAAAACTTTCTTGTCAATCCTTGCTTTCATTCCATACTTTTATATTTGCATATCTTTAGCACTTCGATTTAAAATTTCATTGATGCTAGGAACTACTTTTTTGCTGTATTTTTTTAAAACAATACAAAACTTATGTTTACATGTCTCGAGCATCTTTATTTAAAATTATTTTGATGCTTGGAACTAGTTTTATAGATTTTGAATCCGTTAGCGAGAATGATGGCCGTTGAACAAGGTGTTTGTTTATATGACCCTTCTTGCAAACCGAGTTCTTTATCTCTAGAAACTTTCAAGATTGTATTACTTTTTCGTTTCAAATTTCTTTCCATTTGTTTAGTTAAGTTCTTTTTTTAGCAATGATCAATGAGCCTGCCTTTTTCCTATTTTTCAAAACATTTTTACTGTGTCTTTACACTTTCTCTATTCTGCACCTATTTCATGATAATACTTAAAATTTTGTTATTTATTCTACTTCCTTTTATCATTCTTTCTAATAATCCAGTTCCCCTTAGTGTTATTGGTTGTCAAACTTATAGTTACACATTGAGACTCTTTTCAATATATGCATGAAATTAATCATGCTGGAGGTGGAGGCTTATGGGCCGAGCTCGTCAGAAACAGAGGTTTCCACGTTTTCTTAGATAATCAATATGGTATATTTTTAAGAAATTTGACAATGATTTTCATATTTTCTTGTTTTGAACAGATATGTGATTATCCTTCCCACATGTAAAATATTTCTGGTTTCTGAAGTTTCCCTCATTTGGCTACCCATTATTAGTTGCATTACACTTTGCCTAACATCTTGAGTCTTTTGGGCGTATTTCTACAGGGTTTGAAGCTGCGGGTTCAATTGTACCTTCATATATATCAACTGATCGATCATCATGTTTCAACGAAATAAAATTGCACTTGGAATGTAGGTGCTTTATAACTAGAAAGTCCCCAATATTTGCCCTGATTGAGGAGTTGGAATATTTAATACTGGCTTAAATGGAATGGTATGAAGCAATGCCATCATGCAAGTTCTTCAATACTAGTCGTCTTTATGTTATAAAACTGAAAATGCGCTTTAAATTATCATTTTCTTAATGAGTTCGGGCTATGCATCCTTAGTATGTTTCCGTAAAATATTATCGTTATGATTATGAGCAAAGCTGAAGCATGCTCATAATTGATAATGGAACTTTTGACTGGTTATGTACAAAGTATTTTCTGATTTATTTTAATTGCAGAATATTGAACAAGGAAAGAGCTACAAGCTTTTTTTTTATGCACTGCTAGCATTTTGTCAGTATACTTACAAGATTATCTACTAGGATGTCAAAATTTTCTGATTTTGATTCTGATTCTGGTTCTAATTCTGCACTATGTGTTCTTCTTGCAGGACTTGTGATTTTTCCCAAACTCAACACTTCACCTTACAACTAACCATAAATGCGTTATATGATTTGATCAAGTTTCTTTAATCCCCGCTGACACTTATAAGGTAACTCATTATTTTTCTGACTCTTCAATATACCAGTGGTGTGTAGTGCAAGTATACATTCATGGTTTAGATGGAAGTATTTAGTGTTAGAAAATCTTATGAGAATTCTTCGCTGGTCCTTCATTTTTATGAGTATTTACTATAGCAGCAAAGCTTTCACTCAATGCTTCTGGAGCATGTTTGGTATCTTATCCTAACTTAGTTTTTATTCATGCAAATATGGAAAAGTTATTACCACAATATTAATGGCTCTACCTACAGGAGATAGATAAATCATGGTGGAGCTTGAGAGCTATGGACTGAACTTGTCAACCAAAAGGTAAAATAATATTTTGAGTTGCATCACAATATTGCCTAATACTCAAGATGTTGTTCTAATTGTTTTTAAATTTTGGAGGTGAAATTGTTAAGAATTTGCTTATCACATTGAAGAAAAAGGAAGATATATCAGCTTTTCTTCGGGAATCATTGAAACGGGTCTCATAATTGGGATAGCTAGTGAATCTGTTCTGTTAGTATTTTGCAGTATTTATGGGTGTCATGATGATTGCTCGGTATTTTAGATTTTGTTATGTTAGAATGTGGCTGTGATGTCTTATAAGTTCCTCTGGGAACTATAAAAAAAGTCACTCGTGCCATGTTAAGATCTTGCAATATGACTTTCTGGATCATATATTGGTGCAGCTCAAATTTATGGAATTTTGAACATCGTTAAAGAAGGCATTGGTTTTGCATTTGTGGGTGCTCCAGACTTGACTTTCCTGGATGCTGTAGTTCTGCGTTTTGTAACTACACTACTTGCAGTTTACATGCATGAAATGTAAGTTCATATAATCAATCTCCATTTATTTTCTTTCCTGATTAGCTTGTGCAATTTTTATACCCAATTCACTTTATTGTTCATCCTTATGAACTGCAATTTTTCAGTTCTAATTTCATTTACTTCTGCACATTCAGTCGTTTTATATAAAAATCATCTTTTTTAATGAAAATGTACTTTATTGTATTCACTGTCAACCATAAGAATAATATTCTTTTGGTACAAAAGAATGCAAGGTTGTTGCCATTTTATACAACTCAAGTCAGTGTTTTCTTAGTTCCTTGTTATTCATAGTGTGGTTTTCTAAGTTTTGGCCCTCATGTTCATGTTCATGTTCATGTTCATGTTCATGTTTTTCTTTTATAATATAACTTGTACAATACTCGTAGTTAATGTAATATTGTGATGTTGCAGATGTAAAAGAATCCGAGAAAGTTCAAGGAAGCAACTTTTTATGAAGCCCAATAGATACCATTGATACATTGAACACATGATGCTCCATTGATACATTGAATTAGAGCATCGCCAAGGTTTTAAAGGAGGACATCACATTACACGAGTAAGTTGCGCTTAATCATCCAAAATGATTAAAACACAAATCATTTTCGTAATCACTAACTTGTTATACTCTACTTTCAGGTGCACGAAAGGTTGATGACTGTAATGTTTGCAAGTTATAATATGGCATTTACATTCTGTGTTTTAGATTATTTTCTTAGTATCTATTTACTGTGTGTTGAATACCAGTAACGACCAAAGATAGATGAGCTTGAGCATTCATTGCAGTGATACGGTGTCGTTCTACAAAAGGCAAAAATTAAATTGGCTTCATTCTTAGGTACCATTCTGTTCATGTTCAACTAACTTTACTTTTTATTTCCTTCTTTTTGGTTACTTCATTTCAATATTAATAGAAACATTGTTATGAAACCAATAGAAATTAGGTACATGTGAATGACAATGTTGGTAAAACTGTACTAGATTCAATCAATTAATTATTCAAAGGTTTTATAATATAAATTTATTTTTTTAGTTTAAATTGGTTTTTAATAGTTTAATCGGTTTTTTACGAATTGTATTGGTTTTTTTGGTTTTTTACNATATTTTTATGTTTGCATATTTTCAGCACTTCGATTTAAAATTTCCTTGATGGTTGGAACCACTTTTTTGCTATATTTTTTTAAAACAGTACAAAGCTTATGTTTACATGTCTTGAGAATCTCTATTTAAAATTATTTTGATGCTTGGAAATCGTTTTATTAATTTTCAATCCGTTAGCGGGAATGATGGGCGTTGAACAAGGTGTTTGTTTATATGACCCTTCTTGCAAACCGGATTCTTTATCTCTAGAAACTTTCAAGATTGTATTATTTTTTTGTTTCAAGTTTCACTCCATTTGCTTCTTTAAGTTTTTTCAAGGAAATATTTCATCGTCTCGTGTTCCTTTGAAAACTTTCTTGTCAATCCTTGCTTTCATTCCATACTTTTATGTTTGCATATCTTTAGCACTTCGATTTAAAATTTCCTTGATGCTTGGAACTACTTTTTTGCTGTATTTTTTTAAAACAATACAAAACTTATGTTTACATGTCTCGAGCATCTTTATTTAAAATTATTTTGATGCTTGGAACTAGTTTTATAGATTTTGAATCCGTTAGCAGAATGATGGCCCTTGAACAAGGTGTTTGTTTATATGACCCTTCTTGCGAACCGGGTTCTTTATCTCTAGAAACTTCCAAGATTGTATTACTTTTTCGTTTCAAATTTCTTTCCATTTGCTTAGTTAAGTTCTTTTTTTAGCAATGATCAATGAGCCTGCTTTTTTCCAATTTTTCAAAACATTTTTACTATGTCTTTACACTTTCTCTATTCTGCACCTATTTTTGTTATTTATTCTACTTCCTTTTGTCATTCTTTCTAATAATCCAGTTCCCCTTAGTGTTATTGGTTGTCAAACTTATAGTTACACATTGAGACTCTTTTTAATATATGCATGAGATTAATCATGCTGGAGGTGGAGGCTTACGAGGTTTCCACGTTTTCTTAGATAATCAATATGGTATATTTTAAAGAAATTTGACAATATAATGATTTTCATATTTTCTTGTTTTGAACAGATATGTGATTATCCTTCTCACATGTAAAATATTTCTGGTTTTTGAAGTTTCCCTCATTTGGCTACACATTATTAGTTGCATTACACTTTGCCTAACATCTTCAGTCTTTTGGGCGTATTTCTACAGGGTTTGAAGCTGCGGGTTCAATTGTACCTTCATATATATCAACTGATCGCTCATCATGTTTCAACGAAATAAAATTGCACTTGGAATGTAGGTGCTTTATAACCAGAAAGTCCCCAATATTTGGCCTGATTGAGGAGTTGGAATATTTAATACTGGCTTAAATGGAATGGTATGAAGCAATGCCATCATGCAAGTTCTTCAATACTAGTAGTCTTTATGTTATAAAACTGAAAATGCGCTTTAAATTATCATTTTCTTAATGAGTTCGGGCTATGCATCCTTAGTATGTTTCAGTAAAATATCATCGTTATGATTATGAGCAAAGCTGAAGCATGCTCATAATTGATAATGGAACTTTTGACTGGTTATGTACAAAGTAATTTCTGAGTTATTTTAATTGCAGAATATTGAACAAGGAAAGAGCTACAAGCTTGTTTTTTATGCACTGCTAGCATTTTGTTAGTATACTTACAAGATTATCTACTAGGATGTCAAAATTTTCTGATTTTGATTCTGATTCTGGTTCTAATTCTGCACTATGTGTTCTTCTTGCAGGACTTGTGATTTTTCCCAAACTCAACACTTCACCTTACAACTAACCATAAATGCGTTATATGATTTGATCAAGTTTCTTTAATCCCCGCTGACACTTATAAGGTAACTCATTATTTTTCTGACTCTTCAATATACCAGTGGTGTGTAGTGCAAGTATACATTCATGGTTTAGATGGAAGTATTTAGTGTCAGAAAATCTTATGAGAATTCTTCGCTGGTCCTTCATTTTTATGAGTATTTACTATAGCAGCAAAGCTTTCACTCAATGCTTCTGGAGCATGTTTGGTATCTTATCCTAACTTAGTTTTTATTCATGCAAATATGGAAAAGTTATTACCACAATATTAATGGCTCTACCTACAGGAGATAGATAAATCATGGTGGAGCTTGAGAGCTATGGGCTGAACTTGTCAACCAAAAGGTAAAATAATATTTTGAGTTGCATCACAATATTGCCTAATACTCAAGATNATATATTAATGTGGTGATGACTGTACATTAAATATTTCAAGTGACATTATTTAATTACAGACAAAATTGATTTCACATGATTCCCAATTATGGTATCATGTCATAAATAATAATGAAATGACCTCTTCTATTTAATTATGGGGTGTTCTTCTTCCTACTATTAATAGCCACGTCATCATAATTCGAATGTTAGGTGTCAAAATTATATTTATACCCAAAAGTCCTTTTCACTATATCCATTATTAATTAATGAAATCTGGTAAATCAAAGTTATTGTTATAATTAATTAATGGAGTCTTTAAACTCATTGAACTTTTAGAGGATTAAGGTGAATTGATTTTAAATTCATATTTGATTTTATCAAATGAATAATCTCTAAGAGTGTAATGACTCGTATTCCACTTGCACGATATTGTTCACTTTGAATTAGATTAACTTTAATAATTTTCATCTAATTCTCATGATTTTATTTTTTTTATAGGTATAAACTTTTTAGTTAATCACTTATCTTGCTCCTACTTCGAGATGAGAAATTCGTCACTTTGTTTGGTAAATACATTGTATTAGTGTTGATAAATCAGTATACATAACATATCATCCTTTCTCGTCTATAGTGGAGGCTGATATTTGAGTAAGGAGTGTCTCACTACATAAGAGGTACATCAAGAATAGGAGTGGTGTATAGGTGAGGGCCCTCGCCAAAGTATTAATGGAAGAGGAAGACATGGTCATTGTACGTTCCCTAACATCATATATTATAATAATAAATTCAACTACCTAGATTTTCTTCTTCACTTCAATTATTAGCCTCATCCCCCACACAAATTATGTGATTTGTGCGAATTTCATCGAATATCGTAGTCAGTTATCGAATAATAAAAAAGCATTGGTGGAAAGGAATTATAGAGAATTTTAAGTTGAATTTGATCGTTGTTGTAAATAACTTAGAATTCAAGCTAAGTGTAACTTCAAATGCGTTGAAATGATTCAATACAATGCATTTGAATGTTGTGTGGTCTCTCATATATCTTAATTTCTATCGAGATTCTCGACACCTCTTTCATTGATTTCTCGATACAATGATAGTGTAGTTATCAGATCATTGATAACTACACTATCGGACAACATAATCATTGTCAAATAACTTCCATTTTAATATTTTCTCTAATTTAATAGTCTTAATTTATTCCAATATATATTTTATATAGAGTTAGTATACATGATACATATATATGATATATTAATGTATTATACTCGTCCAGTACTAAAAGTTTTTAAAAACATAGGTTGTGGGCATGAAACCTGTCACATCATGTGACTTTTTTTCTAGTTGCTTTGCCAAACGCATCACGTACCTAATCAGGAAACATTAAAACATTGTGACAAAACAAATTTATAAGTAGACAAGAAATAACCTTCTTACCATTGGCTTCCAATTGTCTAGACAAGTTCAGAGATTGCGAAGAATGATGAGAACTAGCACGATTCTCCGGTTACTTGCATTGATGCTTCTCAAAGTGGCGTTTCCAGGAGCCGAAAGCCAATGGTTGCCCACCCCAAAGCCACTTTGCTCATCACAATTTGCTTTAGCAAACCAAGCTTGTGGTTCACTGCCATTTACACCAGTCCCTCCACCATCCCCTCCGTCTCCCGAACCCCCGACACCGAATCCTCCACCTGCAAATACTACTCATGTTCATCATCATCATCATAGACATCGACATGGACACAAAGAGTCCCCGGCTGAAGAACAATGTTGTAGGTGGCTACGGGATATAGACGATGTATGTGTTTGTGAATTGTTGGTGCACTTGCCTCCTTTCCTCACTAGACCTGTACACAATTACACTGTTGTGGTTGATGATTCGTGTGAAGTTACTTTCCAGTGTAGCTCCAGGTTGGTGAAGCTTTGAAGATCAATATCTGATGAGGATATCACAAAAAATGCATATTGTCTTGATGCACGATATCACATTAGATTATGACTCGTATAACACTTCAGAATTCCCAGTTCATATAACAAAAATATGCACATTGCCGGGCTAGGTTTGTGCACGATATCACATTAGGCTATGAATCGTATAATAATTTAGAATTCTCAGTTCATATAACAAAAAAATGCACATTGCCTGGCTAGGTTTGTGCACAATATCACATTAGACTATGACTCGTATGATAATTCAGACTTCCCACCAGATCATATAACAAAAAAACACACATTGTCTGGTGAGGTTTGTGCACAATATCACATTAGACTATGAATTATATAACAATTCCAACTTCTTAGTTCATATAACAAAAAATGCACATTGTCTGGCTAGGTTTGTGCACAATATCACATTAGACTATGACTCGTATGATAATTCAGACTTCCCACCAGATCATATAACAAAAAAATGCACATTGTCTGGTTAGGTTTGTGCACAATATCATATTAGACTAAGACTCGTATAACAATTCAGACTTTTCAGTTCATATAACAAAAAAAGGCAGATTTACATTCTCTACTTGGTTATGTGATTTCGAACAAATATATGCAGATAAGAGGAATCATTGAACAAATGGAAGAAAGCTAAGAAAATGATTTATGTGACATGATGTTCATTCCACTAGTGGAACAAACAAATTAGTCCACTTCTCAATCCATGGGATTTTTGTGAATCCAACTGTACGTATTATAATTTTGTTCATTCCAAGAGTTTTTTACACATAAGCTCGACTTACATGACCAAAAAGCTACTTGGTGCCAAAAGTTTGATGAAAACTAAGGTTTCTTTGCTTACCTTAAAACATCAAAGGCCTATTCATGCGATAGGACCCAAAAAATCTGAATATTATGAAGCTTCTGAATTGTACTACTTTTCTGCACCCCAAGAATCTGAAATTTAACGAAATAACGGAAATTCTAGTGAAAAGAGAAGCCAAAAAGAAAACATTAAGACGGCATGAAGGAAATTCCAAAGAAGGAATATATGGAAAACACTGTGTAAGAACATGCAGCAAAATAAAATTATTAACCTTCTATGTAAACTATGTTTATGGTTTCTCATGGAATCCTTCTGCAAAAGATGTGGGCATGATTACCAGACCTCTGGTCTGTAACAGTTCGTTGGCAACTGACGGATCAAAAGCAACTAATTTCCCTATTGTTTCTTCCAGTGGTCCTCTAAGCATTTGCTCCTGAATAATATAATGCCCATGTCCCTGAAAGCTCAGAAAACAGTAAATTTTG
Organism: Utricularia reniformis; assembly: GCA_009725065.1. Classification (NCBI taxonomy): domain Eukaryota; kingdom Viridiplantae; phylum Streptophyta; class Magnoliopsida; order Lamiales; family Lentibulariaceae; genus Utricularia; species Utricularia reniformis. The sequence continues at coordinate 54,275 of RWGZ01001371.1, read as the reverse complement.
TGGATAAATGGCAATGTGGATAAAGATGATGCTTATACCTCTAGAAATATTACGGAGCTGGAAGTGGATTCACCACCTAATCTTTTTTGGCTAAGATCCTGTAAGGTATTATGCCAAAGACCATATCTGTTAATCAAATATAAATAGACACAACATAAATGTCAGAATACAACGTTACACTTATCTGCTTTTTAACTTACAGAGAATGACGAAAAATATAGTAAAAGGCAACTAGTATCAACCTCAATACCTTCATTTGATATTGTAAATACTTCACGTAGTCAATGACAAGATCTATAAAAGCTTCTCGACCAACCTGCAACAATCAAATCTTTACTGAAAATTGAGGGGAATTTAATTCTCTATGTTCTCAACAAGGGAAAAGTAATGCATTGGACTATATCTTATGTCATTGGTGTAATTTAGTCTTACCACTTCTGAATGAGGCACTAATTCTAGTAGCGCACTAATGGCAAGTGATAATCTCAATCTGCGAGCCTAAAAGAAATCAAGAACCAGAAATCAAGTGTTAAGCCACTGAAGAGAGAAATAACTCTTTAATGAACTAAGCAAGTAAAAGGGATTGTGACTCTTTAGGGAATATGCATACACGGGCAGCAGCATATGCCCTCTCCCTTGATCTTTTCCTTGTAGAATTAGAAGGGCACTTTGATTGACCGGAACCTAATCCTACTTGGAAAGCATAACTTCCATCTGAACTCCACTCCTGTTTCTGTGAATATTTGTATAAGGTATAACAGAGCTTAAATTTAAACAAAAATATTGGACCAAAGCTGACCTGAACATCCATTTGATGTTCTGGGCTACCAAATTGACTGATAAAATTTCCTTCATTATGCAAGTTCACATATTGTTCCTGCCAGAAGCAAATACAAAATTACATCTCATGTATGAATAAACATGAAATTAATGCAAACCTCGTCAGCCTTACCATCTGAGAAGATTCTTTTAGTCCAGAAATGAATGCTTCATGTTGTGGATATCCCGTCTCAGTAAAGAACTCGGCATTGTTCTGAGGATTTCGATAAAAATGCGCCCAATGAGAAATTGGAACTGGAATCTGATAGAAGGCATTGCCTTCAGGAATCATGAATTGCTGCTTGTCAATGACGCCACCAGGAAAACCATATGCATTCTCTGGTATCCCAGTCGAAGTAAATGGAACAAAATGCGACACCATGACTCAAAACACAACAATAAAACGTCAATTCAAGACTTGTGAGTTCGAAAGAAAACACAATACACGTCAAAAACTACATGCTTCCACAGTATCAGAACAAACTCTTACGAGAGAATCTCTTCAACCCAAGCGAAACTGAAAAGAAAGCGGTTTACGTGCCAACAAAGCTAAAACCCACTCATTTTTCATTATTTATATATAATTTAGTGGGCCGGCCTTTGCATAATTTGGGCCTATTAATTGGATTAAATCTAGCAAGTAATATAGTTATTATTTCTGGATATTTCAGCTTATTCTTCAAAAAATAACGAAGGCTACAACAAGCTTACGGTCATTTGGACGGCCGAATCAGAATCCGTCATAAAGAGAAAAATTTCGAAGCGATGCCAGTTGCGCGTCCATATCACGGCAAAAGAAACAGCGTGCGTGTTGTCGTTGTCGGTGACCGAGGCACCGGAAAATCCAGCCTTATCGCTGCTGTGGCGGCGGAGACATTCAGGGAGAATGTGCCACCTGTACTCCCACCCACGCGCCTACCTGCTGATTTTTTTCCCGATGATGTTCCCATCGACGTTATAGACACTTCATCGGGGTTAAACTTTAAAGCGTTTATTTTCGCAATGTTTTGATTTACTACTAAGAGTATTGACTTTATCCTTATTTTAATTTTTACTTGTAGTTTGGAGAATAGGGGTAGGGTCGCTGAAGAGTTAAAGAGTGCGGATGTGGTGGTGCTGACATATGCATGCGATCAACCGTCTACGCTTAATCGCCTCAGCTCATTCTGGCTTCATGAGCTTCGGAGGCTGGAGGTTTAAACCGAGATTTTTGGTCAACTTTCTTCGTTCTTGATATGTTTTCCGTGCTTTAAGTATTTTACTGAATTGGAACATTGAAAAATAAGTGTTTCCTCGATAATCTTATTGTAATGGGGTAATATTAGCCAGCAATTTTTTTGTGTAGACAATGAATGGAATGGTGATCATTTTGTTATCCTCAAAAATTTGAGTACTACCCCACGTTTACAATGCATTTTTTCCGTATATTTTACCCCCCCACTTAATATTATATCTTATTTTTGCATAGGGTGCATGCCAAATTTATTACATCGATTGTGCTCACTACGTTTTCATTTGATTCATGGTCGCAGATCAGGGTACCCGTTGTTGTAGTTGGTTGCAAGCTAGACAGAAGAACTGATGAATTCAATTTAAGTGTTGAAATGGTGCCGCTTATGCAACAGTTTCAGGAGATTGAAACTTGCATTGAGTGTTCTGCAGCTCATATGCAGCAGGTTGAAAGCTAATTTTTTCTTGCTGATTTAAAGCGTTATCTGAGCAATTCAAATTTTTTTCTATGTAGATTCCTGAAGTATTCTACTTTGCTCAAAAGTCTGTCCTCCACCCCACAGCTCCACTGTTTGATCAAGAAACTCAAGCATTAAAACCAAGATGCATGAGAGCGTTTAAGAGAATATTTATTCTCTGTGACCATGATATGGATGGTGCTTTGGATGATGCAGAGTTGAATGACTTTCAGGTTTTTTTTCAGCTTTATTTTGCGGCTAGATCTGATTTTTTAAAGGTTTAGGCTCTCATGATCCTAAATGTATTTATCTTTATGTAGATTTTTTGTGCTCTGTAGGTAAAGTGTTTCAATGCCGCACTGCAGCCTGCAGAAATTATGGGTGTTAAGAGAGTCGTTCAAGAGAAGCTGCCCGAAGGAGTCAATGATATTGGCCTTACCTTAACTGGTTTTCTTTTTCTTCATGCCCTTTTTATAGAGAAAAGCCGTATTGAGACTACCTGGGCCGTTTTGAGAAAGTTTGGATACAATAATGAATTAACGCTTAGGGATGATTATTTATCGATTCCTTTAAAAAAGGCCCCGGATCAGGTATTCATGTCGCCGGTATTTTTGTTTACATTAAGTTTTCCTGCTTTATTTCTAATGGCGCCTTATCAAGGCAGTTTGAACATGGTTGCAAATGAAGTGCATATTTTCTCAGAAGGCATCCTTTTTTACTATTAAGTTTCTTATTTTGTTTTTTGTGCTGTGAAAGCATATCCATCAAGTTTAGGCCTGATTTAGATGCCAAGGTCATATTTGCTTGCCATCTATAAATCCAATATTTTTCTTTTGCAGAGTTTTGAATTGACTAGTGAAGCAGTAGAGTTTATAAAAGGAATCTTCAGCACATTTGATGATGATAAAGTATGCTGTGTTAGTTGCTTTTTTGAATATTTAAATTTATTTCTGGAACATCTCAGCTGAATGTTACTCTTTCAGGATGGAGTGCTTCACAATAATGAGCTAGAAGATCTATTTTCTACTGCCCCTGAAAGGTAGTGTTTCTAGAAGTTACCAGTTTTTTAAGTACGTGTTCCTGATTCCAGTTGTAAAGTTGAGGTGAACAAAGAGCATTTTCTCCATTTTAACCGTACACTACGAAAGCCCTCCAGCTCCTTTTTTGTTTTCCTTGTACATTTCGTGTTGTATTCATTTTAATTGCATTAATAGTTTTTACATGACTTCATGATTTGGTTTTAAGCCCATGGAACGAAACTCCATTTAAGGATGCGGTTGAGAGAACTACACCACATGGAATATCTATTACTGGATTCCTCTGCGAGGTGGGTCATTGTCTCACTTTAGAATTATCCAGTTCGTGTTTCTGTGGAATCTTTTACAATCGCAATACTAAGATATATTTTCTGTTCACCCATTGATTCATGAAAATATGTATTTGATTGAGCTTGCCCTTTTATTTTGGTAATTAATCTTATATACTGCATATGCATTGATTTGATTAGGATCTGTGTCAAATAAAGATTGCAGTTTGAGTTTTTTTTAAAAAATCATTATGGTGAGGCATATCACCTGATTTTGTTTGTTACCTGTAAATCTGATATAGAACCTTTGCTAACAGTGGGCTCTGATGACAATTCTGGATCCAGCTAAAAGTTTAGCAAATTTAATATACCTTGGTCATAGCGGAAATGCAGCATCAGCCTTCCGTGTGACTAGAAAGAGATCAATCAATAGGAAGAAGCAACAAGCAGAACGGAATGTGTTCCAGTGTTTTGTTTTTGGACCTAAAAATGCTGGGAAATCTGCATTGCTTGCTTCATTTCTGGGAAGGTGTGACCTCTATCATGCATTGTTTAATATACTGTACTTGGTTTTCTATGAACAAATTCCACTGCTTTTGCGTGCATCTCAAGCCTTGATAAATATATATTAATCTTCGCTTCTTTTCCCCTGATTACAGAACCTTTTCTGATGAGAACTATACCCCAACAATGACTGAACAGTATGCAGTTAATCTTGTCAAGAATGGGGTGAGTTCTATTTGATTTCTTAGTTTTTATGATCTCTCTTCTTTATCAGTGATAGTCTCTCCCGTGACTTCATAAACTCAGTTGACTGTNTTAAATTTTGTTCGACTTTCGAGCCATAACTCGCTTTGCTAGAAATTGCAGTCGGAGTAGCTGCTTCTCTTATTGGACTGGCAGCGTACCGAGCCTACACCGCAAGAAAAAACAACTCTGGTTAATTTTCCAGGATTGCGCAAACTCAACTGGTAATTTCACCATTCATTTTTGCCCCTCCATGTAACAACAATATTTATTTTTTTGCTTTTTTTTGTGAGTTAGTGATGAGAAAGATCCCTTTGTATATATGATATATTATTGTTGTCTTTTCAAGTTTGGGGTTGTATTGTACTCAAACTTTTGACTCTGAACTGCTTCAATATCATAGTTCTTCAGTGTTGGTTTTGCACCATAATTACATCTTGTGCAGATGCATGTATTCAACTTGAATCAAGATTCAGGTCCTATTTCGAAACCCGAATACCGAAATTTCCGTGAGTAGTTATCGTGTATGAAAAAATGTTTGCAGATGAATTTGATCTTATGGCGGGATAGATGCCCTTGCCATGAAGAGATTGCAATCCTTTGATGTGAATCAGGTAAGATTATAAAAAAAGTCAATAGCAAAGTGATGGGATATACTATACATATAGGGCTCTTGTTCGATCCACACGAGTCGAGTTTGACTTGTTCGTGTTTATTTATATTATAATTCAAACAAAAAATATGTTCAATATTGTTTGTATTTCTAAAAGAGAAAATGATGCATGTGGTCTCCAAAATTTACAGGAAATAGTAAATTTGGTCCTAAAGTTTTGAATAGTAAATTTAGTTCTCAAAGTTTCACATTTTGGTAAATTTGGTCCCGAAATATTGTTAATTTGGTAAATTGGATCCCCAAAGTTTGATATTTTGGCAAAATTGATCCTCAAACTTTGATATTGGTAATATCAGTTCCCAAAGATTACACCTACTAATAAATCTAGTCCCTGAAGTTTCAAAAATTTGGTAAAATTGGTCTCCAATTAATTTAACGGTGTTAGTTTTACTGTTAGGGTCGAAACCGGGTTTCCGGTCCGATCCGAAATATTTAATTATTTTTTTAAAAAAAAATTGAAAATTATTATTTTTAAAAATAAAAATTTTAAAAATTGAAAAATTATTTATTTTTTTAAAAAAATTATTATGGGTCCGACTCAGGTTTACGGGTCCGACCAGCAAATTTTATTTTTTAAAAAAATTTTCACACCGGATCGGAACGCAATTTCGAACAAGTATACCCCCAGTTATAGGAAAAATGGGACGGAACCGATATTTTGAACAGTATTGAAAAGTCTTCGTCAAAATGTAAATTGTCAGAAATTGTCAAAATAAATTTCAGGAAACAATTATATCGAACTTCGAAAAATATATCTCATCGAACATTAGTAAAATTTAAGTGTTGGTATTCAGAATACAAATGGGTATCGTTGTATTATGTTCGGTCAAAAATTACAAATCGGATATAACTCTCAGGCTTCCCGAAAAAGTCAATTTCTGGAACATAAATTTTGTATCGTTCGTGTTCAAAAATCAATTTTCATATGTATCTATATATATTTTCATCAATTTTGTTATCGTGAAAATCATATACAAATATATCGGTATTCAAAAATACCATTTTATTTTGTTGGGGACCAAATCTGCCGAATTATGTAAACTTTGGGGACCAAATTAGCNAGAAAAAAATTTCATACGAAAATGAAATTTTATCCATTATAATATTTCCTCAAATCAATCTTGTCTATAGCAAAGGTAACGAAAGCAATTATGACGAACATGAAGACAACCAAAAAGAATCACGAAACAAGCCATGGCAAGAAAAGACCAATATATTACCGCAAAATCAGAATGACGTATGCGTGTGCCATTTAAGGATGGAAGTTAGCCCATTGGGCCAGAAACCGAAAACTTCATGGGCTCATTAACCAGACTAATATTGGGCTTCACAGGCCCAATTACTCTCACATCAACTTTCTGTCCCGCCTCACATTGCCCTGCGATGCTACAAATGTAGAAGAAATGCCCTGCGTTCCAAATCACAATCGAATCGTTACCGGTCGCGTAAACAGCCTCCGGCGCCGCCGCACTACAGGTATGATAATCCAATCGGCTAACTTGCACCACGTTGTTGTAAAGTGGATCGTACTCGAAAACTTCAAGAATCAACGTATTATTTATTTCAAATTTACCGCAATTGATTCTGCGTTCGATTTCAATTTCAAGAAAAGTTTCTTACCGAGAGTATCGCCAACTTGAAAATTCTGAGAAGAAGCCCACCGATTATAGTCGACATACACGATTCCAGTCCATCCGGCGGAATCGCCGACTTTGTGTACTGTTCCGGCGCAAAATCGGAAGATTCCGGTGAGAAAAATTAAGGAAATCATCTTTCTTGCGAAGGAATCCATTTCTCTGGAGCAGAAACTTGAGTGAGTTAGGTTTAAAAAGCGGAAGGGAACTCTACGGTAACCGTTTTTGCATGACCAGCTTCTTGCCAATGACTTCTTTTATAGGCCTTGCAGGCTTGCATTGCATGCATGCCTATTTAGTATTTACTCATTTTTATAAAAAAAAAATGAAATATATTTTTAATATTATTTAGTGAAATTAATTTATATTAATATTTATACTTTATTATCATATAAATATAAAATCAATTACTTCAATTTTAGTGGTGTTTATCTCATCTAGTTCATATATTATAATTTGATGATTGATTAATCTAAATATTCTTTACTGTAACCATGGTTAGTTTTTTAAAATTATTATCATGGTTTATTTTAGACATTGTGAAATAGAATTATAGAAAATGTAAATCCTTCATTTTGGTAATCGAAATCGATGTATATATATCGGTTGGAATGGTGTTACTACTATTTTATTTGTTACTACAGAACTATGTTCTAAAACGGGACCGGAAATACGAACCGGTCATCCCTCTGGTTCCGTCCAAACCGGTTGAGAACCGGTTTGACTCGTTTTTGTTATTTTAATATTTTTTTAATTATTTAACTTTTCTATATTGTATATACATTTATTAAACGCAAACATCTAAAATAAAAATTTTTAAAAAGCATCATTATTCATATTCTAACACAAAAAAATGATGACTTACCAGTAGTCAAAATCGTTACTATCCAAAATTATATCTTCAAATTCTCTTGCAAATGATTCAAAATTCATTATTTTGTCATAAGAATTTGTTCGTGTAATAAAATATAATAATAAAATGAATATCTTGTTTAACGTTGTCTTTATCTTTATATTTTTTTGGGATAATATTATAACTAAATATCTAATATCTAAATATGAATGTTTTTTCGTATGTAAAACTTTGAAGTATATAAAATGATTGACCCTAAACCGGATCGATTTTCATGTCAATTACTTTCTCTATGAAAAAATAATTTTATAAAATTAATTTAAATTAATATATCTTCTTATTTAAAATTAAACATAATTATTGTTTTTAAAAAACAATGGTTAAAACTAAATAAAATTGGATTTGTTACTTTACTCAACCGGACCGTTTTGGGCCCGGGTCCGGTTCAAATCCACCGGGTCAGTCAAAACTGATCCGGTTTTGGAACACAGCTATAGAATATCAAATTTTAGAGATAGATTATGGGTTTTTTGTGTTTCATCATAAAATAATAACAAAATAACTTTTAACATGTCAGGATTGTAACTGAATTCGGACATATATGAAACATCAATGGAAACCTTATTAACAGTTTTACGATAAAAAATAATTCATTTAATTTGTTGAGAAATTTCAAATTTTGTGATTTTTTCAATGTTACCAAGATTCTCTATTTTTACAAAAATTTACGAATCAGATTCTCTCGGATTCGCGATTCTCTCCCGATTCTCGAATCGGATTTTTTTTTGAACGGATTTTTTTAGAAGACAAAATTGAAAAAAATCAAAAATCAAAAAACAAATAAGAAATATAAATTATTATATCATAAATTTGCTAAGTTATGTAATTATTATCGATTTTTAATTATTTTATTAATTTTAAATTTTAACCAATTTTTAGTTTTTTATTTTGATGATAAATTATTTATTATATCTTATATTTATAATTTGAAAATGATTAAAATATATTTTATCAATAATTATGATTATTTTTACTTATAAAAAATTATAAATTATATAACTAAAATAATTATTATAAATATAAAATTAACGAATCTCCCGGATTCTTTAAAAAATTGTGCACTACGAATCGCAAATCGTGTCGTGTCACGAATCATGTCACATATCGTGGTAACATTGGATTTTTAACATGAATTATATAAATTTAAAAAATTTGAAATATTGAAAAATGAACTTGATCCTATAATTATTAAAATTGATTTGCATATGAATCACATTGCATAAAATAGGGGTTTTAAAAACTAACCTTATTTTCCATTGTATCTTTCAAAACTATACTCCATGTAAAATTTATTTTAAAACTATATTTCTTTATTTTTTAATTATAAAAAATTATCATATATAATATTTACAAGTTAGGGATCATATTTGAAATTTTAAAAACATTAAAAATATAAGTGGAAGTAAAATAAATGGATATGTTTAAGTCAATGTTTTCATGTCAATCGATATATCGAGTGTACGATGAAAACCGAGCTTAACCGGTGTTTCGACTGATTAAGCCCGATACTGGGTTTCTGGGTTAGAACCCAGGTTTTTTGTGGTCGATTCAGAAGAATAAATAAAATAATTTTTTAAATTTTTATTTTAAAATAAAATATTTCGTACCGGCCGGTATACCACCCTAGCCGTACTAATCGTACCATTCCGAACTGAAACATTAGTTTAAGCAATGTTTAAAAATTTTTGTATACCAATCCGTTATACTAGAAATTTGGTCGTAAGGTTTCCACCGGTATTTTGACAAAATACCAGCCGGTACGGGTTTTTGCAGGGTTCGGGTATGATCTAACTTATTTAATTTAGGAAAAAAATATATGAATATTTTATAATTTAATTTAATTAAACGTTTCGATACATATATGATATACCTAATACATATCTAGTACAGAAACCGATATGTTCGAAATTTCTGGTATACCGAAAATTTAAAACATTGCTCAACAAATAGTTTCATACTGGTTTGAGGTACCATTTTTGTCCGGATCGATACGACCATTACGGTGGGGGTATACTTGCATGTACTAATTTTTTTATTTTTTATTTAAAAATAAAAATGAAATATTTTTCCGAGTCGATCCCGAAAACCCCTAGTTCTGACCCGTAAAACCGGTATCATGCGATACCTATCGAAACATCAATTAAGCTCAGTTTTCATGGGAGCTCTTTACAATTTATTTCACTTCAACTTATATTTTTTAATATTTTTAAGATTTCAAATATGACCAATAACTTGTAAATATATATACGAGAATTTTTTATAATTAAAAAAAGAACAAAATGTATTTTTAAGATTGATTTTAAAAAGCTTACATAAAATATGTAAGCATTCAAATATGTAAGTTTTTTAAAAAAATGTAAATTACAAATGTAGAAAAAAATGTTGGAAAAAACTCCCCCTTATCAACCTCAAGTTGTTCACAATTTTGGTAACAGACCACCACTTATTGGTTCCTTTCGATTGATTTTTGGAAGAAAACATGTTTTTACGAGGAAATCGGAGTAAACCCGGAGAAAAACATTGGGATCGATATATCGATCCAATCCAATAATTCACTGGTTTTTGATTTACAAGGAAATCAGAACAGATTACACATATATCATATGAACTCTGATATTGATCTGCTTGTTGCATGTTGAATGCATTGTCTCTTGCTTTGCTGCTTCAAGGCTCTTGATCAGAGCATTGTCATCCACTATCTCGGTTGATTACTCGCTTGATCTTCGATTGCTTGATTTCAGATTGATAATCTGAAGTCTGGTTCTTGATCTGTGAAACTGCTTTCAGAATGGCTTAAATAAGTCGTTTTTGGCAGTTTGTTTAATGAACAGTTTTAAGAGTCGTTAACACGACTCTTCTGCCTTGTGCACCTGTTTCCTCACGTGAATGAAAACGCATTTGTGTCTTTCATTCCTTCAGCAACATTATTCCTTCTAGTTTGAATGCGTGCATCATTCAGCTCAAATCTCCTCCATCCACGCTTATCCTGCAAAACAGGGAGGAGAAGCGGTAGAGATGACGAAGCAAGAAAAGGTTATGCTTGCTTTCTACTTCCATGTATTTTCCTTTCTGTTTAACAAAAAAAATCATACGAAAATGAAATTTTATCCATTATAATATTTCCTCAAATCAATCTTGTATATTGCAAAGGTAATTACGTAAGCAATTATGACGAACATGAAAACAAAAAAGAATCACGAAACAAGCCATGGCAAGACCAGACCAGTATATTGCCGCAAAATCAGAATGACGTATGCGTGTGCCATTTAAGGGAGGAAGTTGGCCCATTGGGCCTGAAACAGAGAACTTCATGGGCTCATTAACTAGACTGATTTTGGGCTTTTCAGGCCCAATTACTCTCACATCAACCTTCTGTCCCGCCTCACAGTGCCCTGCGATGCTACAAATGTAGAAGAAATGCCCTGCGTTCCAAATCACAATCGAATCGTTACCGGTCGCGTAAACAGCCTCCGGCGCCGCCGCGCTACAGGTATGATAATCCGATCGGCTAACTTGCACCACGTTGTTGTAAAGTGGATCGTACTCAAAAACTTCAAGAATCAACATATTATCCATTTCAAATTTACCGCGATTGATTTCGATTTCGATTTCAATTTCAAGAAAAGTTTCTTACCGAGAGTATCGCCGACTTGAAAATTCTGAGAAGAAGCCCACCGATCGTAGTCGACATTCACGATTCCAGTCCATCCGGCGGAATCGCCGACTTTGTGTACTGTTCCAGCGCAAAATCGGAAGATTCCGGTGAGAAAAATGAAGGCGATCATCGCTCTTGCGAAGGAATACATTTCGCTGGAGCAGAAACTTGAGTGAGTTAGGTTGAAAAGGCGGAAGGAGAAACTCTACGGTAACCGTTTTTGCATGACCAACTTCTTGCCAATGACTTCTTTTATAGGAAGTTGCAGGCTTGCACTGCATGCATGCCTATTTAGTATTTATTATTTTTAAGAAAAAAATGAAATATTTTATTATTAACTAGTGAATTAATATTAATATGTAGACTTTATTATCATACATACATAAAATCATTTGACATAAAAAAGTAATTGATGATTGAAATTAAATTTCTATAGTTTTATCGGGATGATAAACAAATTTGATCCCAATAATTTTATAATTGTGATTTCAAAAGTATCGATCCGGATATTTTATATTTTTTGTCAAATCAATCCTCTAATGTTGCTAATGATATAATTGATTCTCAAATATTTCAATTTTAACAATTGAGATTTTCAACCTATATCAAAATTTGTGAATCGATTTTACGACTTTAAGGATCTACTTGTCAAATATTGCAAATTTAAAGAATTAAATCTACTAAAACCTTAAATCTGGAACCTATTTAATTTCAATGTAGCATGTGTTTCACTTTCACATTTGAATATACTTTTTTAATAAATTATATCATTTATTAGGAATAAAGAAACTTAGATACAAAGGTGAGAATTAATGAATTTATTAACAATCTTTTTTTGTTTGTTTTATTTACAGGTTAGAAATGGTAAATTTGAAGAATGAATTGGTAAATTACCAACTTACTCTCGTTTTTGAAGCTAAATAATTTTATAGAATAAATTAGAGAAATACTTGTAATAGTATATGAAATCCTTACCAAATTTTAATATTCAATTGTTTATTATATATTTCTAATATTATTTTATTTAAAATATTGAATTGATTCCATAATCCGATTCGACTATATGATTCCATAATCCGGCCCAATCGTTGGGCCAGTCCAACCCATACCAATGGATCAACCCGTGGACTGATCCACGGAAAATTTATGAACGGAGTTGCAAAAATCAACATGTGCGGATCAACGGAGTGATATGGATCATATTATATTTTTTTAATTTTAAAATTAATAATAATATAATTTTTAATTTATATTTAATATTTTTTCAAACTTAATCCACGGATTAGACAAGACTTCTAATACGTCGGATCAACCTGTGAATTTGTCAAAAATATTTACCAACCAATCGGATTGATAGATTCTACGGATTCAATCCGTTGGATAGGACCCTTTCCCATCTCTATCCACTATGCAGTATAGATCATAATAATACATTTTTTCCTTAATCTTATTATTATTTTTTAATTATAAAATAATATTCCAATTATTTATAGATAGATAATCCCACGTGGTAACCTTGGATTTGTTCTACAAAGAGCCGTTTAATTTAACTCTGGCTTCTTCGTCCCTTCCAAATGCATCATTTCTTCGAACCTGCATTCTTCGCTGCAGAAAGCTTTCTCCCCTCTGTAAAAAAACCCGAATTTTACTCAAATCTAATTAAATCTAAATTCCTAATGAAGAAGATGAAGAAAAACAGGGCAAACCTATAGATGTAAATATCTCTATCTTGTCCNTTGAAGCTAAATAATTTTATAGAATAAATTAGAGAAATACTTGTAATAGTATATGAAATCCTTACCAAATTTTAATATTCAATTGTTTATTATATATTTCTAATATTATTTTATTTAAAATATTGAATTGATTCCATAATCCGATTCGACTATATGATTCCATAATCCGGCCCAATCGTTGGGCCAGTCCAACCCATACCAATGGATCAACCCGTGGACTGATCCACGGAAAATTTATGAACGGAGTTGCAAAAATCAACATGTGCGGATCAACGGAGTGATATGGATCATATTATATTTTTTTAATTTTAAAATTAATAATAATATAATTTTTAATTTATATTTAATATTTTTTCAAACTTAATCCACGGATTAGACAAGACTTCTAATCCGTCGGATTAACCTGCGAATTTGTCAAAAATGTTTACCAACCAATCGGATTAACAGATTCTACGGATTCAATCAGTTGGATAGGACCCTTTCCCATCTCTATCCACTATGCAGTATAGATCATAATAATACATTTTTTCCTTAATCTTATTATTATTTTTAAATTATAAAATAATATTCCAATTATTTATAGATAGATAATCCCACGTGGTAACCTTGGATTTGTTCTACAAAGAGCCGTTTAAATTTAACTCCGGCTTCTTCGTCCCTTCAAATGCATCATTTCTTCGAACCTGCATTCTTCGCTGCAGAAAGCTTTCTCCCCTCTGTAAAAAAACCCGAATTTTACTCAAATCTAATTAAATCTAAATTCCTAATGAAGAAGATGAAGAAAAACAGGGCAAACCTATAGATGTAAATATCTCTATCTTGTCCGAGAATCTCTTTGCAGTAATCACAGAAACTGAACAAATTCAACGATGAAGATGTACGATCATCATCGCAGCCCTTCTCCACGATGCACTCATCGAAAATATGGGTCGTTTTCGGGTTGGGTCCATGGGTTATGACCCGAGTATAATCCTCGTGAAGCTCCATTTCCTTAATAGATAGCTGCCTGATTAGATCTCTTGATCTGGAAAACGGGTTCTTGAACTGAGGACTCCTCGTCTTGATTCCGAACTCAGTTAAAGAATTCGGCGATTCCGCCGGAGAAAGCGGTGGAGGGATCGCCGGAATCTGGATCTTAAGCAACGTCGTTCTGTTAACTGGTTTAGAAAGGCTTCCATCTTTGTTTTCTTCAAGAATGGAGTAAATTAAAGCAAGGCCAATTGCTTCTGTGGGCTGTTTCGAATCTGGGACTTGTGCTTGTGGAGATGGGTTCGTGGAATTTTTGATTTCAAGAACAGAAACTGGACTGAAACAAGAGAGTTCCAAATTATCTGAGAGCTTTTTATCGATGAACTTCGGAGAAGACAAAAATGGTGAAATTGGAGTAAAAAATGAAGAAGGCTGATCATCCGCCATTAAAGCTTCCTTCTTCTCCTTGTTAAACCTTCTGGATCTAGTTCTTATAAAGTAAAAAAGCACTGTAAAATGTAAATCCCACACAAAAGTTCATATTCTTGCTGATAAACACAAACCCATCTCAAATTAAACCAGAAAAACGAAATCTTTCACTTTTCCCAGCTCAAATTTGTAACTTTTCAACACAAATGAACCAAAATTTCATTATACGCTATACAAAACAGACCCAAAAGCCGCATTCATCACGGAATTCGACGAATAGTGACGAAAATTGTGAAGAAGAAGGGATGGGTCGAAAATATTCGCCTACGAGAGGAAATCATTGGAGTTGTTGCAGGCTTAAAGACGAGAAAACAAGACGTTGCTCATCGCTTTCGCTTTCCGAATTAGGGTTTCTTAATTTCTTCAACATCTAATAAATTCGTACTAATTCACAATTCGATCCCTTTCTTTATTGTAATTTACTTTACGCCACGCAGTTGAGGCTTTTTTGTAGTTTTGGAAACGTTAACGGTCAGAAATAATATTCACGTCATACATAACGTTTTTTAAAGTGTTATTTTAATAAATTACTAAAAATCAGTGTTAAAAAATATTAAAGATGGCCTGACACCGTTAGAGGTGTGCGTAGATCGGATAACCAATCCGTTCATTATTTTTTTTATTCGATTCGATGAATACGGATAAAAAAATGGTGATCCATATCCGATCCGCAATAGTGGATCAGTTTGCGGACCGATTTGAGGATATCCAAATATTTATTTTTAAATTATAAATAATTATAGGAAATTACAATTAATCACAAAAAAATTACTTATTTGATAAATATAAAAATTATAAAACAACTAAAAAACGCATCTTCGGAATATTTAAATATCTATAAAGTAAAACTTGATTCAATATAAGAATTGAATTAAAACAAATGTATGTAAATAATAAATTATTTTTTTGCATGAATTTGCAAAAAATAAACATAATTTATTTAGATATTTGTAATAACAACCTATAAAAATAAAATCAATTGTAAAATTAATTTCATTTTAAATAATAATATAAAATATTCTAAGAATTATCTAGCTTACTAGAAATATATGAATTTCAAAAATCAATCTCCAATGTTGATTACTTGTGTTCTTCTATATCGATTATTTCTATAAAATAAGAATAAAATATAAAAATATTAATATTAACGAAAAAAACAAATATTATAACAATTTATAATAAAAAAAAATATATTACCATGTATAATGTTTAAACTTTACAAAATTACAAAAATATAATATAATATACATAGTAAAAAAATCAGATCGGATGGAATATTAATTTTGAAAATCGTATCTGATCCGAAACCGCATCCGATCGATCCGATTAAGTATTTGCAGTTCGGATAACCGAAATATAGGTTCGGTTACCTCGATTTTTCGGATCACCGGATTTTCATGTATACCCCTAGACACCGCTATAGAAAATTTTTACCCACGTTTATTGTTTAATTTCACTTTAAATAAACTTTATTGTATAAAATTAATTTACATTTATTTTTATTTTTCGTATAAATTGATTTGACTGGGCTTTCAATAAAATTAATTCTGAATGTAGTTGATTTGACCTCAAAAAATAATTTATCTATTATTTTAAATATATTTTCATTAGAAAACCCAACTTGTTTTATCATGAATAAATAGTGTATGGCACGTGTATTAATTTAATTTGGGAATGAAAATATAAAATAAAATATTGAAATCAAATTAGACACTAAGATGGCGAATACTCAGGTTGGTCTGGGATTCAGTTATACTCATACTCAAACTCATATGTATTATTGTTACCTAGATGTATCCATACTCACATGCTAATCATCTCTATTTAGCTAGTCGTATATCAATTCCCGTTTATAGAGAGACAATGTTAATAGAATTTTGGGTCAAAGTTTCATCTTACTTGCAATCAACCCGTACAATATCGGGTTTGAATTATTCTACCCTAGACCCGAACCAGACCCATAAAACTATACTCATATCCACATAATCGAGTTTGATTAATCATGTCCGGGTATAGTTTTTTGGACATTCCTATTTGAGACACTAATATCATACCAATTTTAAAAGTACATATTTTTGGTGAAAAGTCCACTCTGATTATTTAAAGAATTAATAAAAAAATATTTTTTTTAAAATTATATATTATAATTTACTTTATATCGTCCATATACCAATAATTTATCTATAAAATCATCATTGAATGTGTGAGTTAATGGGTTGACATAATTTATTTTTTTAAGAAAACAAATATTTAAAACTTTATTTAATAATAATAATAACATTTTAAAATTATATTTATTTAAAATCATTGTTAAAAAAACTAGATTATATGATTCGCTCGTATTCGTGCAACGTAACGCAAATGGATGTGGGTGTGCATGGTGTGTACCGGGTGCGTAAATATTTTAAAAATAATTATTTTTTAAAAAAATTAACAAAAAAATATATTTTATTCAATTTACATAAATTTATACAATACATCGTATTAATAATCAAAATGATTTGAAATATTATTGAATTATTAAATAAATTGTAAAATATAATATATTTAAATTATTTTAATCAACGAATACTTAACACACTCTAATCGGAATAGTTAAAAATTAATAAATCTCGCATTATCGCACCCGAATCTCGCATTACGCACCCTTGTTGGTGCAACATAGAAATATAATTAATAACAATTTGACGTNGTAAGTTATATAATATTATAATTTTCAAAATATAATTTTTTAATAATTTTAAAACAATGAAAAACTTCAAAAGTTGTTAGATGAAGTTGTTAAAGTTCAAATCCAGAAGAAGAATCAATAAATGGTTTGGTTAAACTAACTTTGCATTATTATTATATTTAGAAAGTCTTTTTGTAGTAGCATATTTTTGAATTTTCAAATACAGATAAGCTAGGACAAATTAAGGGCATAATTATCCTAATCTCGAAGCTATTATTTTCTACAATATTTAAGAAAACATCGAAAAAAAAATAAAATAATGATATGATACCATAATTTATAATTATTTATTTGAGATATAAAGTATGATTAGACCAAATAAAAGCACTATAAAATGAGTCAAATTCTTAAGACCAGTTCATGTGAGATTGAGTGTAATGAATTAATATTGATTTAATATGATTAACTAAAATTAAATGTGTTTCATTGGTAGGTTTTGTATGATAATATATGAATAATATAAAAATATTGCTTGATTTAAATAGAAACTCAAAAAAATATGAAAATTCTCGTATACCATTATCTATATGTTAACACCATGGTTTTAAAAACCGATCAAACCGGTGGATCGGAAATGTTTTCTACTAGTCGGATCGGATGGCGTAATCAGTTTGAACCGGTTTAATAAAAAAATAAATAATAATGTTAGTGAACAAGAGAAATATATTTTAAAATATTTTTTTACAAAGAACTCTAATAAATTCTTAAAAAATGTAATTATGTAATATAAAAAAATTTTGAAATATATTTTTTTTAAAAATTAATATAAATTCTTAAAAATCGGTTTTGAGTGAAATACACTGCTTCAACCGGATTTTTTGGTCCCAATACCTGTTTTTAAAATAATAGGTCAACCAGTTTAAATCGGATCGGGATAATGAGCGATTCCCTGTCGGATCGGCCGGTCTGACCGGTTTTTTAAAACCATGGTTAACTCGTAAATTACTAAATCATTTGATATAAAAAACATTAACACTGCCCGCTAACATTCATCAATCAAATGTTCTAAATGAATCAAACATAAATAATATGGATATTTTGAAATATAAGAAATATTTAAGAATTACATTAAAAATATAATAATCAATTATATTTCTAAAAACAATTCAATAATAACAAGATATCACGAAAGTTTTATCAAATTTTAAATTTGAAAAATTTGTGTTAGTCGCACAAAATCTATAAAAGATTACTGTTTGCCATAAAAGATAATGTAAAGAATAAAATTAGTGGAAAAGAAATATATAGAATTTTAAAAATATTGAATTTTGTATAATATTTACATGAAGTGTAACAAAATATTTTAGAGATTTGAAATAAAATTTTATAATCAAAATTTTATAATGATTTTATCAACATTAATGACATTCTATGCGATAAATTAATGGGTTTGTTTGGTACCCCGATTAAAAAGCGGTGAGGTGCGGTGAGATGTTGAAATCGTGATTTTTTTAATGTGCACAAAAAATAAAGTTAATTGCGATGTGATAATCGTTAAAAAATCACGATATCATCACAGCTGTTAAAATCAGTTGTGGCCTCATCGTGATTTTGGAAAAGACTCATTTACCCTTACTTCTATTAATTATAATATAATTATATTTATTATTATATATATATAAGGGTATATTAGTATTTTTACATAAATCACGATCATAATATCGCAATTTTACCAAACATACTTAAAAATTCACGATCATCATATCTCACCACACCTCACTACACCTCACCACACCTCACCACATCTCACCACATCTCACCATACCTCACCACACCGCAATTTTAAAAAAGTTGAACCAAACAGACCCATTATATATATTCAAAACAAAAAATCAATTTCTCAAATACGGAACCTAATAACAACGGAAATAACTCTATTTCATTAAGAGTAGATCGAATCGAACCTTAAATCAAGGAAGATGTTAAATTTATGGAAGAATTAGTTTGAGTTATCAAAATGTATGGAGATAATTTTAAATAAATTAAGAAATATTAAATATTTATATATTTTCTTTTTATATAAATAATATAATATTTTTTATTTTGTATTATGTTAAATATGATTATTATGTCCGTTCTCATCAATAAACTTTTTCTTTTCCATTTATCGTTTTTTTATTAGAACCTAATTTGAAAATCGAATACCAAAAAAATAACAAATTTTGCTACAAAATTTTGTTGCTTCAGCCCAGTAAATATCGAATGTTTTCGGTTCGGTTTAAATATATACCGAAATAATGAATTCAAAATTAAAATAATAATACAAAATTACAAGGGTAAACCACAGTATTTAAAATAGTGTAAATAAGATTACTTAAAATTTTAAAACTAATTATTATTTTTAAATTAAATAAAATGTTTAAACTTGGTATTAGCCAAATTAGGAAAATAAATTATTTTACCGAAATTAACAAAATATAAGAATAGAATCCATTAAATAATAAGTAATAATACAGTAAATTAATAAACGGTTATAATATTAAAAAGAATTATATCCATTAAAAGTAAGAATGACGTGTTATAATGAGTGGTTTATAATTGTCGTAACCACGGATAATCGGACGGCCACAAGATCCCCATTTTCTCCCTCTATAAAACCAAATGGAGTTTCTAAAACAAAAACAGAGTGATTAAATATTTAAAATGGAAGGCAAAACCAGAGTCATTTTATATTTGTTGTGCGCGGTGGCAATCGTGGCGGCAGTGAATGCCGAGAACTTGCAGCCCTTCGAATTCGATGAATGCGTCGACGCATGCAAACACAATTGTAAAGGTGAAGGTTACACTGACTTCGTGTGCACATTCAAATGCGAGCCTAAATGTACATCTAAAGGTATATATAATCTGGTATTCGTAATTTCATATTTTTTGTTCTCAAAGTTTTATCATTGTAGCAATGTGATTTACAATGTATCGAGATAGTAAAATCAATTCCATAATTTATAAATTTGGATAAAATCAATTCTCAAAATTTAGTGGTATGATATAATTAACCTCCAAAATTTTTCAATTTTGAATCAAATTTTATGGACGATTATGTAAATTTAGGAGTCTGATTTATCGAATATTACAAATTTAGAGGACAAAATATACAAAAAAAACATAAAATTTTGGGATTAAATATGTCATTACAAAGAACAATGATTAAATTTATCAAAACTATGAAAGTTTGTGGACTAGACTTCTTCTCTATATATAATGAATTTAGTTTAAGTTTAAAATAATACAAATGTGATGTCTTTGGTTTCAAAATTGTTTAAAAATGAATTTCTAGTGAATAATTATAGTTTCCTATGTATTTTTTGATGGCGATGCTTAGATATGGTCCCCATGATTTAGAGGTTATGGCAAATTGAGTCTCCATAGTTTTGAAAATTTGGCAATTTTGAACCCCAAAGTTTTAGAATGCAAAACAAGTCCCCGACTTTTGTATGGTTTAGTAAAACTAGTCCTCATTGTTTATCAAAATTGGCAATATTAGTCCCCAAACTCTTCAATTTCGGCAATGTTACTCCCCAAACAAAAACAATGCGTATTTGATCCTCGTAATTCCAGAGTTTTGGCAAAAAAAGTCCCTAACGGTATTAGAGATTCTCAACGTTTTGAAATATGATAATTACGGTCGTTAAATAATTTTGCAACGGTGTTCCTCAACGTTTTGAAAAACGTAAACCCTAACGGCCGTTAAATAATTTAGGGACCAATTTTGCCAAATTTCCAAAATTTGGGGACTAGTTTTGCCACCAAACGTAAATAATAAGGACTTGTTTTGCATTTTTTAAACTTTGGGGACTAATTATGAACTTTGGGGATTGAATTTGCCAAATTAATTGAAGTTTAGGGACTCTATACGCCAAAAAATAATTTGGGGATCAAATTTGCCAAAATTAACAAAATTTGAGGACCAAGACAGCCATTTTCCGATTTTTTGATAACTTATATTTTATTTTTGAATTGTTCAAATTTTGCAACACATGATTATTACATTTTTGTAAAGTCAAATAATTAAATAAATATTGATGAAATGTTTAAAACATTAAATGTTGTTAGGGTCAACATTGAATTTGAATATTTATAGGTCAAATATTCAATTATAAAACTTAAAAAAATTATTTACAATTTTTTGAAGTTTAAAGATAAATATGTGCCCACATTTATACTATTTTTAGCATTTATAAAGTTTGATGCATTATATTTACACTACTTTAAAGTTTTAATTAATTTTATACTATTTTAAATTCAATAATTTTTTTATTAATTAATTTGTTACTTTTTGATTTGCAGGTGTATTTGGAAGATCATGAACACAAATGTTTTCTCTAGATTTGGGGTTAATTTGATTTAAATGAAAATCAAGACCCAATCTACACAATAATTAGTTATTATATATATACTATAAATAATGAGTTTGTTCTAACTTATCATAATTAGTTATGTATCAATTATCATAATTTGCAAATTATGATATGTATGTAATGAATGAATTTCGATTGACTAGAGAAAATTTATTTATTTTTTCATTTCTACCGGTGTTCACCGAGATGATCGAAATTCCGATATATTGTCGGTATATCGACTGTATACCGGTGTACCGGTCAAAACCGGTACAAGATCGGTAAGCCGGTATTTAAACATTGGTTTTCGCATTCGAATAAACTGCATTTTAATGGAATATCAACAAAATATTTATCGCTTAATCATAAGCTAAAGTAGAATACATGGCAAGAGCAGCAACACAAACTATGTTACAAATCGTCAACTAATCGACTATATGCATTGCAATAAAAACATTATAATTTGTAAGGTATCAAAATCAAATACTATATACTCCACAATTATGTATATGATGAGGTCGTCAAATTAGTGATATCCTTACGAAATTATTCTACCATATGTTAGATAATATTTATATTATCTATATATATTTAAAAAGTTTATGATTTTATGATTATATTAATTATATAATAAAAAGTTAGAATATTTTTCTTAATTAGTTGGGATGAAGGTGAAGTTTTTTTCATTTTATAAATAAGGATAGCAATGTTAGAAGAAGATATGAGATACAATAATACTTTGACTTCTTGTTTTGAGATTATTCTCTGTTTTAATTCTGAGTTCATCGACAACGACCATCATTCTTGAGTAGGGGAGCTTGTTACTTATGTAACTTGGAGAACACCGGTTTTGCTGGAATTATTCTTAAGTTCAGCGTCATTACGACGTGCCACAAGCGATACTCAACCAGATTTGATATTCAAGATCAAATCAATTTCTGATATTCTTTTATATTTAATGTATTTAATACTAATATTATTTCTTTCTTTGAAGGTTTGATCCAGATTTCCAACACCCTAAATAGTTATGTTATCTTCGGGGTAAATTGAGAATTAATGAAGATCGCTCGATGTAAGATACAAAGGAAACTCGAATTTTTCTCATCAAGAAGGAGTGATTTTGTTAATGAGATAATCTAATCAAATTTAGCAAAGCATGCGGTAGAAGAACTATATGTACAAGCTATAAGCTTAGGATAGAGTTGTTAATTGACTCGAACGAGTTGAATTTGACTTGTTCGTATTGGTTCATATTATAATTTAGGGTTTGAACATTACTCGTATTTCTAAATTTTTGTTTGTGATCATTTGTTTTGTATCCGTTTGTTTTATATTCGAGTTTTTGTTTGGATCTATTCATTTGTATTCATGCAAAAATGGTATAAAAATACTTAAATTTGACATTACCATACATCTTTGTATTCTTTCAAATTCGTATTAGAGCTATTTTTTTGTTGAACATATTTAATTTTGAGCGAACAAATATGAATACGATCTAAGTGATATGTTCATGCACTAAAGGAAAAAAAAGGAGTGAATTGAGCATGAAGTGAATGAAGAACATGGGCCAAAGAGAATAATAACTACTAATAGTCAATGTTTTAAAAATCGATATCTTCCGGACGAGCTAAGTGCATCGATATATTGAATTTGTACATGAATAATAAAATAAAAGAAAATAAATTATTAACATATAAAAAATACCAATTTTTTAACTAAATCTCAATTTATATTGTTTTGTTTCGAAAAAATAAAAATAAAAATTACAAACTTCATTTTTTTCTAAAATAAAACAAGTTATATATGTTAATACGCTAAAATCAGGCCATTATTTTGTTTAAATATCGACAAAAAATGACATTTTTTCTTTGTAATTGTGAAGAAGAAACTTCTAGTCCATAGAATGTTAGTTACGGTAGTTGAACTCCTAAAATTCTATTTGGAAATAGTCTTTACATTTTCAATACTTTACATCTAAAATTCATGGGGCGACGCGCAAATTTGGTCCTCGTAGTTTCCGATTTTAGCAATTTTGGTCCTCATACTTTGACAATTATAGCAGATTAAGTTTCTTTACTTTATGTGTGGCAAAATTAGATCTCTCATTTTACTACATTTGGCAAATTAGGTCCTTCAAGTTTTATGTATATGGCAAATATGGTTCCCGAAGTTTGTAATTTGTTATTTTCATTTTTATATAATACGTAGACTAATTTTGCCACTACGATCAAACTACGGGGATCGGTTTTCTTCGATTTCATTAAATATGAAATTTGAGGACCGATTTTGCCAAATGTTACAAAATAGGAGGACCGATTTTATCAAATGTCCAAAATTTGAGGACTGAAAATGCCAAAATAAATTTGGAGGACCAAATTTATCAAAATGATCAAATTATGAGGACCAAAGACGTCATTTTCTCAAAATTCATGTTGTTATTGTGAAGAAGAAATTTCTCGTCAGTTGAATGTTTTAGTTAAAGTAGTTGAACTCCAAAAACCGAAATAGCGTTTACATTTGTAATATTATTTATATTCAGAACAGAAAATCAATTTAATAGAATCTTGGGTTCATTCCGTAAATATGGAATATGATTTAAAAATCAAATACCAAACAAATAACAAATTTTACTATTGAATTTTTTCGGTTCAACCCGGTGAATGTTTTCGGTTCGGTTAAAGCATATATTGAAATAAAAAAATTTTCAAAATTAAATTAAATATAAAAAGAGAAAATTACAAAGTATAAATATGATGCCTCAAAATTTTAAAATTGTGTACAAAATACCCGAACTTTGGATATCATTTGCCGATAACCTTTGTACTCATTAAATGATATTCTTGTAAAGTTGACTTTAAACCTACGTTAGAGTTATATATAAATATTTTTAAAACTTCAAGGTTACCTACACAATTACTAAACTTATAGATCACTTTTAAAACTTTGAGACTCAATAGCGTACATTATATCAACTTCAAGTAGTTATAATACAATTTACAAAATTTAATGGGCGTATCATTTACACCATTCTAAAATAAATAAAACATAATATTATATTTAATATATAATTAAATAAAAAGTATTATTTTTATCAATAAAATATTAGTTGTTATTTCCTAAATTACATATAGGGGTGGGCACGAGTCCGGCCCAACGGGTTACGGATCGAACCCATTGAACCCGCAAACCCGTACGGGTTGAGAATTTTTCTTGACCCGACGGGTTGAAAGTACGGCCCAACCCGTCAACGGTTGAAAACATAAACCCTAAAATTAAAAAACATTCAATTTTAACTTTAAAATTTAAAATAATTCAAAATTGACTCACTTTAACTCGTCAACCCGTACGGGTTGACGGGTTGAAATCGCGGTCCAACCCGCACAATGATATTTAGCGGACTAACCCACGGATTGACTTGTTTATACGGATTGGACCGACCCAGCAAGTTGGGCTGACCATGCCCACCCCTAATTCGAGAAACAAAATTATTTTATCCAAGTTTAAAAAATATAAAAATCAAATCCGTTAAAAAATAAGTAAATAATCCATGAATAAAACAATTAAATTACCGTAAATTAATAAACGATTAGTACTTTTAAAAGGATTATAGCCATTAAAAACTAGAATGACGTGTCATTATCGAGTGGTTAATAATAGTCGTAACCACGGATAATCGGACGGCCACAAGATCCCCATCTTCTCCATCTATAAGACCAAATGGAGTTTCTAAAACAAAAACAGAGTGATTAAAATGGAAGGCAAAACAAGAGTCATTTTATTTTTGTTGTGTGCGGTGGCGATCGTGGCGGCAGCGAATGCCGAGGACTTGCAGCCCTTCAAATTCGATGAATGCGTCGACGAGTGCGAACATAATTGTAGAGGTGAAGGTAGTAGTGACTTCGGGTGCACATTCAAATGCCAGTCTCAATGTGCATCTAAAGGTATATATAATATGGTTCCCAAAGTTTTATTATTATAGCAATTGTGATTCTCAACGTATCAAAATGATAAAATGGATTCTATATTTTGTAAGTTTTGGTATAATCAGTCATCAAAATTTAGTAAATATGACATAATTATTTAGTATGTTTTCAATTCTGATAATTGTGATCTTTAGCCAAAATCAAATTTGGGAGAACGATTTTGTCATTTTCAGGATCTGATTTTTCAAATATTACAAACTTTGTCAAAAACTTAAAATACGGAGACTAAATATATAATTAAAAATTATTATGATCAAATTTGTTAAAACTATACAAATTTGTGTACTGAATATGTTATTTTCTCTATATATATAAGAGAGTCAGTTCAATTTTAAAATAGTCTATTTGGCAAAAGTGACTCGTTTTTGCAAACGTGAGTTGCGTTTGCCAAACGCGATTGGTCAAACTAAATATTTTTTACAATTTTGTATTTCATTTTTAATTTATATCATATTTTCATCTTCAACTCATTATTTATCGTATTCTATACTAATGTAAATAATGTAGATGTATATAATTTCGCAATAAACATATTCAAATTGTATAACATATTATTGTTTCATACCAAAAGCAATCCGTTTTTCCCAAACGTGATTGGTCAAATTTTTGAATTTTTTTTTCACTCACATTAGAGTCAAAGCAATATTTAACGCTTGCGTTTCTCAAACTCGAATGACCACAAAAAACACAATTGGGATAAAATTCATCATATTTTACACAATATCCCCATATATCTTTAGGTTTCAATAATGTTTAAGAATAAATCTAAAATGATTAGTAGTAGTTTTATGTCTATTTTTTGGTGAACGATTTTGACAACTTATATGTTATTTTTTGCAATACGTGATAATTGCATTTTTATAAGATTAAAAAATTAAATACAAATTTGTGATATGTTTAAAATATTAAAAGTTGTTAGGGTCAAACAATGATTTTGAATATTTATAGGTCAAATATGCAATTATAAAACTTAAAACATTGTATTTACAATTTTTGAAGTTTAGATGTATATATGAGCCATTGTATCGACTTTTGATACTATTTTAAATTCAAATGAAATTTAAATTTTGTAATTAATTAACTTATTAATTTTTTATTTGCAGGTGTATTTGGATGAGGACAAATGTGTTCTCTAGATTTGGGGTTAATTTGATTTAAATGAAAATCAAGGCCCAATAATCATACACAATAATTAGTTATTATATATATACTAGAAATAATGAATTAATAAAATAACTCTAATTTTGGATACTAGTATAAATTCTTCAAACATATGCCACACTGATACATTAATTTGATCAAGTCGACTCTGCGATTCGATCTGACGCTTGACACCTAACAGAAAAAGACATCGTTTCGAATTATCATTTATATGATTTGTTATTCGTATGTATTTTTGTATTATTAACGCAAACGATGTTAGATTGAAATGTGCATGTTTTTGGGGAGGTATTGGAATCAATCAAAGATTGTCAAAAGCTCAACAATATTTAACATTTATTTATTTATCTAAAACTTTTATTTTATTTTTAAATATAGATTTGAGTCAATGATGTATAGTTTCAAACAAAAGCAACTCTATAAATATTTATGCAATTTTATTATAATAAATTAATACTTTCGTAAATTAATAAACAATTAGTATTTAAAAATGATTATAGTGGTGAGTTATTGGGCACGTTTGGAATATCGTTTGATAAATAACGGTGAGGTGAGATAAATGTACCGTGATGTGAGATGAACTGATCGTGATTTAAAAAACTGTTTTTGAAACAATGGTGTAGTAATCGTAATGTCATAAAATGACGTTTTTGTCTTTATTTTTAAATAATTGTTTATAACTTAAATATTATATTCATATAATCTTATGATAAATTCGTTATGTCAAAACTATATTTTTAAATTATTATATATATTTTTATAGTGTGAACATGTAATTAATAGAATATAAGAAATTATTGATCAAAATTATTTTTTTAAAAAAATAAAATATAATTTATTAAGAGTAAAATAATATTTGTCAGGTGTATTTGTATGGCAGTTGGGTTAAACCAGTTGTGAATTCACCACTGTTTTTTGCGGTCGCACGAACACAGTTATTAATGATATTTAGTTAAAATAGAATACAATTACAGTACGTTCACCGCACCGGACGGTGGTGTGAGTTTACAAATAACACCATTATTGAGTGGTTAATAATCACCTTAACCCCATAGAATCGGACGGCCACAAGATCCCTAGCTTCTCGAACTATAAAACCAAATGCAATTACTATAACAAAGACAAAACGTGATTAAATGGAAGTCAAAACCGGAGCAATTTTATTTTTATTATTCACGGTGGCGGCGATCGTGGTTGCAGCAAATGCCGAGGAGGAGCCGCCTTTCGATATGGATGAATGCTTCGGCAAATGCAAACACGATTGCAAAGCCGAAGGTGGGTACGAAGTTGTGTGCAGATTCAAATGCAAGGGTAAATGTGCATCAAAAGGTTACTTAGATAATATATTGGATTTAAAATACTATAAAAACAATGTTAAAAATTTAGAAAGTAGGGGTCAATGGAATTAATTGGGTATATAGGGCACGAAATTTCAAAATTGTTTAATAATGACATTAAAGTAATTAATACTAGTTTCCGTCAAGTCAACGATTTTGACAACTTGAGTGTTATTTTAAAATTTTCAAAGTTTGTTGATATAGTAATTAGTTATTGTATATTTTTCAAGTTTTAATTTCGGGTAAATTTTGGATTTCGGATTGGAACCGAGAAGTTTCGAGAAACGATAGAAATTTCGACGAAATTTTGGTTATAATACATATTCATAAGTTATGTTAATTTTTGAATAGAATAAGAATTATCAATGTTATTTTTTTATTATTGAAGTATAAATAATTAAAATATAATTGTTAATTTAGAATTGAATATTTAAATATTCAAAATATCTTTATAAAAATATTTTGAAATATATTAATAAATAAACTCAATTGAAAAATACCCAACTCGATCTTCGAATTTCACAAATTTCAATCAGAACCAAAATTCACTGAAATTTCAACGAAATTTAAGACGTTAGTATTTTTGGGGTTAAAAGATCAAATATAACTAACAAAACATTTAAAACTTTAATATACATTACATTCAAACTTGAACGTTTTAAATATTCGAATGTCAAATATATAATTATAATTAAAAGAACATCGTCTTTACAGTTTTTAAAGTTTAAAGATTAATATGATCGATTGGAACAACTAATGATATTGGGCACGTTTGGAACAATATTTGATAAATAGCGATGAGGTGAGATGACTTACTGTGCTGTGAGGTGAACTGATAATTTAAAAAAACTATTTTTGAAATAGGGGTACAGTGATCGTGATGTCATAAAATGACTTTTTTGTCCTTATTTTCAAATAATTGTTCATAACTTAAAAATTATATTTCGTATAATTTTATGATAAATTCGTTATGTCAAAACTATATTTTTAAATTATTATATATATTTTTATAGTTTGAATATATAATTGATAAAATATAAGAAGTTATTGATTAAAAAAATTTTTTTTTTAAAATAAATTATAATTACCAATGGTAAAATTAACATTTGGCAAGTGCATTATGGTGTCAGTTGGGTTAAATCAGTTGTGAACTCAATGTTGTTTTCTGCGGTTGCACGAACGCAGTTATTAATGATGTTTGGTTAAAATAGAATACAACTGCGGTACGTTCACCGCACCGTCCGATAGACTGAGTTTCCAAACAACACCATTATCTTTGCAATTTTCAATATTTTTAATATGACATTTACATAATTTAAAATTTACTCGTGTTCTACAAACATCATTTAAATTTTGTAATTAATTATTATTTTCTGATTTGCAGGTGTATTTGGAAAATGACGAGCACAACTTTTTATCTTTCAACTATGATATATTTAATATTAATAAATGATTTAATGAATCAATTTGGATTGAATAGAGAAAAAATATATTTTTTTGTTTGTTTTAACAGTATATTTTATTTTTAAAATAAATAATTAATATTGCGTGAAAATACAAAATACTAAATTGAGTTAATAAACTGATTATGAATTATAATATAAAATAGAAAAATAACCAGGGAAATAATTGTTTAGGAATATATATATATATATATATATATACTTTATTACAAAAAATTATAATTTCAAGACTCAAATTTTTAAATTGTATTGTTTTTCTATTTAAACTAAACCCTCAAATTTCAAAACTGTTCAAAAATATCACTCGAATGAATAATAGTGTTTTTCATATTTTATTGTTTGAATATATTTAAAAATTTATATATTATTTTAAATTTTCAAAATATAGTTATTATATATTTTTATGACTAATGTGTCAAATATATGTTATTTATGTATTTAAAATATTAACGATTGTTAAAATGCAATATAAATGATTTTATCACATTATTTGGATAACATCATTTGGATAACATCAGGTGGATTTTGTATTCAATTTACAAAATTTGGAGTCACAATCTTTATAATATTTAAATTTCACGAGCTAGTGAGTCAATAAATAATATGAAAATAATTATATAATAATATTTTTGTAACAGTAAAAAGTAAAAGTATGTAATAAAAACGTAAAAATGTTTTGCGCTCGCTGCCTTTGAGTTCCAAATTCTCTTGCTACATTAAGACAAAAAAACTAAATCCGCGTTTTGATTACATTATTAGAATGTGTTTTTATTTTTAAAATGTATTTTGGATCCGTTTACAGAACACTCTAACATTTTCATTCTCATTCTGATCATCCATTTTNAGAAATTGTTTTATATTTTTATTTAAAAATTTTAAATGTCTCAAATTTGTATAATTTTTAGGATTTAATTTGGATAATTTGTATCCAAATTATCCAACGGCTTGAATCAATATCCAAGGCAATAATGGATCACCTCGGCCGCGGAGGTTGGGAATTTGTATCAATTTCCGCCGTCCCCGAGGCCGGAACTCTTCTAAAAACGCTCATTCCTTTTGACTACAAGGCTCGCTCTTCTGGATCTGATCATCGGAAGAGGGCGTTGAAGGTTAGAATTAAATCATGTATTTGATTAATTTTGACTGATCGATTTCTTATTTTTATACGCATATTTAATCAAGGATCTTGGATCTACGTATCACGAATTAGGGTTCTGTATGATGAAATTGGGGGTTTTGTTTGCAAGAATCTGTGATAATTCATTGAAACGGAGCTTATTGCAATGTGGCTCGGCTAAGGGCCGTTTGATGCATTACCACTCCATTGTTGATAATGCCGCCATTGAAGAATCTTCAACACAAAAAAACAATTCAGGATCAAAACAAGGAATTTCAGAAGGGAGTGGGTAATCCTGAACCCGATGCTTCTGTGATAATACAGAGACTAAGAAGAACTTGACCCACCTTGCCATTATTGTCAGATATTGTAACCCTTCAGACATTAACATCTCATTCTTACTGAACAGAGAGACATGGGTCCCCGTAGGAAGCCAGACAGATGGAATAAACTCTCTACTGTCCAACAACTATGGTCCCTGGGTTGATTACACTGAAATCCCTTGAATTGAGAAAATGAAATATGAAGAAGCAACGTCACTTTCTTTTAGAGGATGCTGCTGATTCGAATTCCTACAGTTTTTGTCGTTGATTAGCCTCAGCCTGAGACTGAGCCTGATCCCTACTGTCTTTGCCTCCTCTTCCTTGTCTTGTTCTTGAGCGTGCTGTGTGAATAGTATATAACTTTAGGATTCAGTTGGCTATAAGAGAAGTAAATCATATCGAAATGATAAAGTGAATTATATTGAAAAGGTTTGACAAGCCAATTATTTGTGATATTACTCCCCTTAGATTTTTTATATTTTCATAACCGATGTGGGATATATTTCAACACTCCCTTGTGATATTACTCTCCTTATAAACTAGATTTGTTAGATTTTTTGTATTTCCACAACTAGCATTCCCTCACGCTCGGCGCCAACGAGGTTTTTTGATATATTTCAACACTTTTCTCAAATCGAACTGACCTTGGTCCAATTCATATTTGTTTCAATATACTCGATAGTACTCGAATAATAGGTTGATCTATTTATCGCCTAAATCTGATACGCTTTTCGATCAGAGTTTTTTTTAAACCGGTATGGATCAATCTGAAACTCACTCTCCGATACCATATAGAACTTCAGGATTCAATGATCGGAAGAGTGTCGATGTAATCCAGTTTATAAGAGAAGTGAATCACATTGAAAAGGTTTGGCAAACCAATTACTTGTGATATCACTCTCTTTGTAAACTAGATGTATTTTCACAACGGATGTATGATATATTTCAACAAATAGTAGAATAGCTCAGGCAATTGGATATTTTGCCATGAAATGAGTTTTTTATATTTGTTTCATGTTTATGATTAGAATATTTTGGACCGTTGATGTTTGACTTTATGTTTTAGGTTTAATGGTGACAAAATTATGGAGATGAAGAAGGGATTTAGAGAATGATTGCTGGGATCCCGATGTGGGTGAAAGTGGGAAGAAAAGATAAAGCAAAAAGCGTTGTTATCTGAAAAGGAAAAGCGTTCTTTTCTTTCTTTCACTACCACTAAAACCAACATTTTCATTGACTGCAATATCTTTTGACCGCTTGTTTGGTTTCTTCTCTCAGCATATTAAACTTGAAGCTCGATTATAGGCGATCTCTCTTCCTTGGGAGGTACATGTTATGTGTTATTTTTTAGATATAGTGTTGGAATTACGACGGGAGACCGTGAACGAACGGGAATTAAGGAGAAGAATCCACACATTTGAAAGACTTGAAGAAGTCATTATGTGATGGAACTTCCATCCTTATAAACCTAATCAATTACAATTCTTTTAGAAATATGTGACAAATTCAACACTTCCTCTCAAGTCCAACAATAAAATTTCGACTTGAAATGAACCGAACAAGCTCCGATACAATGTTGAAACTATAGAGCCTGGACGAAATAACGATCGGAAAGTGTGAATGAATGGGATTAAGGGAAAGAATCCACATATTTAAAAGACTTGATCAAACATTTATGTCATGGAGTTTCCACTCTTATAAACCTAATCAATTTTATTTTTTTTAGAAATGTGGGACAAATTCAACATATACTATTTGATATGTGAGCGTACATGTAAGTATTTGATTATATTTTTTGTTATTGCCCATGATCTAATTTGAAGATCAATATATATACACTATAATTATTTAATATTATAAAGTGGATGTCAATTTTTTGATAAGTGTATTTGCAATTAATCCAATTTCATTTATAAATATGGGTGTGGTTTGATTAAGAAGAAGAGATTCAACTTCCTATCTCACCATTTTTTTATGATCAGGTTGAAAATCATTCTATGGGTGTTCTTTAGATTATTCATTATGATTATAAATCCAAGTACGTTATACTATTTCTTATATATAATTTTGGGTTTTTTGCCAAAATACCCACTGCATTTTGTAGTGTTTGCTAAAATACCCATCACTCAGAAATTGTCAGATTTGCTAGGAAAACGTCATGCAAAAGCAGTAACAAATAAAGTAATTATAATACTATAAATACAATAATTTATTATTAGGATTTTAGATAAATATTCATTACTAATTTATAATTATTATTCAATACTCATTGTCATAATAGTAATAAATATTTATCTGAAATATTACAAATATAATTCTAAATTAATGTAAAAATACATTAAATTTATATAATATGAACATAAAAAATCAAAGTAAATTAGTTTTTTTTAAAACTATAAAAAGATAGAAAAGAAATTAGAAAATTATTTAAAAATATTAAATTAACAAAACATGATAAATATATATTTTAAAAAGAAAGTGCAACTAGAAGAAGAAGCTGCTAGTTATATTGATCAATTTGACTAATTATTAATGATATTTAAATTATTATAATTTAAATATTATTGAATAAAAAATATTAAATGAAAACTTAATAATTTTATTTTTTTGACAGCAGCTTTTTGTATGATTTTTACTTAGCAGATTTGATAATTTCTGAGTGATTTTTATTTTGGCAAAAAAATCAAATAATTTCGGCTATCAGTATAAAGTCATTTGCTATGTGTTTCTTACCGTGTTACCCCACTGTAAAATAAATGCAGTTAAGTGATTCTATAAAACCCCAAGGCTCTTACATATATTCTTATTCACATTTTTTTCAGAGCTTTTAGATGACATCAATGGACAAGAAAAGAAGCACTAAAATGGGAATACTCTGGTCGGAGAAAGGAGATTCAGGCGAGCCCCAGCTCCCGGAAAGTCCAAGAGGGCCGATGGAGTTTCTCTCAAGGTCATGGAGCGCCTCCGCGCTTCAACTTTTCAAAGCTCTGGCTTACCAAAATCAAAGCCCACCATTAAATCTTTTCAAATCTTGTGCTGTTGAGAGGGAAGAAGAGCCTGCTAGACTTTCTAGAAACACGTTCTCGTTCGCTTCTTCTGCAACTTCTCAGCTCATACTCGAACGAATCATGTCACTATCTGTAAGCTCCTTCTTCTCCTCTAATGGCTTTATTTCCATTTAGTGCTGTGAATTTATGTTGTGATAAAATGATGCAGGAGATTTCTCCGTTAACTTCAGGGAGACTTTCGCATAGCAGTGGAACTCTGAATGGTTGTCTCAATGAAGAAACTGAGAGTTCTCCGATTTCACCATACGAAGCGTATGAAGACGTTGTTAAGGTATGTTTTTTAGTCATTCTTGTTTAGTTCCTTTGTACATTTGAGCGTAAATTAGCATGCCTATAAAGGATATGAAGAAAAAAGAGATGGGACAATGAATTATTTGGGGAGTATAGTTGGATATAATATATAAGAGAAATGAGACTACATCGTAAAAAATTTGAACAAGTAATTTATTTTGATTCATATTCCATATTATAAACCAATTCACACCTCTTTCATTTTTCGATGTGGGACAAAGTTTATTACTTCAACACTCTCATCAAGTACAATTGTTTGAAAAATTGGACTTCATAATTCAAATATGTGGATTACCAACCGATCAATTTTATTAAATCGGATTAACTCCCGACAAAGTCACTCGGGATTTTCCGCTTACTGCAATAGCATATTAAATTTTTAAAATCATGCCAATTTACGTGGGAAATGTGTCGATTATAATGTATAAGAGAGATGAGACTACACCATAAAAAACTTGAAGAAATCAATTACTTTAGTTCACATTCTCTGTCTAAAACTAATCCACACCAAATTCTTTTTAGTATATGGGACAAGTTTCATTCTCATGCTCTTTAATTTAGATCCAACTATATAATTTCAATATTGAAATTTGGTTGTATGTTAGCTTCTTTTTCAATTGTTTTTTTGGCTGATTACAGACTTCCCATACTGTGTTTTGCTTGTTCATCACTTTTCTAGCTTGATTTAACATAGAAACTGTAAAAATGAACATGGAGCTTTGAAATTGATGTTCATTAACGATCATCTCTTTTCATGATAGCAGTACTTCCATGCGAAGAACACTCTACAGCCTCTGTTCACCGGAACTCCACGAGCCGGATACACCGCCGGCGGTGCGGTGAGTGGGGTCTCAACCCCAGGTGGGAAGAAGAAGGTGGGTAGGTGGCTGAAGGAGAGGAAGGAGAAGAAGAAAGAAGAAACCAGAGTTCAAACTGCTCAGATTCATGCTGCTGTTTCAGTTGCCGGAGTTGCTGCTGCCGTCGCTGCAATCGCCGTCGCAACGGCAACCGCATCTTCTAAGCGTCAAGACGAGCATATTGCTAAGACCGATATGGCGGTGGCCTCCGCCGCCACACTTGTCGCCGCTCAATGTGTAGAAGCGGCGGAAGCAATCGGCGCTGATCGTGATCATCTTTTGTCAGCCGTTTCCTCAGCCGTCAATGTCCGTTCCCACGGCGATATTTCCACTCTCACCGCCGCCGCTGCCACCGGTAAATTATAACAAAACTCCTCCTTTTATACCCATAAAAAAGCGCTGTAACTAACCTTTCTCAAGCTCTCCGAGGTGTCGCCACTTTGAAAGCTAGAGCTTTGAAAGAAGTGTGGAACGTTGCAGCGGCGGTTCCGATTGAAAGAGGCGCCGGAAACAACAACAATTCCGATGGCAATTTGGAAGATTTTGCTGCAGAAGAAAACTTCCTCGCTGCTTGTAACCAAGAAATACTTGCTCGTGGCTGTGAACTCCTTAAAAGAACCAGAAAAGGTAACGTAATTCACGATCACAAAACAGTATAAAACATCTAAAAAGCAAGATTTCTTGAGAGTGAATTTAGGTGGGCAGTATAAACGGATATATCATATAAGATAATGAGATAACAAGAAAAGATTTGAACAAATCCTTTAAAAGGACGTAGAATCCATCTTATAAACTAATGTATATTACATCATACTCCCGATGTAAGAAAAGTGTTCATATTTCAACCAATGTTCTCAAATACGGTTGGTTCAGCGAACCAGAATTTTTAATGGGTCAATGTCAAATCGTTATTAAATCGTTATGAAGCGGTGTTGAAAATATCATTTAATTTATTTATTTTTATTAAAAAAATATTTTAGATTTTTTAAAAAAGAATTATAAAAAAATATTTTTTTTATTTAAAATTCATTGACCCATCAATCCGCCTGTCTAATGAGTCGGTTGACGGGCCAACCGTCTAGTCCAGACGATCTAGGTTGGATTTGAAAATACTGATTTCAACATATCCCTTTGAGTTCAACTATCTGATAAATTTAACCTGACTATTCAAACCGATGGATTATCAATCGATCAATTTCATTACATTGAATTAATTCTATCAATGTCACTCATGATTTTCCGAACTCGTTCTGATAGTATGTTAAATTTATATAGTCGGGTCAATTTACGTGAGGAGGGTGCACGGACGTAGCGTATACGAGTATGACATTATACCATAAATGACTTGAACAAATCATTTATAATGATATACAATCTCTCTTATAAACCAATCCAACTTGCATCACATTGGAGTGGACAGTTGTTTATATTTCAACACACCTCATCGAGTCGAACCACTTCACAAGTTTGACTTAATTATTCAAATGAGTGAATTTTCAATCGGTCAATTTCATTAAACCGAACGAAATTACTCATGATTTTCGAACCCGTTTTGACACCATGTTAAATTTTTCGAGTCAATTTAAGTGGAAAATATTCACGGACGTAGCGTATAAGAGAAGTCATTTACAATAATCTACTATCCCACCTATAAATCAATACAACTTAACATTGAGAGAGAATTGTTCATATTTCAACATATATTAATAGAACCCTTGTTTTTTTCAGGTGATCTTCATTGGAAAATTGTCTCTGTTTACCTACACAGAAGTGGAAACGTTAGTTCTTCTTCATCTTCCTCCCCCAAATCCCATTTATAACTTAAACTGAAAATGCAGGTTATGCTGAAGATGAAGAGCAAACATGTAGGCAAGACAATTACAAAGAAGAAGAAAAGTACAAGCTTTATATCCATCCTTAACTTCAAACTTCAAAGCATTTTAAGGCATTTTCACTCATATTCATAATCAACAGGTATAGTTCTACAAGTCACCAAAGATATTAGGGCATGGCCGGGCCGGCATTTGCTCGAAAATGGAGAGGAAAGACGATACTTCGGGTTGAAAACGGAGGGTCGAGGAACTGTAGAATTTGAATGCAGGAATGTGAAGGAGTTTGAGATGTGGACACAGGGAGTTTCAAGGCTTTTAACCATTGTTGCTGTGAGGAAGAAAAGATATTAAGCTTCTTATTAGTATGTGTTAGCCTTTCATTATTAAAACGACTTATCTTTGAACTTTCATCGAGTATTCTACATTTATCTCATCTTTGCAGAACAACAATCAAGTAATCTTGAAGAGAAAATATCATAGAACTAGGGTACCACATAAATTTGGTCCACATAATTTCATGATTTTGATAATTTGGTCCACATAATTTCACTACGGTGCGGTGAACGTACCGTAGTTGTATTCTACTTTTACCAAACATCATTAATAACTGCGTTCGTGTGACCGCAGAAAACAGCGGTGAATTCACGGCTAGGTTAACCCAATGGCTACCAGAATGCACCTGTCAAATGTCAATTTTACCCTTGATAAATTATAGTGTATTTTTTTAAAAAAAATATTTTGATCAATAACTTCTTATATTCTATCAATTACGTATTCAAACTATAAAAATATATATAACAATTTAAAAATGTAGTTTTGAAATAACGAATTTATCATAAAATAATATGAAATATAATTTTTAAGTTATAAACAATTATTCAAAAATAAGGGCAAAAAAGTCATTTAATGACATCACGATCATTGCACAACTGTTTCAAAAACAGTTTTTTTAAATCACGATCAGTTCACCTCACAGCACAGTACAATCATCTCACATCACCTCTATTTACCAAACGTTATTCCAAACGTACCCATTGTGAAACTCAATTGTTGATTCTATGAATATTTGAAAATTAAACCAAACACTAATATTATTGGTCTAGTTTTTATAATATAATTAACTTCTTTTATGAACTGTGTTATATGAATACTCTTCTGACTACTGAATCCTGAATTTATATATGGTATCGAGGTAATATGGTAGATTTCGGGTTGGTCTTTTTCGGCTTAGAAAAAAACTCTAGTAAAAAATTACATTTGACTTAGACAAGAAAAATATATTTGACATATGATTCGAACATCATGAGCCTATTAAAACAAGTTTGAACTAAACCAAAGTATGAAAATGGCATAAGAGATCCCAAATTTTATATATAAAACCAATCCCCAAATTTTAGTATATGTGGTATAATTGGTCATCTAAAGTTTTTAATTTTAACAATTGAAATTCTCAGCTAAAATAAAAAATTTGTTTCACCACTTTGGAGACATGATTTATCAAATGTTACGAATTTGGAGTACCAAATTTACCAAAATTTCAACGTTTGGAGATTAAATATGTCATTACAAACTATATAAACAAAATTTGACAAAACTACAAAATTTTGAGGACGGAATAGATCATTTTATCATAAATAAGAGTATAGAAGTGCAGCCGAGGTCTACATGAAGAGAAATAAGAACAAGCATAACTCGGATCATTTTCGAACAATAAAGTACCAAAAGATCTTTATATTGAAACACATAACATGCAAGATCATTACAAATCTAGAGAATATACAATTACATTATAAGTACAAATCACAATATCAAAATCATTATTCATACACAACATCATCGAACCATCAAGGGAAGAAATCTAATTTTCAGCAGCTCTAAAAAGGGATAAGAGTGATAAAAATAGATTGATTATGTCTAAGTAAAGAGCGACAGATGCCCAAATATATTCATCATATGAATATCGTTTGATCAGATTGTCTGTATCGTATATTATGTATCCTGCGAAGATTATTGATGCTATTCCGCCATAAATCATAACTCCAATTTTCCCAATGGGGAAGAAAATCTGCAATGCAGAGGATAAATATATTCAAATAAAATTGTTCCTAGGTCGAGATTAAACTTCTATTGAGTTATTTAGATTACAAGTTTGGCTTATGAATTTTCAGGGTATTTGGATCGAATTACTTTTTTTGCGAACATTTTGTTTAATTTGGAGACTGTTGAACCATTGTTTACTATCTTGATTTCTTTATCGAGAGGTCGTGATACATATAATTGAGTTGTACCACACATCTATAAAGTGTGAAAGTTGAGAGTTTTTATGACCTGAAAAATAAACCGCCAGCCACTTCTTTGCGGTATCGGAAATCCGACGATGATGACTACCAGAAAGATCATTTTTTTATTTGTACATCTTGTTCTCTTGTTGTAAAACTAGAACTTGATGTTTATGGTGGATTTCAAGGTTACGATAGATGTGTTATTTTATCCGTTCTTTTACGGATATGTTATCCATAAACGACATCAATATGTTTTGTTGTTGCGATTTAGGGTTTAGGGTTTTAGGATTTAGATTTAGAGTTCCCTAATAATTCACAAGTAATGTTCGACGAACCTGAATCAGGGAAAACGCTATGAGGGCTATTACAGCGGCGAACAGAAAAGGTCCAAGGAAATTGAAATCATGGCCTCTTCTTACAGCCCAGAAACTGTAGATCGTTAAAGAAATCACAACCGCCGCAGTTAAGATCGCAGACTCCAGAATAACTTTCCCTGAGACAAAATTCAACAACTTCGCAATTAAAAACCTTTTCTTTGAACTCTTGATGACAAATACGTACCGCTGGTGAAGGCGCAGGTTAATCCCAGCGCGAGCGCAATAGACAGGGTGAATACTCCCAGTAGAAGATAGTTTACAGGATGCCTCTGGTAATAGTATCTCAATGGGCATAAAGCTGCAAAAAAATATAAAGATCATCAATGGGGGAATAAAGGGTATTTTATAGATCATAAGGGAACACAGAAGGTTTACTGATAAAAGGAGTGAAGATGATGACGATGTAAATTGCTAAGCCAGCTTTGGTTGTAGCGAAGAAATGGGATATGGGATGGAAATTGACAACTAGGGCTGCAATTGCAATCGTGAAAAGCAATTGAATTGTGATTATCGAATATATTTTCCTGATGAACGACCATCGGAGCTCTGGGCTCTCCTGCATCTGCGGGTAAAGCGGCTGGCTACCGCTCTCCAAATCATTTTTCCACATTCCGGAAAAACCCTAATTTCTGAAATACAAGACGAAATTGAAGAAGAATGTGGTCGCTTCGTTGAAATCGCTTACGGAGTAGGATATTAGATGTGAATAGTGATTCGTTTCTGTTGTTCCAGGCCTTCGAAACTTCTGATCTGAAGCGCATTTTAAAAGCAATTAACGGGCCTGATCGGTGACGGTTATCTGCCGGCCCGATAAAGATGGAAACCTGGCCGTCATCTGTATTTTCTTGGCACTCCGGGCTTATCTAGTAATTGAGCTTCGGCCCTGCTCTTAAACTATGGCTCGGCCCGACATAAATTTGTAGGATTACTGGCGATTTCCATTGTCCATTTCCAGCCTCTGATGCCGGAAGCTGGCGATGGCAACCGTGATCCATCACGGGTTGGGTTCTGGTTATATTTCGGCCCCATTTTGCTCCCTCCATACTGCCTACAAAACCCAGCAACTGAAACCGTTCCGAGAATCCACTACCTTGAAGAAATCCGTGTTATCGCTCTCCGATGAATCAGTGCTTATAAGAAAAAA
Source organism: Utricularia reniformis (assembly GCA_009725065.1). Taxonomy (NCBI): domain Eukaryota; kingdom Viridiplantae; phylum Streptophyta; class Magnoliopsida; order Lamiales; family Lentibulariaceae; genus Utricularia; species Utricularia reniformis. Next base: position 13,346 of record RWGZ01001371.1, on the reverse strand, counting down.
ATCATTGGATGAAGCTTACTCTGTAATACTTGATCATTCCGCGAGCCATAATTTGCAATCAGTCGGCAAACAAATTCACACGCATATCGCGAAACGTAACAATGTGGATGATTTGGTATTCCTTGGCACTAAACTTGTGCTCATGTATGGGAAATGTGGACTTTTATTGGAAGCCGAGGAGGTGTTTGATGAAATGCCTGAAAGAACTGTCTTCACTTATAACGCAATGCTCGGTGCTTATGTATCAAAAGGGGAACACTGGGAAGCGATTGAACTTTTCACTGAGATGCAATTCTCTGCCATTTCTGGAGATGCACATACCTGTAGCTGCGTTTTGAAGGCTTGCGGGAGCGTTCAATATGATGTTCTTGGATCACAGATTCATGGATATGCAATAAAGTCTGGCTTTATGACTAATTCTGTTATAGTTAACTCACTGGTGAGCTTTTATGACTATTGTGGTAATTTAAATGCTGCAAAGTTATTGTTTGAGAGGGCAGTAAGAGATGATGTAGTTTTATGGAATTTAATGATTTCTGCATATGCTTATAATGGGATGATGAATNCCGAACACTACGCCTGTGTAGTTGATCTTCTCGGTCGAGCGAATCGGTTAGAAGAAGCATTCGGGATTATCCAACGCATGAATATTAAGCCTCCCGCTTCTGTTTGGTGTGCTCTTATTAGTGCTTGTAGAGAGCATTGTAACATCGTAATAGGACAAATAGCTGCAAGGAAGCTTATCGAATCGGATCCTCGAAATCCCGGATATTACGTCCTTATATCGAACTTATACGCTGCAGCAGGGAGATGGAACGATGTGGAACAAGTGAGAAAAGCAATGAAATCTAAGGGAATTAAGAAACAACCTGGTTGTAGCTGGATCGAAATTGGGAACAAAATGCATAGTTTCATAGCAAGGGATAAATCACACCCTGATATTAGTGAAATATTCGATAAATTATCCGAAATCACGACGAAATCGGTGATGATCGGAGGGTATAAAGCGGATACGAGATGGGTTTTGTATGATATTGAAGAGGAAGAGAAAGTGAAGATGGTTTATGAACACAGTGAGAGATTGGCTTTAGCTTATGGACTTGTTAGGACAACAGAGGGAAATGTAATAAGAATCACTAAGAATTTGAGAGTTTGTGGAGATTGTCATAATTTCTTTAAGGCGGCTTCGAAGATTTGTGAACGTGAAATTGTTGTTAGAGATATTAATCGATATCATCGTTTTAGAGATGGGATTTGCTCTTGTGGAGATTTTTGGTGATTGAATGAATGAAGTTGCAGATTCTGAAGGAAAACGAAGCGAAGAAACAAGCAAATGATCATGTAATAAGAGAATAATGAAGATATGAGTTGAAAGATCCTCTGTGGGCAAATGAACCTCGGATCCACATCAGTAACTCAGCTCTCATCGCCATGATTGCTGATGAGGTATTTGATTCTGTTTTTTAGATCCCTTATTTTTATGCATTGATGGTTCGTTTGTCGAATTTTATGCCGAAAATCGATATGCTAGTTTCTATCTTGTTTGCATTAAGAGATTAGTGTAGTTTATTTGAATGCCTTTTCCACAAGCATATGATGGCAGTGCACTGTTTATCTTGCCGTGGTTGGATGTGACGAGATTCATCCCCTAGGTCTGATCTTCTTGAATGTGTGTTTGGCGCTAAATTCATTATAAGTCAAAAGCCCGAGTTGAATGTTTATGGGTCGATATCACCTCTGACTCGGTTATTTCGATGAGATTAGACTTAATATTAAAGAAGCTCTAATTCAACATTTTGTTATTAGTAGAGATTATTATTTTGGTTATGAGATCTTCTGTATATATAAAGTGATTCTTAAGGGAAATGATTTGACTTTTCCGTTTCGATGTGCTAACGGTCTCCCGACTCGCTTCTTTTCTAATCTCAGAGGTACCATCACCCTTGATTGAGCGAAAGAGGTAAAGACTACTATCCTAATGGTCATATCGACGTCAGATAGTTGTGTGTTCTTAAGGTTCTGGGAGTTGGACTTCGTATTTCCAACCTTCGAACCCTAATACCAACAAGTTATACCTTCAAGGGTATGGTTATTTTATTCTATTCATATCACAGTCTTCGTTTACGATACTCATATAAGTTATTCTTAAGGTACACAAAGAATAATATAGTATTGCATGATATCCATACAATTGCATTTTTCATTCAACTATATTAAGTCTATGTAATGTCTCTTTGATCCAATGATATACCAATATATGCATCGATCACCATTTGATGTATTGGAAACCTGTTTTGGGTGAAAACAAGTTGTTCTTTCGATACGAAAGCATCTATATGATAAATTTCACCATTACTCTCTATGCTCATTTCTTATGTATATCCCGAATAGTTGTTTCTTTTATTACCATATGCTCTTCGTTGATATTTCATTTTTATATATGTATGCTTCCAAATATTGCACTATCTCGTGTACCTTGTGTCGCATTTGCTTGAGAATTGTGTTGTTTTCGTAGGGTACAATCACTGGATTCTTGCTAGCAAGCATCGATAATGTCGATTTAAGGAGGAAGACAAATTACGTAATGGAAGATTCAAGTATGCATGTTACTTTTCTTACACTATGGAACTTATGCGAGTTTATACAATTTTCTCAGCATACTGTTCTTTTTTTCATGTTCGGAGTTTCGGGTTTATTGTTTTGAATCAACGGAGGTTTTCGGAGCCTCGGTTTTATTGAGAGCATCGCAAAATAACTTCAATGTCTGGTTTTTGTTCAGAAACAAGAGTGAAGCAAATTGAAGATGCATTTGAAGAATTCACAAATAGAGAAGGCATTGCCATTATCCTCATATGTCATCTTTTTAATTTCATAATTTGTTTGATTTCGAAAAAAATAGATATGAAATTTATATAATTTCTTATTTTAAATTAAATATATTATTATGGAAATTAAATAATATAAATTAAGAATTAATTAAAAAATATATTTATTTTTTAGATTGATAATTTAATTTATTTTATCTGATATAATCGAACTAAATTCGATATATCAATATAATAAATTCAAATTTTTAAAACATTAATTTTTAGAACAATGTTTAAAAATTTGCATTAGTTTTGGTTGGACAAGCTGTAGTAGCCTGTACTTGAGGGATTAGGGCACATGGAATAGGTTTTGACTCACCCCAACACATTCACGTGCCCACATTTTGTCTGGCCCACTTCATTATCACACAACTTGTGTGATTCCTCTTTTATTAATTTTATATACCATACTGTTAAATATCCGTATATTAACCGTACTCATACCCACGTGTCAATTGTCATGGCAAGTCTATAATGTATTTATAATAATGTTTTCAAAATCGAAATAATCAAATAAATTAATAATGAGAAAATAAGAATAACAAAAATTACAATGACAAATATTTTTTCCCAAATTAATTAGTAGATTTGATATGATACATTAAAAACTCGTATGGATCGATATTTTATTTATATACTTATCAAAATTAGTATATTCGAAATTTTTGATACATCATAAATTTAAAACAATGATTTATAATTATAAATTTCTAATTAATAAGATATTTTTCATTTTCAATTCAAATTGACCATATTGCTCACAAACATATTCTTAGGGTTTTACTTTCCAATTTTATATGGATCTTCTATTTAATTATTTATCTCGCTTCCTTGTTTTTATTCAATTTCCCCTCACCGTTTAAATAAATAATGTGACAAGCCAACTAATCTCGTTTGATCGATTCGGTACTATACGACTTGATTCGATTAAAAGTCATATTTTCGAATGAGTTATCATTTTTAAATAAAGTTATATTAATAAATACAAAATATATAAATAATGTTAAAATTTATTGAGAGTTGCATAAACTTCAAGTCTAAAACTATAAATATTTTATTAATTTATTATATAAGAGAAATCAACTTTATAAAAATGAGTATAATTGATCGATTCCACCGTCTCTCAAAAAACAACCATATTACGATCCATTATCACTTTTACGATTAATTCACAAGTATATCTACTAAATAACAAAGTCGTAAAAGTACATAAACTACTTATTCAACGAAAAGCAAATATAATTAACGAATAAATCAAAATAACATCATTTTATATAAAGAGTTGTTGAGTCGGGTGCATGAAGAAATTTGGAGATTCGGTGTTGCAATTTATATTCTTTATTATTAAGCCAAAAGGCGAGTATTTATTATAATATATTAGTAAATTTATTTTTACATGTGTATAATTAACATTTATGTATAATAATAATAATAGAGAAATGAAGAAGACCTTCCAATTTTATAAGGAATGAATTATGTAGACAAGGCTAAGATCACCAGCAACAACGGTCGGCATCAAGATTGAATATCAATTTCATCCGTCCGTCCACGTGTACCGTTCTCAACGGACGACGCTTTCCCAATATTAACCCACCATTGTTAAGCCTAGCACACGCTTACCCCACTATAGAAATATTTCCCACTTTTCCGACCGAAGATCTTAAGAAATCACTGGATAGAGAATGACGGATGCAATGGCTAATCACGACGGCGTTGTATGGGAGAGGTTAGGCTACGACGCGACGGAGCTAAGGCTCGGATTGCCCGGAGGTGATCACAAGGTTTCTGCTGCGTATGGTAAGAGAGTGTTCTCAGAGACGGTGGATTTGAAGCTCAATCTCGGTGATAAGGAGATGAATCTGGAGCAGGAGAAGAACGAGATCAAGGATAATAATAATAATAATATCTCCTTCTCCACCGACGCCGTTAAGCCACCGGCGAAGTAAGTACTCCGCCCTACTTCATTTCTGTTTTCTTTAAACTTTTAGGGCAGGTAGATTTACCGAAATTGGGCGCTGCTAAGAGTATTTAAGTGATTTGAGCGTTGATTGCAGGGCGCAGGTCGTTGGTTGGCCGCCGGTTCGGTCATTTCGGAGAAACGTGACGGCAGGTAATAAGAGGAGCGGTAGTGTAGCGGAGGAGGGGAAAGGATCCTCCGCCGTAGGTGGTAGCGTTACCGCCGCCGGCGCCGCTCTTGTGAAGGTTAGCATGGATGGAGCACCGTACCTACGGAAAGTTGATTTGAAGATGTTGAAGACATATGAGCAACTCTCAGATACATTGGGCAAAATGTTCAGCTCCTTCACCACTGGTAAATTCCAAATATCTCATTCCCTTTCAAAATCTTCACAGTAATATTGAAAATGACCTTCAGAATCTACACCATCGTTGTCTTGCACATTGATGTCTTCCCATCTATTCTGGAACAGTTGAGCCACAGATTTGGTTGAATTTATCCAATTAGAGAATTTTGATTGATTACTTTTATAAAGGGTCATCACATGGTTTGATGTCTTCTAAATGCATGCTTTCCTCTTTGAATCCTGTTTGTTCACCTTCTCAACCGTAATTTCGGTCAGACTCTATAATTTCAACATGATATCGAAGATAGTTCAATCAAAATCCTGATTATTAATACCAAGAAAGTCCGATTCATTTCAATATGCAAGTCCAAATTTGTGACGTATTTGGACGTGGATGTGTTGAAATGTCAAATTGTCCAACATTGTATTTGAGATGAAATTTTTGGTTTGGTTTGGTTTTATAAGTGGGAAGGGGTGTCATTTACGATGTGTTCTCCTCTCTTTATACGTTATATCTGTGCACACTCTTATCATAAATTTCAACCAGACTTTGTAATTCCAACATATTATCGGAGTTGGTTCGATTCATTTCAATTTACAAGTCCAAACCTTATGGTTATACTTGAAAGGAAGTGTTGAATTTGTCTAATATTGATTATAGAAGTGAGATTGATTAAGTTTACAAAGGTAATGATTTGATTAAGTTTTTAAATGTGTAGTTTTCTCATTTAATCCTGTTTGTTTACCCTCTCATTTCTTCTATGGGCTCAAATAGAAGAAATCTGCATTACATTTCTAGATTTGTTACCTACCGTTAGAACATTCTTTTGAAATGGGAGTTGTTACCGTTGATAACTTTGTGGTTATTTTGATTTAAGGTAAATGTGACTCGAAAGGAATGATGGATTTCATGAATGAGAGCAAGCTTATGGACCTTCTTAATAGCTCAGATTACGTACCAACTTATGAAGACAAAGATGGAGACTGGATGCTCGTTGGTGATGTTCCATGGGAGTAAGTAAACTCGACCCTCTTCTTAACTTTCATCAAACTTATGAATCCTGCAACAATATAAAACAGGATGTTCGTTGAATCATGTAAGCGTCTCCGTGTTATGAAAGCTACTGAGGCTAAAGGACTTGGTAAGTATCTATCTAAATTGTAACTCTTAATATTTAAACAACTTACTGAAATATTATGTGGTTTCAGCTCCTCGTGCGATAGAGAAATGCAAAAGCAGAAGCTAAACCAGCATTTTCAGTTCCAACATTTAAGATGTGGATATCCTGTGTTGTACTTTCTATTTACCCAACTTTTTATGGCTTACTCTTCCTGGTTTGCTTTCTTTCTTTGTTCATCAAAATGGCTGTGTAGTAGTTGCATTGTAACTTTCACCGCATCATGTCTCTAAATAACGCTTCGGCAACTGTAACTCAAAAACAGATTTGTATCATTTATCAAGTATTGTGTGTGCATTTGAATTCGAGAAAATGGCATGTTTGACCCAAAGTTTTATTGGGTTTGTTTGGTACCCCGATTAAAACAGCGGTGAGATACGGTGAGATGTTGAAATCGTGATTTTTTTAATGTGCACAAAATATAAGGTTAATTACGATGTGATAATCGTTAAAAAATCACGATATCATCACAGCTGTTAAAACTAGCTGTAGCCTCATCGTAATTTTGGAAAAGATTCATTTGCCCTTACTTTTATTAATTATAATATAATTATNGGTGGCGTTACCGCCGCCGGCGCCGCTCTTGTGAAGGTTAGCATGGATGGAGCACCGTACCTACGGAAAGTTGATTTGAAGATGTTGAAGACATATGAGCAACTCTCAGATACATTGGGCAAAATGTTCAGCTCCTTCACCACTGGTAAATTCCAAATATCTCATTCCCTTTCAAAATCTTCACAGTAATATTGAAAATGACCTTCAGAATCTACACCATCGTTGTCTTGCACATTGATGTCTTCCCATCTATTCTGGAACAGTTGAGCCACAGATTTGGTTGAATTTATCCAATTAGAGAATTTTGATTGATTACTTTTATAAAGGGTCATCACATGGTTTGATGTCTTCTAAATGCATGCTTTCCTCATTGAATCCTGTTTGTTCACCCTTTCAACCGTAATTTCGGTCAGACTCTATAATTTCAACATGATATCGAAGATAGTTCAATCAAAATCCTGATTATTAATACCAGGAAAGTCCGATTCATTTCAATCTGCAAGACCAAATTTGTGACGTATTTGGACGTGGATGTGCTGAAATGTCAAATTGTCCAACATTGTATTTGAGATGAAATTTTTGGTTTGGTTTGGTTGGGTTTATAAGTGGGAAGGGGTCATTTACGATGTGTTCTCCTCTCCTTATACGTTATATATGTGCACACTCTATTACCAGACTCTGTAATTCCAACATATTATCGGAGTTGGTTCGATTCATTTCAATTTACAAGTCCAAACCTTGTGATTATAGTTGAAAGGAAGTGTTGAATTTGTCTAATATTGATTATAGAAGTGAGATTGATTAAGTTTACAAAGGTAATGATTTGATTAAGTTTTTAAATGTGTAGTTTTCTCATTTAATCCTGTTTGTTTACCCTCTCATTTCTTCTATGGGCTCAAATAGAAGAAATCTGCATTACATTTCTAGATTTGTTACCTACCGTTAGAACATTCTTTTGAAATGGGAGTTGTTACCGTTGATAACTTTGTGGTTATTTTGATTTAAGGTAAATGTGACTCGAAAGGAATGATGGATTTCATGAATGAGAGCAAGCTTATGGACCTTCTTAATAGCTCAGATTACGTACCAACTTATGAAGACAAAGATGGAGACTGGATGCTCGTTGGTGATGTTCCATGGGAGTAAGTAAACTCGACCCTCTTCTTAACTTTCATTATACTTATGAATCCTGCAACAATATAAAACAGGATGTTCGTTGAATCATGTAAGCGTCTCCGTGTTATGAAAGCTACTGAGGCTAAAGGACTTGGTAAGTATCTATCTAAATTGTAACTCTTAATATTTAAACAACTTACTGAAATATTATGTGGTTTCAGCTCCTCGTGCGATAGAGAAATGCAAAAGCAGAAGCTAAACCAGCATTTTCAGTTCCAACATTTAAGATGTGGATATCCTGTGTTGTACTTTCTATTTACCCAACTTTGTATGGCTTACTCTTCCTGGTTTGCTTTCTTTCTTTGTTCATCAAAATGGCTGTGTAGTAGTTGCATTGTAACTTTCACCGCATCATGTCTCTAAATAACGTCTTCGGCAACTGTAACTCAAAAACAGATTTGTATCAGTTATCAAGTATTGTGTGTGCATTTGAATTCGAGAAAATGGCATGTTTGACCCAAAGTTTTATTGGGTTTGTTTGGTACCCCGATTAAAACAGCGGTGAGATACGGTGAGATGTTGAAATCGTGATTTTTTTAATGTGCACAAAATATAAGGTTAATTACGATGTGATAATCGTTAAAAAATCACGATATCATCACAGCTGTTAAAACTAGCTGTAGCCTCATCGTAATTTTGGAAAAGATTCATTTGCCCTTACTTTTATTAATTATAATATAATTATATTTATTATTATATATATATAAGGGTATATTAGTATTTTTACATAAATCACGATCATAATATCACAATTTTACCAAACATACTTAAAAATTCACGATCATCATATCTCTCCACACCTCACCACACTGCAATTTTTAAAAAGATGAACCAAACAAACTCATTATTTTGACAAATTTAGTTATTAAACTTTATTTTGGTATATACAATCCTCATCATTTGAATATTTTGGTAAAAACAATCCTCAATATTTCCAATTTTGATAAATTTGATCATTTATAATAAAAGTAAATCCCAAAATTTNTAGAACGAGTCTGCAAAAGGAAGGAAGGAGAATGCTGTTGTGGAGAAGAAGACTAGGGTTGTGAAGAACGTTACGATTTCATTTCTTGCGAGGACGGTAAAGGCGGAAACACTGAAGATGTGGTTCGTTCAACTTTCATGGTTTTATAGTATACATGGAATGAACGTGATCAACGATAGAGTAATCGTGGGTCCCACCACATTTGCATGATTGTGATTTGAATACTGAATAGAGTTGCGAACGACACCGTTTCTGATTTCCTAGGGTGATTTGTTTGGTCAATAAAATGCGTTATTACAAATGAGACCCTATTTTATTTCCTTATTATTTTTCAAACTTTTCGACCGTTGCAGTTTTTTAAATAAATAAAATATAAATAGGAGTGATCATATTTAGTTTGGAGAAAATTAGGACGGTTACTCTCAATATTTAATATATTGGTAAAAGCGATATATACTCCTAAGTCTTAGAAATTACTTATTTAATATATGAAATTCAAAACCATTCAAAATTATCCATAAGTAAATAATAATGATTTTTGTTCTTTCTTGAATTGTTTTGAGAATTTATATGCTATTTTCAAAATTTATAAACATAATCTTTAAACATTTTTATAGTTAAGAAAACAAAATACAAATTATAGATACATTTAAAATATAAATGAATATTAAAATTAAATATAAACGATTTTAAAATTTCGGAAACCAACCAAACAAAATTACTTTTAAGGGATTGTGCATACAACTTTTAAAAATATAGATTAACAATATACATTATATCGACATCGAGATGTTTGTATGTAATTTGCAAACTTTGAAAATATGTTTTTATACAATTCTAAAGTTATGATATAGTAACTGTTGTGGTTCGAAAACCGAGGGTATCAACAGTCGACCGATTCGTAGCAAGACGAACTCGGTTATAATTTATTTGATGTGTGGAGAACAATTATAAACCAAATGTAAAGGGACACGGCAGTTTTAGAGTGGAAAACCTCAAAGTTGAGAAAAAACTACTTGATTAAGGGTTAGAGAAAATGCCCTTAGTCGGTTCAATAAATAAAGTAATAATCACAAAGATCATGTTTGTTCTTTAGACAACAAAGAGGAAGAGAATTATCGAAAATAAATCGATCGGAGGTTCTCTATATGAAAGCTTGAAGGAGAATCGAAAGATATATTTTTCACACCCCAAACGTCCTTTTTATACTCCCACTGTGCTATGTACAGTAGGGTGTCGTTTTGTGCTTGTCCTTTGCGGATAGGTCGGCTAATGTCAGGCGGAACAGCTGCCGGGAACGATTTCATAGAGTTGCACAGCGCTAGACCTTTCGGCGCTACTAGCCGACTATTCCCTGGCTAAGGGAGGCTCGCACGACTTCGCCGGACCACGCTTCTGACAAGGTTGTCGTTGCATGTGAGGAATATGGATGACCCGAAGCAGGACCTGTAAGATGTGGACCGATCGGTCTTGGCGCACGGGAGAAGTTGGGTCCCACCTATCGGGACCGATCGATATGAATGGCCGATCGGGCCACCTGTCCTGGATGGGCCACTCCTTCATGTGGGCTGGATTTGGACCTCCAAGTTCAGCTTACGTTATTTGAGCTCCTATGATCAAGATTGGTTTTGAGTAGGTCCGATGTACCGGGGATCTCATCAGTAACAAACACCACTCATTTAGTTTGAATAAAAGAAGTGAGTTCGAATCAATTTTTTATTACCGGTCCGTATAGGTATTACCATTACGGTCGATCGGTACAATTTTTTTTTATTTTTTCCATGTCGATCTAGAAAACTCAGGTTCCGACTCAAGAAAACTGATACCATCCGGTTTCGGTTAACGATCGGTATGAAAAACATTTATTCGAATCGATCCGGTATATATTCGTTCAATGAGGGATCTAGGTTACCCGGATAAGTAAAACAACCATAATGAACACGCATGTCATGGAAAAGATAAGCATCCAAGTGAAGCATGATGTTTTTGAGCTCCGCGAGTAGATCTCCGCAGCACGAGCTGCTGCATGCCCGGTACTTCCCAAGCTTTGTTCGATTGCTTTCTCCGTCGAGTCAAGTATCTGAACACGTGAATGCAGTCACTTAAGGAAAAAAAGAGTTACCAAGCACAGGGTTCTCACCTTCTCTGTGTTTCTAATGGATTGATTCATCACAAGACTTCTTTCTTTTAGTTGCCTTGCTAAATCCACCATTTCATCTGTCAAATCCTCTTGAAGCTTTCTGCATATCGTAAGAAACAACATGACGTTTAAAATATAGAAATTCAAGATTTAGTGGGCCGGGAGAATGTCCGTGTAACTCCGTCCATAAGAGAAATAAATCACATTGAAAAGCTAGGTCAAACCAACTATTTATGATATCACTTCCCTTATAAACTAGAACATTTCTATTTCCACAACTAAGGTGGAACAATATTTCAACACTCCCTCTCATGTTGAACTGGCCTTGGTCTAATTTAGACTTGCTTCAATATGCTCGGTAGTGCTCGAATCATAGATCAATTTATATTTGTGGCCTATGTCCGATGTGCTTTTCTATCATAGTTTTTTTTGTCTAAATCGGTACGGACCAACCCGAAACCCACCCTGGAGCTCTGATAACACGTAGAAATTTAGGATTTAATGGGTCGGGAAAATGTCAGTGTAGCCTAGTCCATAAGAGAAATGAATCACATTGAAAAGACTAAGCCAAACCAATTATTCATACTATCACTCCCCTTATAAACTAGAACATTTCTATTTCCACGATCAATGTGTGACAATATTTCAAGAGAGTCTACTCAATCTAAATCCAAAAGGGCAGCTAATTTTACAGTGGTAGCTCTACTACGGAGATTCCGATTCTCCAAGAATCAAAAAACTTTCTAGGATGTCATCTCTCTATCTCAAACTTTATCTTGGACCAACTATACCCTTGTGATATTGTTAAACATCTAGGTAGATCACATAGATTATTGCTACATGAATGGTTTCATACACCTTACGAGGCGATAATGAAATCATTAATGAATACTATCAGTTTCCATTCTAAAAAAACTACAAGAAATAGAGTACCTATGTCTATCAATATGAGTCTCTGCATCAGTGTCCAGCTTCACAAGCTTCGCATTCGAACTTTCGGAACTCGTTCTGGGATCTGTGTGTTCCAATGAAGTCCTGCACATAAGTTTAAGGTCAGATATATGAAGTTTTTACAGATTGGCAGCAATAAGATGCTTTAGCTAACACATACACTGGTCTTCGTCTCAGTCCACCAGTAGACTGAACAATTTCTCCCTCTGTTATGGAAATGGATTCCCTGATCTTGTCCTCAATGTCACTCTCCTGAGCATCTCTTGTACTTGGCTGAAATTTTCCATACATTAGAAAGATTGCAAACTTAAGTTGGCTCTTATGAAACTATTGAAAATTTGTCATTGGTTATAGAAGTGTGATTGATTAGGTTTATAAAATGATGAAATATCATCACATAATGGCTTGATCAAGTCTATTAAATGCGTGGCTTCCTCCCCCTTAATCTCGTTCGTTCATGCTTCCCCGTCGTAATTTCGACTAGACTATATAATTCCAACATGGTATTGGAGTTAGCTCGGTCAAAATCGTGATTATCAATACTGGGAAAATCCGGTTCATTTCAATTCGCAAGTCCAAATTTGTTAGGTATTTAGATTTGAGGGGGTGTGTTGAAATATGACATTATCCCACGTTGGAAAATGAATGTGATTTGGATTGGTTTATAAGAGAGAAAGGGTACCATAGTATATGACTTGTTCAAGTCTTTTACGATGAGATCTCCTCTCCTTATACGTTATATCCTTGCACACTCCCATCATAATTTTGGACATGAGGGGAAGTGTTGAACTTGTCCCATATTGGTCATAGAAGTTGGATTGATTAGGTTTATAAAAGAGTGAAATATCATCGAATAATGGTTTGATCAACTCTTTTAAATCCCCTCAATTCCGTTCGTTCCCCGTCGTAATTTCGACTAAACTCTATAATTCCAACAAAAACACTCACCTCAACTATAACTAATTTGTTTGCTATTTCCTCTATCTTCTCAGAATATTCATTTAATAGAGCTTTCGAAACCCTGCAGGTAATAGATTCAATAAGAATGAAAGAAAACTGCCCTAACTTCTTGAATTCATGGAGAATGTGTAATAACAAGCTTAGAACGTGATTTCCCTAAGAAAAATGCACAAACCTCGGCAAACCTTCAGAGTTTATCTCTTCGGACAATTGTTCTAGCTGCTCCCGCAG
>RWGZ01001370.1:0-139453 GCA_009725065.1 Utricularia reniformis | reverse complement strand
AAATGGAAATTAAAACTCGTCCCCACGGACGGCGCCAAACTGTTGTGGTTTGAAAACCGGGGGTGTCAACAGTCGACCGGTTCGTTGCGAGACGAACTCTGTTGTTATTTATTTAAGTGTGGAGAAGGTTGATGATCCTAAGGCAAAGAAAACAAACAGGTTTTTAGAGTGGAAAACCTCGGAATCGAGGAAAAAACCACTTGGCTAAGGGCTAAAAGAAATGCCCTCAGCCTGTTCATCAATCCAATTAGCCATTGTACAATACATGTTATGAATAACAAAAAGGAGGGGGAAGACAATCGAAAATAAATCGAGAGCTCTAGGCCAAGCTTAAACTTCCAAGAGAAAACCAGATTGAAAACTGAGAATGAATCCTCTTTCCTCCTTCCCTCTGTGTCCTTTTTATACTGCAACTGTACCATGTACAGTAGGGTGTCCTTTTGCGCCTGTCCTTTGCTACTAGGTCGGCTAACGTCAGGCGAAACAGCCGCCGGAAATAGCCCTGTAGCTGCATGGCGCCGGTCCTTTCGGCGCTACCAGCCGGCTACTCTTTGGCTTCTAGCGGCTTACATCTATTGCCAAGCCACGCTATTAACCAGTTTGTCGCGGGTTTTTGTCGCGTATGACGCATGAGGATGGCCCGAAGTAGCGCCTGCAAAAAATGGACCGATCGGTCTGGGCGTATGTGGGGAGCTGGGCCCCACGGCTCGGGATCGATCACTAACTGTGACCGATCGGGTCAAGCGATATAAACAGACCCTCTGCTGACCTGAGCCTCTAAGTTCGGCTCACTTGCCTGGGCCGCCACGGCCCAGGCCGGCCCTGATCCTGTTCAGGGTATCGGGTTCCGATAATCTCATCATTAATAGTTTATTTTATTCTTTTGTTTAATTATATCTAAATATGATAATTTAATTAATATTTTATCCATTTTATTGGATAGAATTACAATGTTACTTAAAATTTCAATTTACTTATTCAAATTTACAAGCAACATGGCAAAATTTACTTATTCAATTTAATAAAATGAATATTTTATTAATCAACATGGCAATTAACCTAATTTTAGATCTAATTATTGAATATTGATATTCTGAATCTAGCAACAAAAGAAGAATTGGGGAAAAATAGTTGCGGTTTTCTTGGTGTGAAGTTTGTTTGCAAAATGCAAACTGATTCTTGAAGAGTTAGCGTTCAAGCTTACGGAGTTGTTAATTCACATCAAAATAATTATATATTACAAAAAGAGTATCAACAAAATAAACTATTAATAAAGACTAGTTATTTACATATTTTAAATATGCAAAAGTAAATTTTTGCACAATTATCTATGGGTATATTGGTAAGTAGAAAAATTTCAATAGGTATATTAACAAAAAAATCTTCAAACTTATACCCCATACATATCTGGTATACAGATCGGTATCGGTTTTTAAAACATTGATGATGTGTATTACTTATTACAATTTATATTAATTATAAAATTAAATAATATTTGATAGCTATGTTTCTGAATCGATAACCAATTTTCGGATTGTTTTAGCATCAGTTCGGTCGGGTCAGTTTAACCGACCTGTACAAACCGTTTATGTATTTCAAAAACAAAAAAACTCAAACCATTAATATCTAAATATTCACACAAAATTATGATAAAATCATTTTCACAAACATTCAAAATGTGAAACAAATTACAACACAACCTAACAAACACTTGATATTTCGGTTATCCGAACTACAAATACTTAATCGGATCGGATGCGGTTTCGAATCCGATACGGTTTTTCAAAATTAATATCGGATTCGATTTTTTTACTATATATTATATTATATTATATTTTTGTAATTTATAAAGTTTAAACCTTATATATGGTAATATATTTTTCCTTATTATAAATTGTTATCATATTTGTTTTTTCGTTAATAATAATATTTTATATTTTATTCTTATTTTGCAGAAATAATCGATATGGAAGAACACCAAGTAATTAACATCGGAGATTGATTTTTGAAATTCATATATTTCTAGTAAGCTATATAATTATTAGAATATTTTATATTACTATTTAAAATGAAATTAATTTTACAATTGATTTTATTTTTATATGTTGTGATTACGAATATCTAAATAAATTATGTTTATTTTTTGTAGATTCGTACACTTAGAAGAAAAAAATAATTCATTATTTACATACATTTTTTTTAATTCAATTCTTGTATTGAATTCAAGTTTTACTTTATAAATGTTTAAAAATTCCGAACATACGTTTTTTAGTTGTTTTATAATTTTTATATTTATCAAATAAGTAATTTTTTTGTGATTAATTGTAATTTCTTATAATCATTTATAATTTAAAAATAAATATTCGGATATCCGCAAATCGGTCCGTAAACCGATCTGTACATCGATCCACTATTGTGGATCGGATACAGATTACCATTTTCCTAATCCGTATCCATCGGATCGGATCAAAAAAATGATGAATGGATTGGATAACCGATCCATGTACACCTCTACAAATTAGATAAAAGTGCTGAAGAACCGTCTTCAAGAGTGTTTTTCAAAACTAATAACTATGATTTTTAAATTATTGGTGTACCGTTTTATAAACTTTTAACGGTTCAATCAACCCAATCGAACGATCAAAAGCCGGTTTTTTTTAGCTGTTCAAAAAAAACCGGTTTTTAAACATAGTTAAATAGAGAGTATGGACCCACCAAAATCTAGTATGTATATATAATTTGATAAGTGAGAAACATTGAAATGAATAAAATAGGTGTGACCTAATTAATTTTGAATTACGTAAAAACAATTTATGGAGTGGGAACGAACTCTTAAATTCAAACTGAAAAACATTCAAAGAACGGGCAACTTATTTTGTCAATACCACTGTTCAACTTTGAATTCCAGCATCCCGACAATTTATTTCTTCTACAAATACCAACACCAAATTCAATTTCAATTTCACTTTCAATTTCAAATCGGCGGTATGGGCTTTCCGATTAGCGGTTTCTGGAGTTCATACCTGACGCGGCTTTTGCCTGGTTGGCCGGAGTACAAAAATCTCTGCGATTATTATTTATCTCTCTTTTTCGTCTTCCTTTGCACCTTCACCGCTGAGTTCTGCTCCAGATTACAAATTTCCCGCCCTTCGGTGCTCCGGTCCGCCGCCTTGCGTGCGGTTACTTCGTTCATGTTGTATTTGGCCATTGTCGCGATAATTGCCAACGATTTTGTTTTCTTTCTGGTTGCTGTAGGAGGGCACGCGGTCGGAAACTTTATCGCCGGGCTTTATGAGCCTTGTGCGGAGGAGCGGAACCCGTTTCTTCCGGCATCGGCAAAACTGCTGGCTGAAGTTTGATTTTGCATTTTTAATTAAGGAATTTGAGTTTGTTGCCCGAATTGTACTCTTTTTGTTTCTTACAAAATATTAAATCTTCAGTAATTAGCAAAAGAGGCAGCAGATTCAAATGTGATTTAATCATAATCCGTCCAAACCAAGATTGTTTAGCAGAAGGCCACATTTTCGATCATAAGCTTGACATCGGTGGCATTGTCGCCTCCAGCAAACGCTCTTCCTCGACAGGAGATTGCTTGTCCAAATCCTTCCGGCCAAAACGGTACCATAATCACGCCTCTTAGATGATTTATGAGGTCGCGTGTGAAATATGAGATATGAAAATTTAATATTTATTTTTGATATATATTCAATATTATGTTAAAGATTTAATAAGAATCATAATTATATTATGTTTACGAAATTTATGACACATGTACACTAATTATCAAGACAAAAAACCTAAAGAGGAGATATTCTATTCTATTTTTTTTTCTTTTTCGCAAGTTACACGGTTATGTCCAAAGATGTAATAGTTAAGGTGGATTCAATTCGCCCTACTTTCTTCACGCCTCTAATAGTACCGAGAAAGTGTGTGTGAGCAAGATGCTTTCAAAAATCAATGATGGTGAATGTAGAGAAGATATGACAAATGCTCTCTGTGCAAAAAACCAATNATCATGGAGAATCCATGGTTTCGTAAAGGATTTAAACAAATCGAAACCAAACCCAATTACAACGAAGAAGAATCCCCACGCAGCGTACTCGACACCGTCGCCATTAAAAAAGCTTTACCTCCGAAAACTAAAGCAGTTTCAGCGAATCCACATCAATTCAACGCGTTTGATATAATCTCACTAAGCCCAGGATTCGATCTTTCTGGATTGTTCGAGAAAGACTCGACCAGCATAAAATCAAACTCATGGTTCACAACACAGATGCCGCCGGCGAGAGTGGTGGAGAAACTGGAGCAACTCGCGATCAGTGAATGTTTCAAGATAAACAAAGAAGATGGAGTTGTGAGAATGCATAGCGGAAAATTGGGGAGAAAAGGGAAACTGGGAATTGAAACTGAGATCTTCCAAGTTACACCGTCGTTTCATATGGTTGAAGTAAAGAAAACCGCCGGAGATACAATGGAGTACGTCCAGTTTTGCGATCACGAACTCAGACCGTCGCTTAAGGACGTCGCTTGTAGCTGGCACGGCCAATCAAATTCGTAGAAGTAGTACAAGAGTCATTCTATTTAGAACAGTGACAAACAGCCTTAGATTATTGTTATTTTAACAAAACAAAATTCAATATAAGAAACCACAGAAATTTGAACCAGAAATTTAAGGAACAAACTTTGCAGATTACACATATATTAGTATTTAATATTGTGTTATGTTGTAACATTTGAATAATGTTTTCATTGTACTTCAAAATTTCGAGCATACTGGTTTCGATCGGTATTTTACTAAAATATCGATCGGTACGGTTTTTGCAGGTCGAGTCGGATTTTGTTTTAAAAAAATAAAATATGAATATTTTATAATTTAATTTGTTTTAATATTCCGATACGATATAATACATATCCAATACACCCGATACATATTTGATATATCGATCTAATGAATTTGTCCGGTATATCGATCGATATCAGTTCTTAAAAGATGTGTTTGAAACCCATAATTTCAGTAAATGATTTAATTCCATAAATTAACTATAAATTCAAAAAAAACCATTTTAAATACAGTTGGCAAAGCGGGTCCCGGATCACCGAGTTTTTTGATGCACATGTCATAGTCAGATACGTAAAATTACGAAATATTACTGAAATATTTTTTTTTAAAAAAATATCACTGATAACGATCATATCAACAAAATAGCAGTGATGGACGTGTGAGTAGCCCGATTTCTGTAACACGAGAAACCGGGCTACTCTTTTTTTTTAAAGCGTAGCCCGGTTTCTGTTAAACGGAAACCGGGCTACGCTTTTTAATTTTTTTTTTTAAATAAAAATAAAAAAAACAAACGGAAACCGCGCTGGATTTTAATTAATTTTTTTTTCATGGAGCCCGATTTCTGTAAAAACGGAAACCGGGCTCCGCTTAAATTTTTTTTAAAAAAAAAAATTAATTTTTTTTTATTAAATATATAGCTCGGTTTCCGCAATAGCAGAAACCGGGCTATTTTTTTTAATTAAAATCCAGCCCTGGTTCTTCGTTTTCATTCACAGAAACAGATATCTTCTACGCAATTGGCTGTTTTGCGCTGCTGTTCGGCCGAATGGAATGTAAGTTACAATTATTCTTGTTTTGTGCATCATTCTTGTTCAATTTTGACGATTATTTTTCAAAAGCAGTGTTGATTTGCGATCTCTACCGAATTTTCGATCAAAATTTTGTTCCTCCCGAGAAACCGGGCCACTCTTTTTTTTTTAAAACCGTAGCCCGGTTTTTGTTAAACGGAAACCGGGCGTGTCAGTGTCAGTTTTTTGATGGACCTATCAGTGTCAGACGTGTAAATCGACGATAAATCACTGAATTTTTTTTTTATAATTAATAACAGTGATACCGGTCGTTTCAACAAAATAGCAGTGATGGACGTGTGAGTAGCCCGGTTTCTGTAACACGAGAAACCGGGCCACTCTTTTTTTTTTAAAGCGTAGCCCGGTTTTTGTTAAACGGAAATCGGGCGTGTCAGTGTCAGTTTTTTGATGGACCTATCAGTGTCAGACGTGTAAATCGACGATAAATCACTGAATATTTTTTTTATAATTAATAACAGTGATACCGGTCGTTTCAACAAAATAGCAGTGATGGACGTGTGAGTAGCCCGGTTTCTGTAACACGAGAAACCGGGCCACTCTTTTTTTTTTAAAGCGTAGCCCGGTTTTTGTTAAACGGAAATCGGACTGGATCCATCCGAATAAAAAATCAGAAACTCACTAAGATACAATAAAAACTCAACAATTTATAAAATTATAAATATGAATTTGCTTCCGTCACCCTTATATTTTTTTTAAAAAAAAATTAAATTTACGTTTTTTTAAAAAAAAAACGAGCTGAAACCGGGCTATATTTAATTTTTTTTTTAAAAAAAATACGTAGCTCGGTTTCTACTATTTCAGAAACCGAGCTGCCCATCATGCATGTCCCATCATGCGTCCATCACTGCTATATGCATGATAAGAATTGAAACAGTGACAAAATCGAATTGCATAGTAACTGACAGTGTTACTGTACCAACTCGCCCGTATTCTTGGCACGTTTTGAATTACGGCTATGAAGTGACTGAAGAAGCCATCATTATGTCAAGTTAGAGTTGCTAGCCGATCAAGCACATCCGCTTGCGTGTAGTGGCCAATTTGTAAAGCCTTTAACAAATTGGTAATTTATTTGGTTGATTTTTTGTGTTTATTCCTTTTGAACATCTTTAGTTCTTTTGTTTTATTTTTACGACAAAATTTTATAACAGACAAGATTGCAATGTTGCAATTTTATGACAAATTGTTTTTTGTTCCCCATAATTTTATTCATTGACATTTGGTTCAGATTCTAGAGAAAACTACTTTCTTCTAGTAAATTTGGAATTGTTTAATAAACTAGACTGTAGAACTTGCACAATATGTTTTTGCCTAATAAAATAGGATACATTCCATTGGCATAATTGTTTTGTGGACTTAGCTCAAATAGATTGAATATATATATATATATATGAGAAAATTACGGTATTTGCTCTCAATGTATAAAATAGTATAAAGGCGATGCCTCGAAAATTTGTAAATTGTATGAGAAGCCCTTGAAGTTTCAAAATCGTTTAAGAATGACCATTGAGAGAATAATAGTTGTTTTCGTATAAGTGGTTTGGATAATTTATACGTTATTTTTAAAATTTTCAAATTTTCGAAATATACTCATTATATTTTTTCAATGTTAATTGGTAAATCAAACTATAGAGATGTTTAAAATATTAACAATCATTAGGGTCAAATATAAACGGTTTTGTAAATTCGAGAGCTAACCACGTAAGTTTTAAACTTTGAAGACATGTTGTTTATAACATTTAAAAGTTGGGGAACTAATAACACACATTATATTAATTTCGTGGGTTTTGTATACAATTTACAAACTTTGGAGACACAACTTTTAACTATTATAAAATTTGGGGGTTAATTACGAAAATAACTCATATACATATATATACATAAGTCATTTTCATGTGTATAAAGCTCCTTAACAGAACTTGAAAACACTAGTTAATGCTTGTAATATGTTTTTTTAATTTAAATTAAGTGTTTGCACTGATTTTCTCAATGTGTGTTCGTTTCTTATCTAATTGATCGCTTCATCCTAAAAATGTTAATTTATTTGACTGATAATATGGCAGGTACAATATCATGTTGAACCGATATAATTTAGGGTGATTTGTGTGACGCACCCTAATCGTCCTTCATCACTAATCTCGAGCTTTTTAGCGATTAGCTCTTTGCAAGATTTGGTTGGCAAAATAACATGTATTGATAAAGACTTTGCTAACAAGCCTGTTTTCTTAAATTATTTGTTAATAACCTACGTTAATATATTTTTAATTAAATATATACTAAATTAAATTATGATATATTAAGATCGAATTGACATTAACGAGTTTGAATTCAATATATTTACGTTGTAAAAATAATTAATTTCGAGTAATAAATCATAAGAACTTGCTAAAATAAATTAAATTACAATATGAAAATATTGATAAAATATTATATCAAACGACATATGAAATATCTTAATATCGACCAATATATTGATTATACAAATATACAGAGCAGAGAGCAATTTCCCTAAGAGCCCAATCTCTGCTCATTGAAATGTTGGACAAGTAGACGTTCCACAAAAGCACAAACTGAAGACACGTTATGAAAGAGCACAAAGGGCAACAAAAAAGCCTTACATAAGCTGCACACTATTAGGAAGCATGATTATTGGACAATAAAGCCCAATAGGCCCACTTTTGTTATTACAATTCAGAAATTACCGTTTAACTTTTGAAATGTGTATTTAAAACACAGATTCCGTAACAAGAGATTAGTTTTTGCTAATAAAATTTCAGATTTCCCTACTTGCTTTCTAATCCCTCTACCTCTCCTCTTCGCCCCTTTTACGATCAAAGATCGTCACAACTGGTATCGGAGAGTCGATTCCTTAATCAAACTTGATCTAGTCTAAAATATTTTGGGTATTTATTTTTAGATCAGTCAATTTTTAATTATTCGGAGTTTAATTTATGTCGGGACACGAGCGATATACGAGGTTGGGCCCACAATGTGTGAGCTTACGTCCTCGGGAGAGCGAAGCTCTACCTTGGTTTCCACTATAATAATCAAAGGATACAAGTACAATGAGGTGATAACAATAACACAGGTGAAAACGGCTCGAAAAACGATCGAAAACACTCCGTCACGATAAAGCTGCTAAAAACTCGCGAATAAGGGGGCTGGCCGCGAGTTTTCGTACGAAAACTCGCGAAAAGTTCTTTTCGAAAAGAACTCTCGAACAGTGCAAGAACTCGCGAATAGTAACTTCCGAGCAAGAACTCGCGACTGGCACTGTTTCGACAAAATCTCGCGAATAGTGATTCATAGCAAGAACTCGCGACTGGCACTGTTTAGACAAAATCTCGCGAATAGTAACCCAGATGAAGGTGGCCGCGAGTTTTGGTGCGAAAACTTGCGGATGAGATTGAAAAATGAAGTCTCGCGACTGCCTTAGCGAATTTGAGCCAGAGCCTTGCCTTGGGAGGTACTAAAAGAGTCTGAATCTCTTTTCAGTGCATTGGAGTTCCTATTTATAGAGAAATCCAGTTCAATTAATAAGTTTCAGGCCCAGGAGCCCAATTTCACTGGATTAAACCTAAAGTACCTAAATAATATTCAATTAAATTAGAATAAATGTCATTCCGCAATAGAACTTCGGAAATGCATCTCGATCGAGAATTAGCCGGAAATATCGATGAGAAAATACCGGAGGACCCCATAAATTAATTCACTACTTCCAGATGTCGAATATACAGCCAAAAATATCACCACAACTTACTGGTATGCTTCTCGGGTGCCAAATTACGAAAATACCCTTGGCCCCGTCTGGGGCCGAATTTGCCCGAGACTGCTAGAAACATTAGTCAAATGCAAATATGTATGCCCGGGAAGTCCAAATTACGAGAATACCCCCAAAACTATAGAATGACGTAAATAGACGAGAATACCAAGAATACCGAAAATACCATCTAGCCACGTCGGACGAGCACCCGGGGCATCGTGATACCAAAAACATCCCCGGGTGATATCAATAGTCCCCTGGTTTTCAGATTCAGATTCTGAGTCGTAAACCATATCATATTAGCGAGTCCCGAAAGTCGATACTTGCTCGGGAATTTTTCCGGAAAAACCGTGAGTAGGGTTGAGAACCCCTCGCAGACGCGATCGTTTTGACACTAAGAACATCATATTACGAGCTCGGGCAAAAATCTTGGGGTTTTTCCCGACACGAGGGTCCGGCCCTATAAATATGAGATCCGCCCCCCTGTTACAGTACTTATTCGCGGAAACACAAACTTCTCGCGACGTCTCGCGACTCCTCTCATAGTACAGTGACATTCACGACTTTTGAAACGAGTTCTCGCGAGTACCCTCATAGCACAGTGACATTCGCGACTTTTGAACGAGTTCTCGCGACTACTTGCATTGCACAGTGACACTCGCGACTTTACGAACGAATTCTCGCGACTGAACAGTGACACAGTGAACTTAACACCTGAACGAAAACTCGCGACTACGTAGGCTGCACAGTGACTTTCGCGACTTTTGGTACGAAAACTCGCGAAACACTTAATAAAATCAGGAAAAATTATAAAAATTGGAAAAATCTTAATTTCGAGATCTTCACATCATGTCCTCCGACTCTGCCCATTCCTCGAACTCTGATACCTCGTCATCCCATTCCTCGGACTCCTCATCCGGCTCGGGGAGCTCCAATTCGAGTCTGTCACCTTTTCGTTCCCCCATTACGAACCCTTATCCACATTTCTTCGATCGAATCGCACATCTTGAGAATACGATAGGTCCTGAGAGTTCTGCTGTCAAGGCCTTAAAATCTTTTGATCAGCCATATACAATGCATCACCGGAAGTGGAAATCTCTCGTGGAAAATTACCACCTCCCTTCCGATTGTGTTCTATACTAGCCGGGTCCTACTGATCGGATCCTACGTCCACCGGTTGGCACTCACGCCGTTTGTCTTGAGTATCTAGAGTGTGGTCTCCGCTTTCCGCTTCACCCGTTCATTTCCACACTCTTAAATTGTTTAAACATCCATCTCTTCCAGCTGAACCCAAACTCGATATCTTTGGTGGTTGCCTTCATTATTTTCATGGAGACCAACGGGATTTCGATAACCGTTGATAGCTTCTTCCAACTCTTCCAAATCAGTACCGCTATCCATTATGGTGCTCAGGGTTGCATTTTTTTCGCTAGAGGCACAAGAAAAGCTCTTTTCCATTATGTACTCCTCAATCGAATCATGAATGGAAGAGACATTTCTTTTTTGTCACTTGTGTTGGTTCCACTAGATTATCTGCGCTTAGTCTTCCCTGGCGGTTCCCAATTGAAGGGGAACCTTTCTTTCCGAAGTCTTACTATCCTATCCCGCGATCCATTACTCCTAAGGCTTTGGAGCGGATACTTGTCGCGTGCGCTACATCGGATGGTACTGACTGGACCCCGAAGACGCTATTCTATGCCCCGATCTTGGTCGCCTCCAACATTCTTCCGGCCCCTACCCATTTTAGTAGGGGACTATTAGGTATCTGGACCATGCATTAACACTTAAACCATCTCAACACCTCTCCCTCGATAAGCACACCTTCCTAACACCAGCGTATATATGTTCTATAATCTTTTTAACTGTACTTCTCACGCGACTTGCTTGTTTTGCAGATAAAATAATGGCTCCCCCTGGAGATCGTTCGAGATTAGGTGATAAGTTGAGATCNGGTATTGCGTACTTCGGTCCTCGACCGATCGGTACCAATACCGACCATCCCGTCTTCCATGTGTGCCCCGATCGACCACATTGCCGATCGTCATCCAAGTGTCACCGATCGATACCAATACCGATCTCCACACTTAACAATCTCCCACTTGGAGATCGATAATGCATCTTCTCTTGATAGTTCCCCCTCACCAACTCACTTGGTGAGACCAAGTAGAGCTACGCACAGCTCTAGCTTCGCCACAGTGACTCCCTTCGTCAACATGTCTGCCGGATTTTCAGTACCTTTGATCTTCATCAACTGAAGCGCCTTTCTCTTGAGCAAATCTCTAATATAGTGATACTTCAACTCAATGTGCTTCGTCCTAGCATGAAATACCGGGTTCTTCGCCAAAAAAATGGCACTCTGACTGTCACTGTACAAAGTCCGCAGATCGGTCCCTTTACCGATCTCCATCAGGAAATTCTGGAGCCACACCATCTCCATTCCTGCTTCCGAAATTGCAACATACTCTGCCTCAGTGGAGGAAAGTGAGGCACACTTTTGCAACTTCGACTTCCAACTAACAGTTGTACCGCCAATAGTAAATACATACCCCGATGTACTCTTCCGATCGTCCAGATCTCCTCCAAGGTCGGTGTCCACGTACACTGTTAGTTCGATCGGTCCCCTTCTAAAACACAGCTCCCGCCCTGATGTCCCTTTGAGGTATCGAAGCAACCACAACACTACTTCCCAATGCTCTTTCCCAGGGTTCGACATGAACCTGCTCACGACTCCCACTCCATGTGCAATATCAGGTCTCGTACAGACCATTGCATACATCAAACTCCCGACCGCTGAAGAGTAGGGCATATTCTTCATCTCTTCGGCCTCCTGGTCGGTCATCGACTCCTGCTCCTTTGAAAGATTCATGTGTGCTCCCAAAGGTGTTTTAGTTGCTTTCAAGTCTCCAACTTGAACTCGATCGATCACTTGTATTATCCGGGACAAGGGAAGTGTACCCTTCTCTCGCGAACCTCATTCCGAGAGTCTTGACCGGTCCTAGATCCTTCTCCAATGCATCGACAACTCCCACTTGACTTGTTTTATCTCCACCATGTCACCCACCGCGATCAACATGTCCTCGACATACATTAGAAGGATTATGTATGTACTTTTGCCCATTCGGAGATAACAACAGTTGTCTGACTCATTTCTCTTGAGTCCCCGTTCAGTCCCTAAGATTTCCATTTACAGTGGTCTCTTGAGTCAAGACCACTGCCGATAAACTTTTTTCAATATACAAGCTCTTTCCAGTTACCGCAAGATTTCCATTTCAATGCACATTAAAACCACTCGGGTGTGCATTTCTTCCTCTAAATCCCATAGAAGAAAACAATCTTTCCATCCAACCGCCAAGGATGGAGATTCTCCGCAGCCACTTTACTCCATCACCCAAATGGTCGACCGGTGAGAGTACCTTGGAATAGTCAGTTCCATTCTGCAAGAATCCTTCGACTACAAATCTTACCTCGTAACTCTTGGACCCATCGACCTCTGATGGCCCAATTAAGGAAGGCCCGATGTTCCTTCGGCAGTTAACAAGACCCAAGTCTTGTTCTTTGACAAGGACGTCATTTCGTCCTCCATAGCGAGCTCCCACTTTTCCTGCTCACGAGACTCAATAGCCTCTCGGAAATTCTCTAGCTCACCATCATCAGTCAGCAATGTATGATACATTNCTAAGAAGTAAGAAAGATAATGTGTAGTGTGTGTGAAGTTTCCTTTAATAGATTGTGACCGCTTTACAGATTTTGTAGGTGACGCATGTGAGATATGATAGGGACGGGGAAGGAGGTCGTCGGTTGTCCGGTGATAGAGTTCGGTCCTTCGGAGAACACTCTAAATTATGCAGTCGTACTTTAATGTTTCGAACTATGTTTTAAATTTGCTTCCGAATATTTCCGTTTTAATTATCATGTTTTAACAAAAAAACTAGGCCCAAATTAGGGTCGTTACATGTGCCTCGGGCGGAAATATATACAACCTTGGGCACCAAAATTGACGGCAGCACCAATGTAGAATATTTGAAAGAAAAGATCTATGGTCGAAGGAATGCAATTCACCTCCATGAATATTATGAAGGCGACGATAAGAGAGACTGAATTTGGGGTCAGTTGGAAGAGATGAATTTGTAGATGCGAGAGCAATTCTACAAGGAAATGAAGAAGAGGGAAACGAAGGCCACATTCTTAGAATTCAAGAGAAACAGTGTGGGTGGCGATCGGAGGTGTCAAAAGACGGTCGTTAAGTTCAGGTTGGTATAACACATAGTCGGAAGGGAAATAATATTGTTCGAGAATCGATCTCCACTTCCGAGCATGCATGCCATAAGGTTGGTTAAAGGACTTGAGGGCTTTAACCGCGGAGCTTTGAGGGCCGAGGGTGTTTTCAAGACGAGCGATCCTCTCAAAAAAATGAGAATTTATTGTGGAAAGGCAAGGAGGAAAAGGGGCTGTGTTCCGGGAATATTCTCTTGTATTTATCCTTACCCGAGGGCTCGTCCAACGTGGTTATATGGTATTTTCGGTATTTTCATATTTTATCGCAAGACATTCTCAGGTGGTATTCTCACAATTCTGGCTCGCTGGACCCCATTTAAAACTTCTGTAAGTGTTTTGAGATGTTTTGGGCTATTTCGACCCCGGACGGGGCCAGGGGTATTTTCGTAATTTGCCACCCGGGAGCACACCGGTCGGGTGCAATGATGTTATGCGGCTGCGTATTCACTATTTGGAGGCAAATAACTAATATACGAGGTTTTTCTGGAATTTTCTAATCGTATTTCCGACTAATATCTTGTCCGGGATTGGTTCCCGAAACTTCGGGATCAACACGGCGTTTATTATATTATAATTGGATAATATTTAATTATTTTGGGCTAAGTGGAGTAAACTAAGCTTATGGGCTCAAGTAAGTGGAGTTGGGCTGGTTTTCTCTATAAATACATGGTCCGATGCACTTCGACGGGATTCGGACTTTTATCATGCTTCCCAAGGCAGAACTTCATCTTTGACTCGCGTCCAATCGCGTCCAGTCGAACGCGACCGCAGGTTTACTTGCATGTACTGTTCACTCGTGTCCAGTCGAACGCGACTGCAGATTTATTGTTGTTACTGTTCTCTCGCGTCCAGTCGAACGCGACTGCAGATTATTAATGTTACTGTTCATTCGCGTCCAGTCGAACGCGACCGTTACTGTTCACTCGCATCCAGTCGAACGCGACTGTAGGTTTATTGCCTGTTACTGTTCACTCGCGTCCAGTCGAACGCGACTGCAGATTTATTGCTTGTTACTGTTCACTCGCGTCCAATCGGACGCGACCGCGAGTTTATTGCCTGTTTACTGATCACTCGCGTGTGATCGCCAGTAGTCGCAAGATATTGACCACAACTCGCTACTTCCCCTCTTTTCGGCGCGGCAAAGTGTTTTCGATCGTTTTCTGAGCCGTTTTCACTTTGATTGTTATTGTCACATCATTGTACTTGTTTACCAGAAATTATAGTGAAAACCAAGGTAGAGCTTCGCTCTCCCGAAGACGTAAGCCCACACATTGTGGGCCCAACCTCGTACATCGCTCGTGTCCTTACATAAACTGAATTCCGAATAATTAAAAAATTGATTGATCTAAAAATAAATACCCAAAATATTTTTAGACTAGATCAAAGGGGAACCTTTTCTTCCGTAGTGTTACTATCCTATCCCGCGATCCATTACTCCTAAGGCTATGGAGAGGATACTTGTCACGTGCGCTACATCGGATGGTACTGACTGGACCCCGAAGACGCTATTCTATGCCCCGATCTTGGTCGCCTCCAACATTCTTCCAGCCCCTACCCATTTTAGTAGGGGACTATTAGGTATCTGGACCATGCGTTAACAAGTAAACCATCTCAACAACTCCACCTGGATAAGCACACCTTCCTAAGCCCAGCGTATATATGTTATACAATCTTTGTAATTGTACTTCTCACGCGACTTGCTTGTTTTGCAGATAAAATAATGGCTCCCCCTGGAGATCGTTCGAGATTAGGTGATAAGTTGAGGTCCCTCCGTACTCTCGTTACAGAGAAAGATGAGTTGATCTTCGAGATGGCGCCAGGATCCCAGAACCGCACCGCAGCGGCTTAGCTGGCACGAAGCTTGCAAGAAACGGTGCCGCAAGCAGAAGAGGCCCAACCGGTTACTCCACCACCACCTGCTCCGGTAACTGAGGATCACGAGCTCGCTGGAAATGAGCCGGCTACAGAGCACCCCGAAAGTCCCGAAGATTTAATTCATGTGTCTCGGCGATTAGAGCTTACTGCTAGAGAGTTCTCCCCTGACGAAGGGATGTATGATTTCGCCGAGACACTAGTGGACGTCGTCAGAGATGACGAGGAAGAGGGTGAGATAAGCGGTGGTGGACTGATAGGCCCGTTGGTGGAGGAGGTTGAGCAAGGGGCCAGTCCGGAGGGAGGAATAAACCAAGAAGCTCCTTCGGATAAAGGGAAAAGACCGGTGGAGGGCCCCACCATTTTGGAGATTGCGGAACCCATTAGAAAAAGTGGGTTAACCGCCGAGTTCCTCGACGCCNTGAGCCTTGGATTAACCCTTGCAACTTATTATGCAATTCCCTACGGTAGTGAAATGGAACAAATCTTTTCCTCATAATAAT
Organism: Utricularia reniformis; assembly: GCA_009725065.1. Taxonomy (NCBI): domain Eukaryota; kingdom Viridiplantae; phylum Streptophyta; class Magnoliopsida; order Lamiales; family Lentibulariaceae; genus Utricularia; species Utricularia reniformis. The sequence continues at coordinate 123,394 of RWGZ01001370.1, read as the reverse complement.
CTTCATTTCTTCCCAAGTTTCAATTGGCCTTTCATGATCTCTTCGCCTCATCGAAACCAATTTATCCCACCATATAATAGCATAGTCAGTAAACTCAAGAACAGCAAGTTTAACTTTCTTCAATTCATTATAATTTTTGCAATCAAAAACATGTTCAACTCTAGCCTCCCATTCCAAGTAAAGATCTGGGTCGTTTTTTCCTTGAAATGACGGTATCTTCATCTTGATGTCATCTACATCATTTTCGAAATTCTCTCTTCTGAGATTCCTACTAGTGTGCCGATCCCTCGCATTGCTTTGATCACTAAATTCTCCATTTAACTCATCATCAGAATGTGTAGTCGTCCGATCTCTTCTTGTATTTTGAAATGACACTCTCCCATTATGTTTGAGTTCATCTATCAAGTGAGCTTGGTCTTCAAATCGGTTACTTAATCGTCGGAACTCTTGTTGCATGGCCTTCATCATAAACTTCATACCCACTTCTTCTTCATCAACAATATCTTTATCCTTTGAAGTTGACATCACGATCTAAGAAAAAATAATAAAAAAGAAAAATTCTAATAGCTTTTTTTTTTTTTGTTTTTTTTTGTTCCACTCTTTTTTGGCTTTTTTTTTTTAAATAAACTCTCTTTGCCTTTTTCCCCTCATGTTCCAATCTAGGGTTCTTATCGAACTATTCGAACATAACCAATGATTTGAAATTGATGTGGCAAAAGGTGGTAAAAAATGATGGGTTTTTTTTTTTTGCAATAAGAATGAGTTTTTTTTGTTTTTCTTTGGCAAAAAGAACGTTTTTTTTTTTTTTTTGCAAAAAGAAAGGTTTTTAAATTTGTTAAAAGGTATATAGGTTAGGAAATAAACTAGAATGGACGTGGTAATGAAATAACAAAATACTATTTTTTTTTCCTCGATTTTTTTTTTGTATCTTTTTTTGTACTACTCTTTTTCTTGAGCTTTTTTTTTTGAATATTTTTTTTTTTAGGTTTTTTTTTTTTTTTTTTTGAGTTTTTTTTTTTTTTTATTTATGAATCAATAAGATTCTAAAGAAAGAAAATTTCTTTCTTTAAATCCATCAATTCTGAAAGAAATAACAAAAAAGAACAAGTTCGTGTTTCCTAAGCTCTGATACCACTTGATGTGACCCCCGAAATTAATCAACCCGTAACCCACACCTTGATGTGACCCCCAAAGTTAGATAACCCGTAACCCACAAAATATATGGAATAAAAGTAAGAAACATAAAATTGTACTCAAATAAAAAGAAGGATAAAGGTGCCACACTCACAGAACATAGAAGCAATTGGGAGTGATAAACCAGGTGAACGCCACAAGATAAATCTTGATAAGTTCGGAATAGTTCATCAAAGAACCTAAGGAGGCACCCTCACACATAATCAATCAAAAGTCCTCTAATTAGAGTCTTAGAGGCTTATTTATAACAAAACCTAATAAAAGAAACTAATTTGACCTAATGGGTCTTATTGACGGCCCAATTTTAGACCTTATATAAATTGGGCCTTAACTGAACTAAGCTTAATAAAATTAACCATCTTGATAGGCTCCATTAATCCATCATCATTTAGGCATCCAATTTCTTCACTCCAAGTATAGCTAGTTAAGTCTCCGATTGTCTCTTGCATATTGTTACTCCTCGAACGGGTCATGGGGCCCCTTGAAATACGGAGTGGTTCAGTTGGTTTCAGATATGTGGTCGAGTCCTTATTGCTTGTTTCATCATATTCACACAAATGACATTGTAAATTTGGTAAAACCAAGTGAATTCAAACTAAATAAACGCCAACATAACGAACACATGTTGTATATAGAAAAAAAGTAAGTTCGAAAATGGAATGCACGTGCAAGTCATAACAATGTGACTTCATGCCAAAAGCATTTACACTATAGTTTAATCACATAAATCATGGTATAACAGAGTTATTCTTTGTTCTAACAACATGTTTTCATGTTTTAGCCACATCAATTCAAGTTTAATTGAAATCAAAATCATCACACCTAGAACATGTGGAACTATGTAAAATATGAGACAAATCATATTCATACAAATGACATTGTAAATTTGGAAAATCCAAGTGTATTCAAAATAAATAAACGCAAACATAACGAACACATGTTGTATATAGAAAAAAAGTAAGTTCGAAAATGGAATGCACGTGCAAGTCATAACAATGTGACTTCATGCCAAAAGCATTTACACTATAGTTTAATCACATAACTCATGGTATTACCAAGATATTCTTTGTTCTAACAACATGTTTTCATGTTTTTGCCACATCAATTCATGTTTAATTGAAATCAAAATCATCACACCTAGAACATGTGGAACTATGTGAAATATGAGCCAAATCATATTCATACAAATGACATTGTAAATTTGGTAAAACCAATTTATTCAATCTAAATAAACGCTAACATCACGAACACATCTTGTATATACCTAAAAGGTATGTTCGAAAACGGAATGCTCGTGCAAGTCATAAGAACGTGAGTTCATGCCAAAAGCGTTTAAACTATAGTTTAATCACATAAATCATGGTATAACAGAGTTATTCTTTGTTCTAACAACATGTTTTCATGTTTTAGCCACATCAATTCAAGTTTAATTGAAATCAATATCATCACACCTAGAACATGTGGAACTATGTGAAAAATGAGCCAAATCGTATTCATACAAATGACATTGTAAATTTGGTAAAACCAAGTGTATTCAAACTAAATAAACGCTAACATCACGAACACATGTTGTATATACTAAAAAAGTAAGTTCTAAAACGGAATGCTAGTGCAAGTCATATCAATGTGACCTCATGCCAATAGTATTTAAACTATAGTTTAATCACATAAATCATGGTATATCACATTATGCAATTCATCCACCCAAGTGCCTTTGGATTCATCTATTCGTGTTTTCAGCTGTTGTAGGATAATACGATTGATAACCTCTGTAAGCCCGTTTTTTTCTGGGTGTGCCACGGAGGTAAACCGCTGTTCAATTCCATAACTCTCACACCATTCATTAACCCTCTTTCCGGCAAATTGCGTTCCGTTATCTGATACCAAAATCCTAGGAATTCCGAATCGACACACGATGTACCTTAAAAGGAAACTGATAACTTCCTGTTCCCGAACTTGCGATACATCTTCAACCTCTATCCACTTAGAAAAATGTTCCACAGCCACGATACATAATTTCTTTTGGCTCGGTGCCTTCGGAAATGGTCCTAAAATATCGATCCCCCACATATCGAAAGGACATGTTGTCGGTAAAGGTTTCATACTAGCTCTCGGTACATGATGCACGTTTGAGTGGAACTGACAAGCAGAACAAGCCCGAACAAAATTCACACAATCTGTCACCAGTGTTGGCAAAAAATAACCGTCCCTCTTAACCTTATTCGCTAAGGATCGACTTGCTGAATGATCACCACAGTCCCCAGCGTGAACTTCTTCTATAACGGCCCTTGCCTGTATCGGGGACAAACATCGAAGATATGGGCCTCCGAAATTCTTCTTATACAGCTTATCATCCACATAGACAAAATTTGTAGCTCTTTGCATAGTTCTTCGGGCCTCGCCTTCGTCAGTAGGCAATTCTCTCTTGATTAGATAATTCACAATAGCATCCTTCCATGATGGCTCGTCGGTTATGTCATCCAATAAAAACCATGTCTCATTCGAAAGTTCCAAATTAGCCACCTCGGCTGTCTGCTTCTCCACCGGACTGACAGAGGACTGGTAGTGGATCATTGTTGTTATCTTCGACTCATCCGAGAGTTCTAAAATCGTCGCCGCCTTTGCAAGACCGTCTGCACGCGTGTTTTCCTCTCTCGGGATATATGTAAGCGTGAATATCTTAAGGTTCTTAGCTGCCTCTTTGAGCTTTTCTAAATACCATCATAAATGGTTCCCATTGGTAGCGTAAGTATCTGCAAATTGGTTCAACACAAACTGCAAATCAGAATGAGCATGCAAACGAACGATTCCAATTTCCACAGCCAAGTTAATACCAAATATCAAGGCTTCATACTCGGCGACGTTGTTAGTTGCGGAGAATCGCAACTTTACAGCATATTCATGTTCTTCACCAGATTTCCTTTCTTTAAAATAAACACCAATACCGGCTCGCCCGACAGACACCGATCCATCTACAAAGGCGTCCCAATACTCCTGAATACCCAATTCCTCCGACCGAGTCATCTCTACTATGAAATCCACTAATACCTAGGCCTTTAATGCTCGCCTGGAGATATACTCTATCTGATACTGGCTCAATTCGATATTCCACTTTGCTAGCCTACCAGAGGCATCAATCTTTGATAACACACTTCGGATAGGCTGATCTGTCAAGACTGCAATATGATGTCCTTGAAAATAGTGCCTCAATTTCCTTGAGGCGACAATCAGCGCTAATACAAACTTCTCTAGATCAGTATATCGGGACTCCGCTCCCTGCAATTTCCTGCTCACATAATATATTGGTCTATGTTCTTTATCGCTAAGTCTGACTAAGGTGACGCTCACTGCCTCTTTTGTCACTGCCAAATATAAACCCAACGGTTCCCCCGGTGATGGAGGCGACATAAACGGTGGTTTACTCATATAATCTTTCAAACNTGATTGAGGAGACATAAACGGTAGTTTACTCATATAGTCTTTCAAACTCTCAAAAGTCCTGCTACATTCGTCGTCCCAATACAAAAGATTCGTCTTACGCAAAACCTTAAAAAATGGCAAACTTCTCTCTGCGGATCGTGAAATGAAGTGATTCAATGAGGTCTCCTAGTTAACCTTTGAACTTCCATGACAGTCGTCGGAGGGGTCATTTCTTGGATAGCCGTTATCTTGTAAGGATTCATCTCAATTCCTCTTTCAGACACCATAAAGCCAAGGAACTTGCCTCATTTCACACAAAACGTATACTTAAGCGGATTCAATTTCATCCTATATTTCCTCAGTATACAAAACAATCATTCAAATATTGGATATGGTTACTCCCATGTCTACTCTTTATCAATATATCGTCGATATAAACCTCCAAAGACTTTCCTATCATATCTTTGAATATCGAATTCATTAAACGTTGATAGGTGGTCCCATCATTTTTCAACCCAAATGGCATAACTTTATAGCAAAAAATGCATTTATTTGTCATAAACGAAGTAAACAACTTGCCCTCACAATGTATAAAAATTTGATTATATCCTTTAGAGGCATCTAACATACTCAGAAATCCAAAGCCACAGGCTGCATCCACCATCATGTCAATAGGCGGTAGTGGATACAGATCTTTTGGGCATGCTTTATTCAAATCCGTAAAATCAATGCAAACTCTCCAGTTATTGTTCGACTTTGGGACTACCACTGGATTCGCGACCCAATCCGCGTATCTAACAGACTCTATGAATCCTGTCTGCAACAAACTTTCCACCTCCTCATTAATCGCCCTCTCTTTCTCAGATGAAAATTTCCTCTTCTTCTGATGAACTGGTCGCACATATGGGTTAACATTGAGTCTATGAGAACAAACTTGGGGATCAACCCCCACATAATCATGATAAGACCAAGCAAAAACATCTACGTTATTTTGAAAAAAAGAAATTACCTCCTTCTCAAACTCTGGTGACAACTCAGAACCGAATGTCACTGTCTTTTCCGGGTTACCGGGGAATAAACGCACTGTCATAATTCCCAGAAGTTCCATCCTCATATCATTCTCCTTAAACTTCCTAGGGGACGGTCTGTCACTTGAATCAATAATTTCTTCGGAGTTTGAAAGAGAGCGGTTCCATCTTCATATCTTCACGGGGAGCCATTATTTAGGGGGAGCCATCTTCATACCCATTTTAGTAGGGGACTATTAAGTATCTGGACCATGTATTAACACTTAAACCATCTCAACATCTCTCCCTCGATAAGAAAACCTTCCTAAAACCAGTGCATATATGTTCTATAATATTTTCAACCGTACTTCTCATGCGACTTGTTTATTTTGCAGATAAAATAATGGCTCCCCCTGAAGATATGAAGATGAAACCTCTTTCTTTCAAACTACGAAGAAATTATTGATGCAAGTGACATACCATCTCCTAAGAAGTTTAAGGAGAATGATATGAAGATGGAACCTCTGGGAATCAAGACAGTGCCTTTATTCCACGGTAACCCGGAAAAGACAGTGACAATCAGCTCTGAGTTGACACCAGAGCTTGAAAAGGAGGTAATTTCTTTTTTACAAAATAATATAATATTTTTGCTTGGTCTTATCAGGATTATGTTGGGGTAGACCCCCAAGTTTGCTCACATAGACTCAATGTTAACCCATATTTGCGACCAGTGCATCAGAAAAAGAGGAAGTTTTCCCCTGAGAAAGAAAGAGCCATTGATGAGGAAGTGGAAAGTTTGTTGCAGGCGGGGTTCATAGAGCCTGTTAGATACGCGGATTGGGTCGCGAATCCAGTGGTGGTCCCAAATTCGAATAATGGCTGGAGAGTTTGCATTGATTTTACCGATTTGAATAAAGCATGCCCGAAGGATCCATATCCGCTGCCGTCCATTGACATGATGGTGGATGCGGCATGTGGCTTTGAATTCCTTAGTATGTTAGATGTCTTTAAAAGATATAATCAAATTTTTATGCATTGTGATGACAAGTTGTTTATTTCGTTTATGACAAATAAAGGCATTTTTTGCTATAAAGTTATGCCATTTGGGTTGAAAAATGTTGGGGCCACCTATCAACGTTTAATGAATTCGATATTCAAAGATATGATTGGAAAGTCTTTGGAGGTTTATATCGACGATATATTGATAAAGAGTAGACATGGGATTAACCATATCCAATATTTGAGTGATTGTTTTGGTATACTGAGGAAATACATGATGAAATTGAATCCGCTTAAGTGTGCGTTTTGTGTGAAAGGAGGCAAATTCCTTGGCTTTATGGTGTCTGAAAGAGGAAATGTGATGAATCCTGACAAGATAACGGCTATCCAAGAAATGACCCCTCCGACGACTGTTAGGGAAGTTCAAAGGTTAACTGGGAGATTAGCCTCATTGAATCGTTTCATTTCGCGATCCACTGAGATAAGTTTGCCATTTTTTAAGGTTTTGCGTAAGACAAATCTTTGTATTGCGACAACGAGTGTAGTAGGGCTTTTGAGAGTTTGAAAGACTATCTGAGTAAACCACCGTTTATGTCTCCTCCATCACATGGGGAATCGTTGGGTTTATATTTGGCAGTAACGAAAGAGGCAGTGAATGCCGCCTTAGTCAGACTTAGCGATAAGGAACATAGACCGATATATTATGTGAGCAGGAAGTTGCAGGGAGCGGAGTCCCGATATACACATCTAGAGAAGTTCGTATTAGCTCTAATAGTCGCCTCGCGGAAATTAAGACACTATTTTCAAGGACATTATATTGCAGTTTTGACATATCAACCTATCTGAAGTGTGTAATCAAAGATTGATGCCTCTGACAGACTAGCAAAGTGGAATATCGAGTTAGGGCAGTATCAAATAGAGTATATCTCCAGACGAGCATTAAAGGCCCAGGTGTTAGTGGATTTCATAGTAGAAATGACTCGGTCAGAAGAGTTGGGTATTCAGGAGTATTGGGATGCTTTTGTAGATGGATCAGTTTCCGACGGGCGAGCCGGTATCGGTGTTTATTTTAAGGAAAGGAAGTCCGGTGAAGAACACGAATATGCTGTAAAGTTGCGCTTTCCCGCAACTAACAACGTCGCCGAGTACGAAGCCTTGATATTTGGTGTTAACTTAGCAGTGGAAATTGGAATCGTTCGTTTGTAAGCTCATTCCGAATCGCAGTTAGTGGTGAACCAATTTGTGAATACCTACGCCACCAAAGGGAACCATTTGTGTATGTATTTAGAGAAGTTGAAAGAGGCGGCTAAAAATCTTAAGACATTCGATTTTACATATATTCCAAGGGATGAAAATACTCATGCAGACGGTCTTGCAAAGTCGCCTACAATTTTAAAACTCTTGGATGAGTCAAAGATAACATCTATGATCTACTACCAGCCCTCTATAAGCCCAGTGGAGAAACAAACAGACGATGTGGCTAATTTGGAACTTTCGAATGAGACATGATTTTTATTGGATGCTGTAACCGACGAACTACCTTGGAAGGATGCTATCGTAAATTATCTAGTCAGGAGAGAATTGCCAACCGATGAAGGTGAGGTCGGAAGGACTATGCAAAGGTCTAAGAATTTTGTCTATGTAGATGAGAAACTATATAAGAAAAATTTTGGAGGACCGTTTCTTCGATGTTTGTCCCCACCATAGGCAAAGGACTGTGGTTGATCACTTAGCAGGGCCGGTTATTTTGTTATCCTTAGCGAAGAAGGTTAAGAGGGCCGGTTATTTTTTGCCAACGCTGGTAAAATATTGTGTGAATTTTGTTCGGACTTGTTCTGTTTGTCAGTTCCACTCAAATGTGCATCATGTGCCAAGAGTTAGTATGACACCTCTGCTGACAACATGTCCTTTTGATACGTGGGGCATCGATATTTTAGGACAATTTCCGACGGCACCTAGCCAAAATAAATTATGTATTGTGGCTGTGTAACATTTTTCTAAGTGGATAGAAGTTGAGGCTGTATCGCAAGTCCGAGAACAAGAAGTTATCAGTTTCCTTTGGAGATATATCGTATGTCGATTCGAAATTCCCAGGATTTTGGTATCAGATAACAGAACGCAATTCGCTGGAAAGAGGGTTAATGAATGGTGTGAGAATTATGGTATTGAACAACGGTTTACTTCCGTGGCACACCCAGAAACGAACGGACTTACATAGGTTATTAGCCGTATTATCCTGCAACAGCTGAAAACACGAATAGATGAATCCAAAGGCTCCTGGGTGGATGAATTGCATAACGTGATATGGGCATATCGAACATCACCGAGGTCTACTACCGGATTCAGCCCCTTTTCTTTAGTATATGGCTCTGAAGCCGTGTCTCCGGTAGAAGTGACTATTTAATCAGAAAGATTTATTGCTTATGAGAAGGTATTGAATGAGGATATGAGAAAGTTGGACCTTCATTGTATTGATGATATCCAAGATAGAGTTGCAATACGAATGGAGATATGTAAAAGGCGGATGGCTAAAAAGTATGACAAAGGCGTTCGAACTATGTTGTTAAATGTTGGAGACTTGATTCTTAAGAAAGTGGAAGTCTCGAAGCATGTTGGTATGTTGGATCGAAAGTGGAAAGGACCGTACAGAGTGGCGGCAGTAGTGAAGGAAGGAACGTATAAGATCGCAATTATAAGCGGGGAGGAGCTGCCACGGATTTGGCATATTTCCAATTTGTGCAATTATTATGTATAGACGTGACTAATCGATCTTTTTAAAATAAAAATTTTCCCCTCTTTTTTGTGGTCATATTCTAACTCTTTAAGTATCCTTTTTGACGACATGAATTTAATCGACAAGGGGACTGGTAAGGTAGAAATATGTCCATTGCATTTTAGTACGAAGGAGGATGGAATAAATTAAATTGGTTACATTAGAAATGCAATGTACCACCTGTCTTATAGTCGATCATTTTCAAACTCATCATATTAGATACTGCGTCAAAATATTTTGAACGTGATGAGTTTTTCTGTCCGCGGCAGAATCGTCTATACATAATTACTGTTGGAATATGTTAAGGGGTCCGTTTATTGTGACATATCCGGCTTAGAACCGAGCATATTTCTGTGGCAAATCAGGGTGCAAGTATATACCTGACTCCTCCATGACACGCCGGCGAGGGTCGCGCCCTCGTCGGAGGTTGGTCCATTTCCGCATGGTAACGTCTTATGTACGGGCCGAATGACGCCGTCTTATGGACGGGTCGAGAGTGCGATGGCACCGTCTTATGGACGGGTCGAGTAAGTGGTGACGCCGTCTTTTGGACGGGTCGAGAGTGCGATGGCACCGTCTTATGGACGGACCGAGTAAGTGGTGACGCCATCTTATGGACGGGTCAAAAATGTGATGGCGCCGTCTTATGGATGGGCCTTGTAAGTGTTGACGCCGTCTTATGGACGGGTCGATATATTTTTTTCGTCCCTGATGAAAGTATATATCGGCGGCGAGAGTGTGATGGCCCCGGGTGCAAGTACATACCGGCGGCAAGAGTGTGATGGCCCCGGGTGCAAGTATATACCTGCGGCGAGAGTGTGATTGCCCTGGGCGCAAGTATATACCGGTGGCGAAGATATATTGGTGAATGTAGAACAATCTCGAGTTCAAATACCTACTAATTTAAAAGGGGTGTTCGCCCAAGTCTGTTATTTCGAATGGTCATTTTCGACTGATATTGAAATGGCCGAGAGTCAAGCCCCGCTACACTGGGGACTCTTATGCGCACTTGAAGTTGGCAGAAAATATTATATTTATTTTGGGAGATATCTATGACTCGCGGAACATCAGTATATTATTTACCTCTGATCATATTTTGTATAGAGACCTATTATTTTGGGGACCTAATTTCGGATGATCTAAGTATACGGAGCTATACCCCCTTCGATGAACGTTGCGAGAAATTAAATTGAAAAGAAGAGAAGATAGATTATTCATAATTGTACGTTTATTATATTGCAGTGAGAAATTTAAAGAAAAGCAAAATCAAATTTCATATATACATGGGGAATACAAAATGGAGAGAGAGTAAAAAAGTGATAAAACCATATGTCGAAGTTTATTTCTTCTTCTTCTTGGAGCTCGAACCATACCGAGTCCGCTAGGGCGCTTTCTTACCAGCTTAACAGTCGATGAGGGAGGATCAGTCTCTTTTCCTTTAGTTTCCGTAGTGGTCAACTTCTTGGGGACAAAATTCGCCATCTCGACCTCATGGTGTTCCCGAGCTCCTATCACACTAGCGGGAACGTATAATGGAGGTTCACGTTGACCCATCACCTCCCACGAGGGTACCGGGACCCACCGGTTCTTGAATAATGCGGCCAATCTTCGAAATGCATCCGGTGATGGGCCCTCTTAGGTTTCGATCTCCTCCGAATACAGCTGCTGGTGCAAGTCCTCCTCCAAATTGAACTGGAGCGCCCCGAACGGATCCCGCGAGCAATCTAATATGTTTTCTGCAAGCACAGGCTCGAATTTCCCAGAGAGACTGGGATCGAGTCTCCCTCTCTCCTCATGAGTTTGAGAAATGTCCAGGATTCTTTGAGTCTGGACACTCCCTCCAAAGAAGTCTAGATTCTTTGAGTCGCATTAACCAGGGCCGCCAGGTTTCGGAAAGTCGGGGAGTGTACTATAAACTCCCATATCAGTTTCCGGAAACAATCATTTATCTGGGACGGTAACCTAGCAGCTCGAGCCCGAAGATGGTCTACGGTAGACTGGAAGGATTCATTCTTTAATTTCAGCTTTTTATTCTCCTCCAAGGCCTTCCCGAGAGCCTTCTTATAAGCAGCATTGTCATCTTTGGCCTTCTTCAGCTTTTCTTCGGTCTAAGCTTTGATCTCCCTCAGCTTGTCCTGAGCGTACTTTTCGTTCATCTTGAGGGTATCTATGGATTGCTCGAGGGCATGCCTCTTCCCGATATGAAATGTTGCACACTCCGTCAATTCACTACTATGAGCTCGGTTAAGAGCTTCGATCGCTTCATTGTGTTCTTTCTGGAGCGCTGCCATGTCTTGGGCATGCTTTTCCCGCTAGTTCTGAATTAATCTTTCTGCGGCTCTCTTTGTGTGCTCCCCGATTATATCCGGACTGTCAAGCTCCGAATGCCTAAGCATACAGTATTCCCCTATTGCAGCTGCGGTGCTCAACTTCACAACCGTCCGCTCCATCTGAAAGAAAAGCAAAAACCAAGAGTGAACATATAATATACGGATGAGACAAAGAGCAAGTAACAATGGTCAATGTCATTACAAACCTCTCCCATCATGCGATGCGTGGTCGCAAATTGGCTCATCAACCGACTGAAATCTTTAAATACCGTGTGGTCATCCCATCCACGCGATGCAAATGACGGGTTCCTATCAAAATACGTCAAAGCCGGTCTATTGGAGACGCTATCACCCCTCAGAATCCGAACGGCGACTCCATATTTTATTAGTATGAGGCCAGCCTGACGTCCCATCTCGAGCCATTCCTTCACTGTATGCTTCGGTATGTCTCTTATGCGGAAGGCATCGAGGAACTCAGTGGTTAACCCACTCTTTTTAATGGGTTGCGCAATCTCCAAAACGGTGGGGCCCTCCACCGGTCTTTTCCCTTTATCCGAAGGAGCTTCTTGGTTCATTTCTCCTTCCGGACGGGTCTCTTGCACAACCTCCTCCACCAGCGGGTCTATCGGCTGACCCCCGCTTATTTCGCCTTCCTCGTCATCTTCGACAACGTCCACTAGTGTCTCAGCGAAGTCATACATCCCTTTGTCGGGGGAGAATTCTCTAGCGGTAAGCTCCAATCGCCGAGACACAGGAATTAAATCTTCAGGACTCTCGGGAACCTCTGTAGCCAACTCATTTCTGCTGGCTCGGGATTCTCGATTGTCGGAGCAGGTGGTGTTGGAGTAACCGTTCGGGCTCTTCTATTTGTAGCACCGTTTCTTGCAAGCTTTGTGCCAACTCGGCCGCGGCAGTGCGGTTCCGAGTTGCTGGCGCCATCTCGAAGATCAGCTTGTCCTTCTCCGTAACAAGAGTAAGGAGTGATCTCAACCTATTGCCTAATCTCGAACGATCTTCAGGGGGAGCTATTATTTTATCTGCAAAATAAACAAGTCGCATGAGAAGTACGGTTAAAAAGATTGTAGAACATATATGCGCTAGTTTAAGGAAGGTTTTCTTATCGAGAGAGAGATGTTGAGATGGTTTAAGTGTTAATGCATGGTCCAGATACCTAATAGTCACCTACTAAAATGGATAGGGCTGGAAGAATGTTGAGAGTGACCAAGATCGGGCATAGAATAGCGTCTTTGGGGTCCAGTCGGTGCCATCCGATCTAGCGTACGCGATAAGTATCCTCTCTAAAGCTTTAGAAGTAACGGATCGTGGGATAGGATAATAAAACTCTGGAAGGAAAGGTTCCCCCTCAATTGGGAACTGCCACGGATGGCTAAGTGCAAAAAATCTAGTGGAGCCCACACAAGTGACAAAAAAGAAGTGCCTCTTCCAGTTGTGATTTGATGGGGGATTTGAGAATGGAAAAGGGCTCTTCTTGTGCCTTAGACGAAAAAAGATACAACCTTGAGCTCTATATTGGATAGCGGTACTGATTTAAAATATTTGGAAGAAGCTGTCAACGGTCATCAAAATCTCATTTGCCTCCATAAAAATGATAAAGGCAACCACCAAAGATATCGAGTTTGGTTTCAACTGGAAGAGATGGATATTTAAGCGAGTTAAGAGGGTGGAAATGAACGGATGAAGCGGAAAGCAGAGACCACATTCTAGGTACTCAAGGCAGATGGCATGGGTGCCCGTCGGTGGACGTAGAATCCGATAAGAGGGACTCGGCTGGTATAGAACACAATCGGAAGGAATGTGGTAATTTTCCACAAGAGATTTCCACTTCCGGGGATGCATGCTATGGGGCTGGTCAAAAGATTTTAAGGCTTTGACAACAGAACTCTGGGACCAATCGTATTCTCAAGATGTGCAATTCGATCGAAGAAGTATGGATAAGGGTTCATAATGGGAGAACGGAAAGCTGACAGACTCGAACTGGAACTCCCCGAGCCGGATGGGGAGTCCGAGGAATGGGATGACGAGGCATCGGAGTTCGAGGAATGAGCAGAGCCGGAGGACATGGTGTTAAGTTCTCGAAATTGGGGTTAATCTAATTTTATCTAATTTTTTCAAGTGTATCGCGAGTTCTCGAACCAAAAGTCGCGAGAGGTACTATGCAGCCTATGAAGTCACGAGATTTCGTTCAGATTGTTAAGTTTGCTTGTGTCACTGTTCAATCGCGAGATTTCGTTCAGTCGCGAGATTTCGTTACAAAAGTCGCGAGTGAGACTGTGCAATGCGAGTAGTCGCGAGATTTCGTTCGAAATGTCGCGAGTCGGCTGAGCTTCTGCGAAAATGTGCGGTGACAGGGGACTCAGAAGTATTTATAGGGGCGGACCCTTGAGTCGAAAAATCCCGAGATTTTCGCCCGACCTCAGAATCTGACGTTCTTAGTGTCAAAACGATCGCGTCTGCGAAGGGTTTTGAACCCTACTCACGGTTTTCCCGAAAAAATTCCCAAACGATTATCGACTTTCGAGACAAGCCAATATGATATGGTTTACGACTCATAATCTGAATCTGAAAACCAGGGGACTATTGATATTACCAGGTGATATTTTCGGTATTATGACATCCCTGGAGCTCGTTCGACGTGGCTAGATGGTATTTTCGGTATTCTAGTGTATTTACGTCACTCTATAGTTTTGGGGGTATTCTTGTAATTTGGAATTCCCAGGCCTACATATTAGCATTTGACTAACGTTTCTAGCAGTCTCGGACAAATTCGGCCCCAGACGGGGCCAATGGTATTTTCGTAATTTGGCACCCAAGGAGCGTGACGGTAAGTTGCGGCGATATTTTTTGTCGTATATTCGATATCTGGAAGCAATGAATTATTTTACTAGGTTTTCCGGTATTATCTCATCGATATTTCCGTCTAATTCTCGATCGAGATGCATTTTCCGGAGTTCTATTGCGGTATGACATTTATTCCAGTTTAATAGAATATTATTTGGGTACTTTGGCTGAATCAAGTGAAATTGGGCTCTTGGCCTGAAACTTATTAATTAGGCTGGATTTCTCTATAAATGTGAGCCCCAATGCACTGAAAAGGGATTCGGACTCTTTATGTACCTCCCAGGGCCAGGCTCTTGCTCGAACTTGTGAAGGTACTCGCGAGATTTCGTTTTTCAGCCTCCACCCGCGAGTTTTCGCACCAAAACTCGCGGCCAGCTCCCTTGAGCTACTATTCACGAGTTTTCGTTGAGTTTTCCCTGTTACGTAGCTTCGTACCAGCGAGACTTTGCTTCATCCGCAAGTTTTCGCTTGGCATCACTATTCGTGAGTTTTCGTACGAAATCTCGCGGCCAGCCCTTCATTCGCGAGTTTTTGGCAATTTCATCGTGGCGGGGCATATTTGATTGCTTTTCGTACCGTTTCCGCTCAGATAACCGATATTTATTCATTGTAATTGTATCTCTCGATTATTATAGTGAAAACCAAGGTAGAGCTTCGCTCTCCCGAGGACGTAAGCTCACACATTGTTGGCCCAACCTCGTATATCGCTCGTTTCCCACAACAATTAAATTCCAAATATTTAAAAAAATTGGCTGATATAAGAATAAACACTCTAAAATATTTTTAGACAAGATCAACTTGGGATTCATAAGTCCCCGGTGTTGGATCTTGCAGTGGAGGGGGATAACGAAGAGATCCACCATTCTTTTGCTCGATAATGGCAAAAATATGTTCATAATTGTACGTAGGAAACACTCTCAACTTAGGTTTTGCAAGAGGGGCAATCTTGTCTAGCCCACGACTTGCAACAATATTGTGGGACCCATACGCCCGTATCTCGATCACTCCGTGATCCCGCAAGCCTTCATCTTCTCGGATGTATTGCGTACATCTCAAAGCCAAATCCTCCATACTTTCCGGTGGATCCCTATTCAAAGAGTTACGTAACAGGTGTCCAGCTAGAATAAGCTGGAGCACTCCAACCTTCTCACTTACAGTAATCCGAGGAATCTTCCTACACTCGGCTTCAAAACGGGTAATAAAACCCATTAATTTTTCCAAAGAGTCATACCCATTAAGTGAGGTATCTTCTCACTTACATTAATTTTTCGATCAAAGAAGTAATAGACTTTATTGACGCATTGAAGGGCGCAAAAGCCGAATAAAATTGATCCTTAAAGTCCTGATACGAAACAATTGAGCACCTCGGTAAACGATTAAACCATCGGAGGGCTGATTCCTTAAGAGAAGCGGCAAAAACGAAGCACATGGCCGCATCACTGAAATTCATCAAACTCACATGGATCTCCAAGTTCGATGTATGAGCATGTGGGTCAGTTGTGTTGGACCGTGACTTATCTATTTGGTAATATGTTTCTAATTCACAGGCCCAAGTGACTCAGCATGACCGATGAAGAACAAAACATGAGATGGGCTGCGGCATTTTCAGCCCATACTGGAATTAAGATCAAAATGCAAGATAAAAGGAAGCAGGCGACAGTTACTGGGGCATGCTGTTCTTGGCAAATACAGTTACAATAGGAACGAAAATCAGGAGGATCAAGAGGTGAAAAACAGAGGCGTACGTGGTGCTGAATTGAGCGACGTCGAATATTACCTGAGACTGCAAGGCAAAGTTGTGGCAAGAAGATTGTATTCTGCGCAATTCACTCTTGCTGATCAAGAACAGGGAACTGTTCTTCTTCTTCGATTAATCTCCGAATTGTTGTCCCTGTAATTGTAAAACACTGAAAGTATTAGTGGATTGGATCATATATTGATCCCGAGGTTTTTCTCCGGGTTTACTCCGGTTTCCTCGTAAAAGCTTGGTGTCGTAATTACAAATATTTACGATCTGAAACGTTGGAAACTTATCTGCGAAATTGCTCGGTGGATTCTGAAAATCAGTGTTTCTTGATAGAGTTTATTCTACAACAAGTGGTGGCCCATGCAGATCCAAGAACTTGTGGATATTAAGCCAAGAACGGAGGAATTAGTTCAAGAAGATGACTCAAAGGAAATTACTCTTAAGGCAGACAGTGATATTGGCACAATCCAAGAATTGCAGAGACTGATGGCTGGGGAGCCCTATTCAATGATCAAACTGACTTCAAAGAACTATCCGGAATGGAAGAATTAAATGCAAGATCTGTTGTACTGCAGGTTTTTCTATGAACCTGTGAAATACGGGACTCAAAAACCAGAAAAGTATAAGCAGGAGGACTGGGACATGAAGCATATTAAGACCCTCGGATTTGTGAGGCAATGGATCGATAGTGAAAATTATCACCATGTGGCTAAAGAAACTGATGCGAAGAAATTGTGGGAGAAACTGGAGTGCATTTTCGAACCAAAATCAACACAGTCTCAAGGTTTTTTGTTCAAGAGACTAATGCGACTGAGGTACAAAGAAAATACACCGATCACTGATCATCTTGGAACATTCCAAGAGATAGTGAACAAATTAGCAGAGACAGATTGTGTTCTTGAAGACAAAATTCTGGCTCACATGCTAATAGGGACACTACCTGATTCTTGGGAGGCCACAGTCATATCCCTAAACACGTTAGCCCCAAAAGGAGATCCTAAGCTGGAAACTGTTAAGGAATGCTTGATAAATGAAGGCTTGAGGAGGGAAGAAATGACTGTATCAGTAGTCAAGGAGACATTGGTTGTTGTAAACTCAGGCTTTCAAGGAAAGTCTCAGAATTTCAGCAAGAAAAACGAGAAGAAGAGCAGACCAAATGACAAGGAAGGCCAAACAGGAAAGAATCAGAATGAGGAGACTAAGAAAGAAACCAGGAGCTGTAATTGGTGTGGCAAAGTAGGACATTTGAAAAAGGACTGCTGGTATTGGAAGAGGGTAAAGGGACCTGAGGATACTGCTGCCACAAACCAAGAAGAGATACTGGTTCTAGTTTCTGCACAGGGAGGAAGTCACAAAAGGACAGATGAAATGGTATGGGTAATCGATTCAGGAGCCTCATATCACGCAACTCCCGACAGAAAGTGTTTTACGACGTACCTCCCTGGGAACCTAGGAACTGTGAAAATGGGAAACAACAGCGTTGTACTAGTAAAGGGAATCGGATCTATTGAAGTCATGACGGAACTAGGACATAAGCTCACTCTAAACAGCGTAAGATATATTCCAGATTTAAGGTTGAACTTACTGTCAGCCTCTACTTTAGACAGAGAAGGATATGCAAACTGTGTGTTCAATCGATGTTGGAAATTACTCAAAGATGGCCATGTCATAGCAAATGGAAACCTATCGGACACTCTCTACATGAAAACTTTTAAGCCATTATATGGACACATCAATTCATTGCAAAAGAATGAATTATTCTAACTATGGCACAAAAGGATGGGGCATATTTCAGAGGATGGACTCGGGAAGCTGTGCAAGGATGGTCTGATCGACATAAAAGGGGGCAAGATGGAGCAGATTTGTGAAGAGTGTGTCTTTGCTAAGCAAGCCAAGAAACCATTCAAAAATACATTGAAGATTAAAAATGAACCCTTGGATTTGGCTTATAGCGATGTATGTTCACTGGATATAATGTCCAGAGGAGGGAAAAAGTATTTTATCTCGTTTATAGATGATGCAACCCGGAAAGTTTGGACCTACCCTATCATATCGAAGGATCAAGCTTTTCCTAAGTTCAAAGAGTGGTTGTCTGCGGTGGAAATGGAAAAAGGGAAGAAGTTAAAAGTTCTAAGAACCGATAACGGAGGAGAGTTCACCTCAAATGATTTTGAATTGTTTTGCAGGTCTACCGGCATAAGGCATGAGAGGACTGTACCGGGAACTCCTCAACACAATGGGACAGCGGAAAGGTTCAATAGGACACTTCTAAACAAAGTGAGATGCCTCCTAAAAACAGCAAAGCTACAAAAGGAATTTTGGGCAGAAGCATTGGGAGTTGCATGTTACCTAGTGAACAGATCCCCTGCAACAACCATTGAGCTCCAAACTCCCGAAGGTAAGTGGACTGGAAAAACTCCTAACCTTAAACACTTGAAAGTTTTTGGATGCAGGGCACTAGTTCATATTTCTAGGGAGAACAGAAAGAAACTAGAAGACCACGCAGAAGAATGCATATTTATGGGATATGGGTATCAAAAGCTTGGGTATAAACTGTGGAATCGGAAGGCTGAAAAGGTACTCATGTCTAGGGATGTGCTTTTCCTAGAGAATCAGACAATTCTAGATCTAAAAGAAAATAAGCCACCCGAAGAACAGAACCCTGAAGGAAAAGGTTTAGAGGATAGAGGAGTACCTGGCTGGGACCTAATCCCAAGCAGTGGCCCTGTTTATGTTCCATCATCCACAAGTGCTTCAGGGCAAGCTGAACAGCTGCATGAGGAACCAAAGAAGGATTAGGAATCAGAGCCTGAAAAATCAGAAGTGGAATCAGAAAATCAGGAAAAGAATGATTCAAATAAAGATGAAATCAGAGTTACCAGGCTGAGGAAACCTTCGACCAAGTATGATCCATCAGAATATGTTCTTGTCACCGAAGAAGGAGAACCTGAAACATATTTAGAAGCAATAAACTCATTAGAAAGCAAGAGATGGATACAAGCAATGAAAGAGGAAATAATCTCATTAAATGAAAATCAAACTTATGAGTTGATGGAGTTACCACCGGGAAGGAAAGTTCTAGAGAATAAATGGGTATTTAAGCTTAAACAAGAAGCTGATAATACAAAGAGGTACAAAGCAAGGCTGGTAGTAAAAGGATTTAGGCAAAAGAAAGGAGTTGATTTCGATGAAATCTTCTCTCCAGTTGTGAAATTCACTACCATCAGAATTGTGTTAGCTACTGTAGCCCATTTGAACCTAGAACTAGAACAAATGGACGTCAAGACAGCGTTTCTAAATGGGAGATTAGATGAGAACATCTACATGAAGCAGGCCACTGGTTTTGAGGATAAAAGCAGGCTGAATTTGGTATGCAAGTTAAATCGAAGTCTATATGTGCTGAAGCAAGCACCAAGGATGTGGAATAAACGCTTCGACAGTTTTATGACCACAGAAAGATTCACAAGGTCAGAGAGTGACCACTGCGCTTATTTTAAAGATGAAGGAGACGGTAAATTTATCATACTCCTATTATATGTAGATGATCTTATAATTGCACGGACCACAAGAGAATCAATTCAAGGCTTAAAGGGAAGGCTAGCTGCTACTTTTGAAATGAAAGACCTTGGATCAACAAAAAGAATTCTAGGAATCAACATTACAAGAGACAGGGAAAGCAGGCTTCTAGCAGTATCACAAGCAAGTTACGTTGAAAGGATACTGAAGAGATTCAACATGGAGGAAGCTAAGGCTGTAACCACACCCTTATCTAGCCAATTCACCCTATCAAAAGGCCAGAGTCCTACAACTGAAGCAGAGCAGAATGAAATGGAGAGAATTCCCTATGCCTCGGCTGTTGGATCAATCATGTATTTGATGATATCAACACGACCGGATATAGCTCACTCTATTGGACTCCTAAGCAGATTCATGGCAAATCCAGGCAGGCAACATTGGGAAGGAGTGAAGTGGCTGCTGAGATACCTAGCTGGGACTAAGGACTTAACTCTAAGGTTCAAAGGATGACAAGGAAAAATTGAAATAAAAGCTTTCTCGGACTCAGACCTAGCAGGAGATCCCGATACTAGAAGGTCAACTACAGGGTATATTGTAATGACCCGGAAAAAGGACAGCACAAACGGAATCCAGACAGGTTAGAACCGCACAATTATTGTTAAGAAAATGAAATGAAAGGTAATTTTGTAAATTAACATAAGAAGAGGGGAATTTGGAAGGAGGGGTGAAAGGGTCATTTGGACAAGAGGAGAAACCTATAAATAGGAGTGGAATGTGAAAATAAGGGTCATTTTGGGGCAAAAACGTGAGAAAAATCGAGAGAAAAGGGAATTATCGCGATTCCAGGGACTGCAGTGCAAATTGTCGCGAAAAAGGGGCTGCAGTGCAAATTATCGCGATTCCAGGGACTGCAGTGCAAATTGTCGCGAATTTCGGGCTGCAGTGCAAATTATCGCGATTCCAGGGACTGCAGTGCAAATTGTCGCGAAAAAGGGGCTGCAGTGCAAATTGTCGCGGATTTCGGGCTGCAGTGCAAATTATCGCGATTTTAGGGCTGAACGTGTAAATTGTCGTGGATTTCGGGCCTTTTGTGCAAATTATCGCGATTTTAGGGCTGAACGTGTAAATAGTGGTGCAATTATCGCGAAAACGGATATTTAGGCAAGTCATCGCGGAAGTTAAGGGACCGAAACGTAAACTACCGGATATACGAAGAGTAACGGGCGATAGGACGAGCAGGTAAACGGAGTGAACATAGTAGATTAAAAGAAGGTTCAAAATTACAGCTTAAATGAATACTAAATCGAAACGAGAGGAGTGTGAATAAAACAGAAATCTCGGGGTGAGGTGAGCACACCAAACCCGGCATCGTGTTCATGAGCACGGTCTGCCACAGGTAGGGCATGTCCGAGGAGGNTCAACATGGAGGAGGCTAAGGCTGTAACCACACCCTTATCTAGCCAATTCACTTTATCAAAAGGCCAAAGTCCTACAACCGAAGCAGAGCAGAATGAAATGGAGAGAATTCCCTATGCCTCGGTTGTTGGATCAATCATGTATTTGATGATATCAACAAGACCGGATATAGCTCACTCTATTGGACTCCTAAGCAGATTCATGGCAAATCCAGGCAAGCAACATTGGGAGGGAGTGAAGTGGCTGCTGAGATACCTAGCTGGGACTAAGGACTTAACTCTAAGGTTCAAAGGAAGACAAGGAAAAATTGAAATAAAAGCTTTCTCGGACTCAGACCTATCAGGAGATCCCGATACCAGAAGATCAACTACAGGGTATATTGTGTGTATGGCTAACGCTGCAGTCTCCTGGCAGTCCACAGTTCAAAAAACTGTGGCTCTATCTTCGACAGAAGCTGAATATATAGCACTTACATAGACAGCTAAAGAGGTAATATGGATTACCAGGATGACTAAGGAACTAAAACTCAGTTGCTCGGAGTCGGAACTATTCTGCAACAGCTAGAGTGCGATTGAACTTAGCAGGAACTCTACGTTTCAGAATCGGACAAAACACATAAACCTAAGGGCGCACTGGATAAGGGAAGAAGTAAAAACAAAGGAATTCATGCTCAACAAGGTTCACACAACACAAAACGTAGCTGATATGCTTACCAAGGTCGTACCTGCAAATAAGCTTCAGCTATGCGCGGAGGAAGCCGGGCTGCTCCGTTCGCTGGAACCCTAGAAATCGCGTCTTCATCGCGTCAAGCTGAGAGGGAGGCTTGTTGGACCAATAAGTTATCTATCTGGTGAGTCATTCATAAACTCACAGGCCCAAGTAACTCAGCATGACCGATGAAGAACAAAACGTGAGATGGGCTGCGGCATTTTCGGCCCATACTGGAATTAAGATCAAAATGCAGTATTAAAAGGAAGCAAATAACGGCTGGGAAAAAAACTGTTGTTCTTGGCAAAATTACAGAGGCATTCTAAACGTTGAGAGGCTGATCAAGAAGTGGAAAAGAGACGTACGTGTTGGTGAATTAGGCGACGTCGAAGATTACCTGAGACTGCAAGGGAAGTTGTGGCAAGAAGGCTCTGTTCTGTCCAATCCCCTTCTTGCTGATCAAGAACAGGTTGCTGATCATCTTCTTCTTCGATTAACCTCCAAATTGTTGCTCCTGTAAACTGTAAAACACTGAAAGTATTAGTGGATTGGATCATATATTGATTTCGAGGTTTTTCTCCGGGTTTACTCCGGTTTCCTCGTAAAAGCTTGGTGTCGTAATTACAAATATTTACGATCTGAAAAAGCTGGAAACTTATCTGCGAAATTGCTGGTCCGATTCTGTAAAATCAGTGTTTCTTGATAGAGTTTATTCTACAACACTATCAATATCATCAGCTTCATCATAGGTATAAATAGATTCTGAGCTTTCTCCTCTGTTTTGAGTCACAATTGAATTTGAATTCAAATCCCAAATGTCATTATCATTGAAAACAAGTGTTCTTGACACTGAAAGTGATTTCGCGGTAGGGTTGTATACTCTGTATCCTTTGAAAAATTCAGAATATCCGACAAAAATACCAACTGTAGATCTATCTTCAAGCTTACTACATTTTTCCGATGGAATATATGTGTAAACAACAGAACCAAACAGTTTAAAGAAATTGAATGAAGGGGAATTGCCTTTCCAGATTGTATAGGGAATATGTTCTTCAATACTCCGGCTAGGAAGTCGATTTTGTATGTAAACTGAAGTGGCAGCAGCCTCTGCCCATAGAAACTTTGGTAGCCCTTTTTCTAATAGCAAACATCTTGTCATGCTAAGGATAAATCTATTTTTTCTTTCAGGAACACCATTTTGAGATGGTGTGTAAGGGACATTTTCTGGTGTGATATTCCAGCCTCCTTGAGATAGTTTTTGAATCCACATGAGTTGAATTCACCACCATTATCAGATCTCAAGCATTTTATTGTATCACCACACTCATATTCAACCAACGATTTGAACATTTTGAAGTGTTCAAAGGTTGAAGTCTTCAACTCTGAAAAATATATCCAGCAGAATTTGGAAAAATCATCAATAAAAATGAGGAAGTATCTGCTTCCGCCAACTGATTCTTCTGAAATCGGTCCACACATATCAGTGTGAACAAGTTGAAGTTTTGATATGCCTTTAAATGAGGCCATAGAAGGAAATGGTTTTTGTGAGAGCTTCTCTTTTGCACATACTCCACATGGCTGCTGATCTTCATTTTTGAACTCAGGCAACCCTCTGATAAGTTTCTTCTTTGATACTAATTGTATATCATGACAGTTAGCATGTCTAAGAATTTTGTGCCAATCATTTAGCTTTGCTAGAGCTGCTGTTAGTACTCGATTTCTGCTGCCAGAGGGAACTAGAGGCCAATTAAGATAATATGTGCCTTGATGTGCCTCTAGGGAAGTCAATTTTTTATCTGTCGAGTCAAAAATATTGCAACAATTTTGACTGAATGTGATTTTGTACCTTTTTTCTCCAATTGCAATACACTCAAGAGGTTGAGATTAAGCATGGGGATCCAAAGTACATCTTCTATTAACTTGATTCCAAATGGAGTGTCAATTTTAACTGTCCCCTTTACTTTTGCTTCAATAACCGAGCCATTTCCAAGTTGAACTTGTGCTTTGAATGAGTGATCGAGATCCTGAAAGAATTCTACATCATAGATCATATGACTTGAGCATCTAGAATCTATTAACCATCCATTTTTTGATGATTTTCCATGGCTGAATTTTAAGCCAAACATGAATTCCTTTTTTTATGTTTCTGTTTATGTTTCAGGGGCAGCGGATTGCACCAAAGATGGAGAAGCTTGTTGTCTCTTAGTTGGACAAACCTTCTCCACATGAGCAAGCTGACTGCATATCTTGCATTGGGCATCCGGTCTAAAAAAACAATACTTATCCAAGTAAGAAGTTTTCTTGCAGAATGCACATGGTGGAAGTTTATTTTTTCCCTATTTTTGATGTTTACCTTTCTTTTCTTTCCACTCGGTAGATTGACCAGATTTGATAGCATCGTTTTCAGATTTCTGATAATGAGTATGTTCTTTTGATGCGAATAGAGCGCTTTCTCCGGATTTATTGTCTCTCAATAAGAGTCTGTTTTCTAGAGATTGCAGTGCACTTGCCACTTTTGCTACTGTGATTTTTTTTGTATTCCTTGCTCCATTCAATTGTGCTTACTTTTGGTTCATACGCAGGCAAGACAGTATGAAGTATCTTCTTTGCTACTGTAAATTTCTCCTTTTGATGTCCCAACATGCTAGTTGGTTTACAATTTTCGATACCTTGTCCACATACTGTTTGATAGATTCGTTTGATCGCATTTTCAGAGCATCAAACTCCATTTCTAGATTTGCAATCTGGAGTTCCATGGTTTGTTCATCCCCTTCAAATTCCTCTTTTAATTTTGTCCAAATCTCTTTTGCAGTTTTGCATGAGAGTACCCGAGGTATAATTGATCTGTCAAGACTAGAGAAGAGAACAACTTTGGCCTGACCTTTTCGAGCGAGAAGTTCTTCATATCTTGTAACTTGTGTTGCAGAAGGATTTGCACCTATAGTGATAGAAGGATCTTCAAGAACAACCTCCAGCAGTTTCATTCCTTCAAGGTATGCCTTCATATGAACATACCATATTACGTAGTCTTCTCCATTGAATTTCCATACTGCTCATGAGTTAGTGGCATCCATTATGAAGAGGTGTTGAAGTAGCAGAATCAAGATATCAAAATGCTATCAAGGCTCCGATACCAAATGATGGATAAAGATCGAGCTTTCAACTTGAAAAGGATGAAAGCATATGCAAGGTACTGAAAACTTTCAATACTGAAATGAGAATTTTATTGATGCTGAAACTTTATCAATTCAACATAGCAAGAATGAAAAACGTACAACCATTTATAATGATCTTATTTTCTGATTATGGAATCTAACTAGAATTAAGTAAAACACGACATTAAATAGGATAAGACTGTAGCCTTTGATCATGCCTTCGGATCTGTTGTTCCTTTGTTAGTTGAGTGATTCTTGTCTTTCTTTGTTTTGGAAATGATATGATTGTGATCTTCATTGTTAAGTCCAACAAGCAGTAGCAATTTCGATGCTCCTGGCTCGTGCTCTCCACTGGGAGCAATTTCTTTGTCCTTA
The DNA here is from genome assembly GCA_009725065.1 of Utricularia reniformis. NCBI lineage: Eukaryota > Viridiplantae > Streptophyta > Magnoliopsida > Lamiales > Lentibulariaceae > Utricularia > Utricularia reniformis. The sequence continues at coordinate 97,895 of RWGZ01001370.1, read as the reverse complement.
AAGCTTTCCTGGAACAAGCTTGAATCTCCTTAGTTATGGAAAAGCCTTCCATAGGCTTTCAAGAAAGAAAAGTCTTCCATAGGCTTTTAAGGAACTCGTGTATGAATTTTCAAAAGTTAACATGTTTGCAGAAACAGTATGGGGTGTACGTTTCTCTATTTCTTATGGCCATAATGTTTGCTTTGAGTGTCTATGAGGTTGTCTTATGCCACAGGACGTGGTTTCATTTGCTCTGTGGGGAGTTATTGGATTTCTGTGGATCAAGAGTGGTAGGATTGGGCATGATTATGTGTATTATCATATTATGGCAACCCTTTAATTGAACAGATTTACGTAGATTATTACTGGAAATTGTCTCACTAAAATCAGCATTATTGTTTTAAGGGAATGAGAGAATTATTGTTTTTAATGAGTTTGTTAGAGGAATTTCTCAAATCAGCATGGTTAAATTTTCAAATTAAACAACGTTTTAAAATTATTACATAAGCAGCTTTCATTATTCTGTTAATATACTTTAGAGTTAAATATTTTTTAAATCAATTAATAACTATTAAATAGTTTAATGATTTAAATGTAATTTTTAAAAATATTACAAAAGAATATATTTTATGGGTGACATGCAAATTTTATCCCTATCATTTTATGGTTTTGACAATTTTAGTCTACAAACTTTTATAATTACGACAATTATGATCTCTAAATTATCAAGATAGTAAAACCGATCTCCATACTTCATAAGTTTTGGCAAAATTCAGTTAACAAAGTTTAGTATGGCATAATTGACCCCCAAAATTTTCAATTTTGACAATTAAGATACTCGTTCAATATCAAATTTCAAGGATCGTTTTTGCTATTTTAGATATGATTTTCCAAATGATGCAAAATTTGATGATCAAATTTGTCAAAACCTTAAAGTTTAGGATTAAATATGTCATTTCAAATGAGAAGTAAGTGAAATGGATGTATGACAAATTTGTCGAACGGAGGCAGAGCACGGGGTTTATGGGAGAGGTATGGTTTAACTATTGTGTTCACAATCTCCCAAAGATCATTATGTTCTGCAAAATTAGTGATTAGGGTGCTAGACAACGTAATGAAATGCTCATTAGGATTCTGAAATGTGTATTTGGGGATTTCATCAATTGGTAATTAGTGTTGTATTTTTAATCCTATTAGTTCTATATTTTGAAAGTGTTAAAAAACACAATTATTTAAAGTAGTATCCGATCACATTATCTCAGATAAAATACGATCGTATCGGCAATCCACTGTCTAAACTCCTGCAATATTTTATTCAATACTTCAATTGCAATGTTCACATAGAACACAAAACCAACTAAGCACAATATACAAATAATGCACATGAATTAAAATACTAAAGATATGGTTAGAAATTGTTCAGTAATTTCTATCCCTTGTATTATTTTCAGATATCAATATGAACCCTGAGTTTCTTAATCGCTAATAACTCAGTTAAGAAACATGCAACTCAAGAAATATTCGTTAGTAATAGAAACAGTTTAAAAGTCAAGCACAATATAGTTCACAGCTTTAGCGATTGAAAGAATCTCTAATAGTGATTCTTTTCACACAAGTTTGACGTATTGTTGTAGATTTACTAAATGTTAAAGCCGAAAATACAGATCTTGTCCAAAGGTTTTCCAGAAACTCAGATCTGAACTGAGCTGGTTGAAAACATTTATATTAAACCAAGTCTTTGAGAAATCCAATAAGTTTCTCAAAATTGTTGCAATAACAGTAAGTAATCTCAAGATATAAACATTTAGAGACAAAGATTAGGCTAAAAGTGTAGAGTTTAAACAGCAAGCGTAAAAAACAGTAAGTAAACTAACAGACTTTAGCCAAGGTTTCCTAGTTTCTCAAATCAATAACGATCTTCTTGAAACACAACTTTGTGCCAAGTCTCTTGAAATATCCAAGGATATACTCAAGAATACATAATAACATCGATAAGATAAAGAAGAACAGTATCAGTCTTAGCCAAGGTTTTTCAATTTCTCATATCGATAACGATCTTCTTTAAACTCAACTTTGAACCAAGAACACATACGATATCAAAGTACGCAGTAACGAAAAATGCTAAGAAAAAGTTTTAAAGCGAAGAACTTAAAAGCAATTTGAAAGCATAATGCGCATAACAAGCTAAGGCTAAGAGAATATCTAAGCACGCATAGAATATCTAAACACGTAGAAAGTAAAAAATGAAACAACGTGAGAGAATTTACGTAGAGCAACATGTATATATAGGATGAACTAACTACCTCAAAACCCGTTTGCATAAGAGTTATGGTGCATCCCAATAACAATTAGAATAGTGCAATTACCAAGTCAATTTCCCAGTCCAATTTTTTAATCGTAGCCCAACAAGGGTTCAGCCAATAAGAATAATCAAGGACCAACAATAAGATGAATATTGCAATCTACAAATATCACGGATATTCTGCAATTGGTGTCCGAGGCATTCTTGTGGAGTAACTCGACAGTGTTGCAGAGAGGTATGGTGTTGAAATTTTGTTCGTTAGGGTTCTGATCGAAATTTTGTTGTTAAACGAATGGAATATGTTACATGGGGTTGAAAAACTGATCAAAACCTTATCCAATAAACATTGAAGAAACAATAGTCCATATGAGTGAGTATTTATTACTTACGACCAATGTCTTTATTGGTCGGGAGTCTTTATTGCTCGGGACCAATTGGTCGCGTCCAAAACTCCAAATAGCAACTCATTGATTTCTCACGCCTCCTTCCCCATTCTTTCTTCCATTAATGTTTGTCCCTCCCAATTGTCACTCTCCATAAATTTTATATACCCTCATTTACTTCTTTTTTCCACCACCATCGTACTACTATCACTACATTCTTTTAAAATTACTATTTACCTTTATACAAAAATTTCTATTTATCTATAAAATTTTTAATTTTAGCAATTTAGATAATTAATAAAATGAAATTTTGGGGACTCGTTTTATTATTTGGAGACATAATTTATCAAATGTCACAAATTCATATGATCAAATTTAAAAAATCTTAAAATTTGATAATTTAATATGTTATTAAAAATTATAGAGAACCAACTTTAACAAAATGAAAATTTGGATCCCATTTTTTCTTATTTTTTAGGCTATCTGTAACGGCGGAAATTGCCGTATAGAAATACAGCCATTTTCGTTGTTTTGACCGGCACGTCAACGTCTATGTTTATATGACCGCCACGGAGAAATATACACTCCGCGGATAGGGGTTTGAACTCTCGTTATCCACGTAGAAGGGTATTTTTTTTTATTAATTTAAAATTATTTAAAATACTTTCTTTTAATATATATATAAATAAAATATTAATTTTGTTAATTATTAATTTATGTTTATAATTTTAATATGTAATTTAGTAAATAAATAATTATAAATATTTTAAAAATTATTATTTTATTTTGATACTATAAATACGTAACTTTATGTAAAATTAGATTATTTCGAAATGACAATATTAAAAACGAGTACGAATCAATAAAAAGAAATAAAATCAAAACAATGAAACATAATACATATAATTATACAAATTAATAAATAATGTTTAAATTTCGAGATTATCGAAATTAAAACATAATATTTATTAATAAATTGAATAGTAAATAAATAAATTTGATGAAATAGAAAAATAAAATGAAGTTTGGATAGAAAAGATGATGTGGACAAAAGAGAAATAAATAATGATATGGATGAATGAGAAATTTTAGAAGTAGAAAGAAAATATGATGTGTATGTAATATAATGATAATGTATAGAGAGATTTATACAATGCAAATGATTTTGGATGCGAATAAAATTAGATATAAGCTTATAAAATCAACTCTACTTGAAATTAGAATCATTAGTCGCCTATTTATATGGGACAATCCATTTCGGGTGGTTTTCATAACAAAAACGACAACATGGTTACCTACAATTCTATCTTCATCTTCTTCGCATTTATCACGCCAATACTTCTTTTCTTCAAGTTGAAGAACCAGAAAAAAAGGAATGCTTCAAGTAAGAGAAAGCTCCCCCCGGCTCCACCGAAGCTCCCCTGTTATTGGAAACCTCCATCAACTCGGGACGTCGCCTCACAAATCTTTGCTCGAGCTATCAAGAAAATATGGCGATCTCATGTTCTTGAAACTCGGTTCCGTGCCAACTGTAGTCGTTTCATCAGCCAAGATGGCACAAGAAATATTCACGAACCATGATCTTCCTTTCTCAAGCCGGCCATCTATGTATGCAATGACCAAGTTCACAAAAAATGCCAACATTTCATTCGCGCCTTATGGGGAGAACTGGCGTGAGATTAGGAAAATTGCAGTTCTGGAACTGTTGACTGTAAAGCGAGTCGAATCCTTTGAGAATGATCGAGCAGAAGAAGTTGCTCATATGATAAATGAAATTGCAAAAGCTAACTCTACCGTAGACTTGAGTTATCTGGCTTTCCGTCTCTCAAACGCCGTGATCAGTCGTGCTGCTTTTGGTCAAAGAGAGGACCCTGGATTAGAGAAGATTATGCATAAAGTGCAGATGATGGCTGCAGAGTTCAATATCGCAGATTTCTTTCCATGGTTGGGTATGATGAACAAGATCAATGGAGTGGACAAGGAGATAAATAAGTGTAAAATTGAACTTGATAGGTTCTTTGACAAGGTAATTCAACAGCATCAAAACAAACAGAAACCAGAGTCGCACGCACAAGAGGATATCATAGATGCTTTGCTCAGAATTCAGGAAGATAGTAATCGTTCAATCAAGCTAACCAGTGACAATATTAAGGGTGTTTTCCTGGTAGTGTAACAATTTTTCTACCAGTTTTCTTGATTGGCTTGATCTGAATTGTATTTGCAGGATGTGTTCTTTGCTGGTACTGATACTTCATCTGCTACGATTGTGTGGACAATGACTGAACTCATGAGAAACCCAAAAACAAGAGAAAAACTGCAACGAGAAGTTCGTGAAGTGGGCACCGGAAAACAAGTAATACAAGAGAAGGGAGTTTTTTACTCAAATAACCCACTTCAAAAAACTTTTGATCAATATAACTTACATTCTATTTTTTTTACTGAAATAGCTTACTTACCTGAACATTAGCAGGTTACAGGTTACACGTTACACGTGATCAACTTCCTAGCTACTGATTTTGGTCCGTACCTTGTTGTCTTGCTCATGGCACAGTCTCGCTGGAGGTTGAAAAGTGCACTCTCAGAGCTGAATTTCAATTCGAAACCCATAATAACCAACTTAACGATTATAGCTGGCGAGAATCTACACGCAGCCAAGGCTATTGCTTCAACTGTCTGCATCCATATCCTTGAGGTGACTGTTTTCCGAAGTATTACTACGAATATTTGGTATACCGTTGAAAGGTTTTTCATGCTTCAGAAACAACTAAGTCTATTTGCTCTATTTTATGTTTAATCCAAAACTATCCAATGGTGCAAGATTAATGAAATTGTTGCACCTTTGATGTTGATTGTTGAATATGAAATCAAATAATTATAATGGTGTAGAAACACCAATAACAAGGGATTCTGTACGTTTCGACATTAAAAGGTTTATATTAAGCACGAAGCATCAGTATTTTTGCTGCATATATTTTTACCTGTTTTTGTCTAGTCCACTGCACGGCTAATTCACATATCAGCCTTGTGCAGATTATCTCTAGCCTCTGAAATATAAATGTACAGGTGCCTAAAGAGCAGAAGCTGCCTTCTTTGTACTAATCAGCATAGCTTTAAAATTTATGCATTAACTTTTAATAGTTACAACTCCATTTCTAAAACAAATACAGAATTTTTACTTCATAACCCCTGCATTTATACGACATAAAAATCAAAGCACAAACAATGATTTTTTCCAAAAAATTCAAACATTGAAAAACTGCTCAAAAAACAAGTTTCAAATTTTGTTCAAAAATATCCAAGATCCACATCTACGGATATGAAGTAAAACTATTCGGATCCACATGTTAACAACCATCCAAATCTGCATAAAAAATAAAAAATATGAATCACAATATGCTCCAATAACCATTCTGCACAAAACATACGTAATATTACCCAACATAGGTACATAGCTTCATATAAACTCATAATCAAATCTACAAAAAATTAAATTCAAGAAAGTACCATTACATGAAAGGTCGTCATATCTTTTTATGTCGCTTTTGTTTCTTTCTTCGATCCATGTTACCTTGAAAACGAGTTGTTTTGTCTCTTCCTCTAGCTGCTCTTTCAATCCGTCGTGCAGGATTGTGAACAAGATGAAAACCAACATATTCCTCAAACTCTCGACCAATAGGTTTAAATTGTAATGCATAAGTTCTAAGTTGCGCAGCAACAGTTACATCTGGACTGACAAATTCAAGTGCATCACATCCAAAAGTTTTGCAAACCTGATAACCGAAAAAGAAGTTAGTCTTTAGTTGCAATACAAATAAAAAATATAGAAAGTGAATAACGTATAACTTATTCTTAAGATAACTCACTTGAATAACATGTGAACAAGGGATTTTATGTGTTTTCCATTTTCCACATGTGCAAGAATATTGTCTTAAACTCACAACATGTTCTTTTTCCCCACTTCCATTTTTATGTCTTGTGAAAACACTGGCGGTAAGTTCGGCTCTATCATATATCTGCACTCTATGATGTATTGCTTTATCATTCCAATTTACGAACATTAACTTGGCAGCTTCTGTAAATTCTTCAAAATGTTGATCTTCTTCTTTCGCATTAGCCCAACGTGTTTCAAAATACGTGGCACATCGTNCGCAACGCGACTGGTACAACTCTTTCGTCTGGGTCGGGATTCAAAATGATAACCTTGAATTCCCACTCCAAGTATCGTCTGCTACAGGAAAATTCATGGTAGAAGGTGAAGAAACGATTCTAACTGCCGATCAGCTGAAGAATTTGCATGCTCTGATGGAAAACTTTCCAGAAAAAGACGATCGTCTTAACTGGAAAGTATTATGTGCAGAGGATAATTTTTCCCGCCTGCGCATAACAGGTCGATCGATGAGCGATCGCATCGGTCGGCCCTGGGCTCAACCATCATCTCCTCCCGAAGAACGTAAGCTTATTTTTATAGTTTTTCATTCCTTTCAGTTATAACTGCATTTTTTGCTCCATATTTCAGCTTCCTCCTCTAAACTTTCTTCTGGAGGAAAACTGAAGAGGAAACAAGATATGATCGCCAAAGGATTGCAGAGGAAGGCCAAAAAGACGAAAGTAATTTGTACTTTTGCTCATTCAACATCCCACATTTGTCTCATATTTTCCATATATTCGCAGGTTTCCGCATATAAAAGGAAATCCCCAACGCTATCTCCCTCTTCTTCATCCTTGAAAATAACTACAGAAAGGGATGTTTCTGAGGCGGGAGAAGCATCACGACCAGCTGATGATGTCGAAGGATCATCACCAAACCCATTGGCGATCGTCGCAATTCCAATGGAATCCCTCGGTGAAAGGGTAAACCAATTTTTTTACGATCTAACACTTGAAAGTTACTTTAGGATCGCGGGTTAGACTGCCGAACGCCGCTTACTCTTCAATGAATTCTTGCAGGCTGAACAAGTCCAACTGATCGACTATCCAAGGGAACCTCCTACAAGGTCGCAAACAACCCTAATGACCGACCTTCCGCCTCCTCCAGTCCAAACTCAGATGGCGAACGAAGCTGCAGCACTCTCGGAAGCCAGTTCGTCATCTGAAAGCCAGAGTTTTCCTTCATGGTTTGCTGAATTTCAAACAAAAACATGGAGGCTAACTTCAATCTTCTACCACCGGTCGGCAGCGACGCTATGAAACGTCTGACCGTTTCTTTGGCTGTGGGAACGCTCGTCAGTACTCACATTGACGAGATGATGGAGGTCCGGACACTGTCGACCGACCCACCTGTTTCACTTGGTAAAGCGGCGATCGCCCTTCATGAGGTATTTTACATAACGTTATTTAAATGTTCCATACTGATTATTGATGATCCAATCATTTGTCGCCCATCGCAGACATCGAAGGAAATGTTGTCTCTGTATCATAAGACAACACGCTCTTTAAAGGCGGTCGCACTTCTGCGGAAGACAAACGAAATGATCAAGCCGCAGAAGACAAACGAAATTGCTAGGCTAGAGGGGGAGCTAGCCGAAGCAAGACGTCAAGCCCAAGAACTCCCCCACATTCAGGAAGAAAACAAAACTTTGAGGAACATAGTGGATGTGGTCACTAAGGAATTATCTCGTTCGGCCAAAGAGATCCATGCAGAAATGAAAAAGAAAGCCGAGGCTGAAGTCCAGCGCGACCTCTTTGAAGTTAAGCTGGAGGTCGAACGGAAAAATATCGATTTGCGTCAACCGCACTTAAATATGCTGAGGAAGATATCGCCACATTTTAATGGTCCAAAAAGATAAGATTCATCATTTTATGAACTCTGCAGATGACATTCTTCAGGATATTAACAAGAAGTGCTCAGATTATGACGGTCGGATGTCCGCTCTTCAACAAACGATCGACAAACATAAAGAAGACATGTCGTCATTTTTGGATCGGTTCGTGGTCTCGCCAACATTCAAAACCTTGGCGACGACTTACTCACTTGGATTAGTGGAGGAGCAAAAGACGATCATAAAGCAACAAATCGTCAACATCTTTGAACTCAACCCTAACTCCGATGAATGGGAGCGTGTGGATCCCCTTACTTTTGATGGGAACTTTAATCCTCGCTCGCCCATTGAGCCGGACGATCCTGATCCAGAATTTCATCCTCATGTCGATCGGTTGGATAATCTTGTTCTAGATAGTCAAGGGGTCTTAACATTTAGCTCCTCATCTTCCTGAATGTAGTTTTGTAATTTCTTCAATAATAATAATTTCAATTGTCGATCAATATCCTACTGCTTTAATACTGATCGATCATTCTACCCAGAATTCCAGAATCATGCCCAAGTATTGTTCATATTGTGGATCGATCATCTGATTTTCCATCATATTTAAACCATGAGATGTAAACAACAACGCAGTGGGCAATTTACCAAGGTAGCCTCGGGTACATATGTCTATTCCATAGCACATGTGTAACATCTCTAATTCCCACTCGTGAAGAATATTACAATGATGATCAATCTGCTGGATCAATTCGTTGAAAACACAACTTTTGTGTGTATCTGTATGAGAGATTTCATATTTTAAAATGAAATATGAAGTTTTGCCAAATAGGTCTCCTGTTCAAGAGCGTTTGACACAAGCATAATAAGTAGGTCTCCTTAATACAGAAAAGTCTGCCTAATTTTCGAAGAGGATTCCTGAGATGGATCGTTTGACATAATTAAAGCGAACGTTGTTTCCTTAGTAGGGGTGATCGACGCAATTATAGCCAAAAAAGCTCCTCAGAAGGAAACGTTCTTACAACCAAGGAGTATTCGTGAAAAGGAACGCTAGACGTAATCATAGCCGAGGAGGATTCCTGAGAAGGATCGCTCCATACGATTATAGCCGATGATGTTTCATGATAAGGAACGATCGACATGATTATAGCCGAAGAGATCTCCTGAGAAGGGACGTTCGACGTAATTATAGCTGAAGAGATCTCCTGAGAATGGACTTTCGACACAATTATAGCCGAAGAGATCTTCTGAGAAGGGATGTTCAACACAATTATAGCCGAAGAGGTCTCCTGAGAAGGGACGTTCGACACGATTATTGATCGCTACGAGTTAACGAAAGCAGGGAATGCCGATATGGAATCCTCAAAGACACTATAAGTAATCGATAGGTTTGACATTATATGATAGGGCATTATCGAAGGGGTCACTAGAATAGGACGTTCGATTTTAAGGGCGTAATAATGCATGTGTTGTCACTCGACAGATTTGGATATCATGGGCAATAAATTCACACTAATAGCGTTTTAATTTAAATAACTTGGAAAGTTGTAGAGTTTCATCACAAGCACCATAAGTATTAGAAAATGTTACCCCAACTATGGATGATATATTCGGAGATCATCAATATTCTAGGATCTTGGGAATTCGTCGCCATTTAATATTTCCAATCTATAAGCCTCTCCGAACAACACGTCCTTAACCCTATAAGGTACTTCCCATCGACGATCGAGTTTGCCAAGATTTTTCTGTGCTTCAACACTTCGCAGAACCAATTCTCCCTTTAAAAACGATCGGGGATTCACGTTCTTATTATAACATTTTTCCATGGTGCGGCTATACCTTAACAGTCGATCGTAGATATCTTCTCTTTTTTCCTCGATTAAATCTAAATCCATCCTCCTCAAGTCGTCATTTTCTTCTTCCGAGTACATGACCACCCTTTTTGTTTTCAAAATATTTTCTACCGGTACTAAGACTTCCGATCCGTAAACCAATGAAAAAGGAGTCTAACCAGTGGTATGGGTTGGAGTTGTTCGATATGCCCACAATACCTCTTGTAGTCGATCGGGCCAAATGCCTCTAATATCCTCCAGCTTCCTCTTTATACCTTTAACGATCGCACGGTTGGATACCTCCGTCAGACCGTTGGTCTTAGGATGCGAAACATAGGAGAACATTTGTTTGATTCCAAGCTCAATGCACATATCCTGAACATTCTTTACCGTAAAATGTGTGCCGTTATCTGACACCAACATCCGCGGCGCTCCAAAACGTGAAATAATATTTTTCCATACTAACTTTTTAACAGCATCCTCTGTAATTGATAAAACTGGTTCAGCTTCAACCCATTTGGAAAAATATTCCACAGCAACTATACAGAACTTTCTTTGATTTATTGATCGAGAAAATGGTCCCAAAATATCGACTCCCCATCTGTTGAAAGGACAAGGGAGTGGGGTGGCATTCAACTCCGAGCCTGGTTGTTTATGATAATTAGCATGATATTGACATGGTTGACACCTTTTAATGAAATCCTTTGCATCAGCCGCCATGGTGGGCCAAAAGAAACCCAATCGTCTGACCTTTTGAACAAAAGATCTTGCTCCTGAATGATTTCCGCAGATTCCCTCATGTACTTCGTTGAGTGCCGATCGTGCTTCTAAGGGACGGAGGCACCACAATAACGGTCTGTCAAAAGATTTTTTGTGCAAGATCTCGTCTTTAATGACAAACCTCCGTGCCCTTGATTCCAATCATCGTCGCTCATTTCTTTCTTCGGGGAGAACACCAATCGTCAGATAATCCACCAGCGAATGCATCCAAGCCAGCATAGGCTCAGCATCAATGTTCCCGACTAATTGTCCATCAACACTTTCAGGATCAGTCGACCATACCATATTTGGCAAGTCGATCGCCGGCTTAGAATTCATAAACACATGTATGGTCCCATCATGTAAACCTGGTAAACTTGCTGCTACGCGTGCCAATGCATCAGCCTCACTATTTTCCTCCCTGGGCACATTTGACAACACAAATGATTTTAAAGATTTCACAATCTTGACCACCTCTTCTTTATATCGCTGCATAACGGGCTCATGTGTCTCAAAGGTTCCTGCAAACTATTTAGCGACCAATTTAGAATCCGTATACCCACAAATATGCATTACCCCAATATCCAAAGCAAGCCTAATTCCTTCAATCAATGCCTCGTATTCTGCTGCATTATTGGAACAACGAAAAGAGAACTTCACTGCCGCGTTTACGTGCTCTCCTCGAGAAGTAACAAAACGAATCCCAGCTCCAGCCCCTCCTTGGGTGGACCCATCGACAAACATGTCTCATACGTCATCTTCTTGCTCGGTTACCACTACGGACCGCGTCATTTTTACCACAAAATCTGCCAAAACTTGAGCTTTTATGGCCCTTCGGGGCACAAATTCCATGTTCATCGCACTAAGTTGTATGGCCCATTTCGACAATCTTGTTGTCGTATCCAACTTGGACAAAACAGCTTCTAAAGGTTGATCTGTAAAAACTTGAATGCGGCGCCCCTCGAAATAATGCTTCAGCTTGACTGAAGCTTTCTTTAATGCCAAAACAAATTTTTCAATATTCATATACATTGTCTCCGCTAGAAGCAATGTGTGGCTAACATAATATACGGGTCGATGTATTCCCTCACTGATTGTCACTAAAGCGGAGCTCACTGCAACGATCGAGATTGCCAGATAAAGGCCCAGGGGCTCGTCGGGCTCACTAGAAGGAGTGGATTCGATAGATATCTCTTTAAGTCGTCGAACGCCTGATTACATTCTTCATCCCATTCAAGCTTATTGCCCTGTTGGAGGACTTTGAAGAAAGGCAAGGCCCGATCGGCATATCTAGAAATAAATCTGGGTTTTTCGTTCTGGGTGGGAGCATGTCAATGATGGCTCTCATTTTTTCCGGGTTGCCTCGATTCCTCTTTCAGAGACATATTGCCCTAGAAACTTTCCACTTCGAATGTCGATGAAACATTTAGCAGGATTGAGCTTCAAACGGTATGTTCAACAGACTTCGAAACACTTAGACAAATAGAAAATATGGTTTTCATCATTCTTCGACTTAACAATCATGTCATCCAGATACACCTCTATTTCCTTTCCTATCAAATCTTTGAAAATTAAATTAACTAAACGCTGGTAGGTAGCCCCAGCGTTTTTTAACCCGAACGGCATCGCAGTGTAGCAAAAGACACCACTTGACGTCACAAACGAAATTTTTTTCTAATCCTCCTTAGCAAGAAAAATCTGGTGATACCCAGAGTATGCATTCATGGTGCTCATCATAGTGCTCCCAGCAACAACATCAACTAACTTGTCAATGTGCGAAAGGGGGTAAGGATCAGATTCACAAAATTTGTTCAGCACCTTGTAATCGACGCACATTCGCCATTTTCCTACTGCTTTTGGCACCACAACGGGGTTGGCCACCCACTCTGAATATTTTATCTCTTTCATGTATCCAGCAGCTACTAATTTTGAGGTTTCCTGTCCGATAATCTCCACAACCTGAGACGAAAAACGACGCAATTTCTGTCTTACCGGTCATGCACAGGGATGGGTATTGATATGGTGTTCCATCACTGTTCTATCTATGCCACAAAAATCCTTCGGGCTCCAGGAGAAAATCTCAGCATTATCCTATAATAATTTGATTAGCTCAATCTCAAAAGATGGAATAAGATCCAAACCGATTCGAGTAGTCTTTTAGCAATCTGTAGGGATAAGTTCCACGACTTTGTTCTCCCCTGGTTCCATGGCCCTTCTTGGCTCCCGTAAGTCTTCAACAGCATGGACTCTAGATCGACAAGCCAAAACATAGCAGGAGCGTGCGGTTGCTTGATCGACATTTATGGTTGCAATCTCGGCCGTGGTTGGAAATTTGAGCTTCAAATGGACTGTGGAAGGCACGACTTCAAATGCATTAAGCCCCGATCCTCCCTGGATTACGTTGTATGCCATATCCATGTCCATGGCCACATATTCCAACATTTCCGTCCGTGATTTTTCCCCCGATCCGATCGTGGTTGGCAAAATGATTTTTCCGAGGGGGTGACCGATCGTTGGTCAAAGGACCATAATGTCATTTTTATGATCTGTATGTCGGTCACGCTAATACCCATGGAGTCGATCACTCCTTTTGAGATTATATTNGGCCCTTCGGGGCACAAATTCCATGTTCATCGCACTAAGTTGTATGGCCCATTTCGACAATCTTGTTGTCGTATCCAACTTGGACAAAACAGCTTCTAAAGGTTGATCTGTAAAAACTTGAATGCGGCGCCCCTCGAAATAATGCTTCAGCTTGACTGAAGCTTTCTTTAATGCCAAAACAAATTTTTCAATATTCATATACATTGTCTCCGCTAGAAGCAATGTGTGGCTAACATAATATACGGGTCGATGTATTCCCTCACTGATTGTCACTAAAGCGGAGCTCACTGCAACGATCGAGATTGCCAGATAAAGGCCCAGGGGCTCGTCGGGCTCACTAGAAGGAGTGGATTCGATAGATATCTCTTTAATTCGTCGAACGCCCGATTACATTCTTCATCCCATTCAAGCTTATTGCCCTGTCGGAGGACTTTGAAGAAAGGCAAGGCCCGATCGGCATATCTAGAAATAAATCTGTGTTTTTCGTTCTGGGTGGGAGCATGTCAATGATGGCTCTCATTTTTTCCGGGTTTGCCTCGATTCCTCTTTCAGAGACATAGTGCCCTAGAAACTTTCCGCTTCGAATGTCGATGAAACATTTAGCAGGATTGAGCTTCAAACGGTATGTTCAACAGACTTCGAAACACTTAGACAAATAGGAAATATGGTCTTCATCATTCTTCGACTTAACAATCATGTCATCCAGATACACCTCTATTTCCTTTCCTATCAAATCTTTGAAAATTAAATTAACTAAACGCTGGTAGGTAGCCCCAGCGTTTTTTAACCCGAACGGCATCGCAGTGTAGCAAAAGACACCACTTGACGTCACAAACGAAAATTTTTTCTAATCCTCCTTAGCAAGAAAAATCTGGTGATACCCAGAGTACGCATCCATGGTGCTCATCATAGTGCTCCCAGCAACAGCATCAACTAACTTGTCAATGTGCGGAAGGGGGTAAGGATCATATTCACAAAATTTGTTCAGCACCTTGTAATCGACGACGCACATTCGCCATTTTCCTACTGCTTTTGGCACCACAACGGGGTTGGCCACTCACTCTGAATATTTTATCTCTTTCACGTATCCAGCAGCTACTAATTTTGAGGTTTCCTGTCCGATAACCTCCACAACTTGAGACTAAAAACGACGCAATTTCTGTCTTACCGGTCGTGCACAGGGATGGGTATTGATATGGTGTTCCATCACTGTTCTATCTATGCCACAAAAATCCTTCGGGCTCCACGCAAAAATCTCAACATTATCCTATAATAATTTGATTAGCTCAATCTCAAAAGATGGAATAAGATCCAAACCGATTCGAGTAGTCTTTTCGCAATCTGTAGGGATAAGTTCCACGACTTTGTACTCCCCTGGTTCCATGGCCCTTCTCGGCTCCCGTAAGTCTTCAACAGCATGGACTCTAGATCGACAAGCCAAAATATAGCAGGAGCGTGCGGTTGCTTGATCGACATTTATGGTTGCAATCTCGGCCGTGGTTGGAAATTTGAGCTTCAAATGGACTGTGGAAGGCACGACTTCAAATGCATTAAGCCCCGATCCTCCCTGGATTACGTTGTATGCCATATCCATGTCCATGGCCACATATTCCAACATTTCCGTCCGTGATTTTTCCCCCGATCCGATCGTGGTTGGCAAAATGATTTTTCCGAGGGGGTGACCGATCGTTGGTCAAAGGACCATAATGTCATTTTTATGATCTGTATGTCGGTCACGCTAATACCCATGGAGTCGATCACTCCTTTTGAGATTATATTACAAGAGCTCCCATGGTAGACCAAAATTCGATGTACCCTGTGATTGGCAATGATAGCACTTATGACAATAGGATCATTTTGAGGTTCGTAAATACCTTCCTTGTCATTATCGTCGAACGTTATGTCTATCTTCGGTAGTTTCCGACCCTCCTTGATCGACATGACTTCCGATGAATTCAATATTTCCCTAGCATGGCGCTTCCTCTCCTTATGGGTTACATCCCAGCGATCCCCACCAGAAATTACAAAAATTTTTGGGTACATCATTTCATTTTGCACTGAATTGACATCTTATGGATTAACCCTTTTGGCTGGCGGGTTCGCTGGAGGTGGCGGGAGAACTTATGGGGCAGGGGATCGTCGGTTGTCCAGTAGATCGTCGCTGTATTGATCATTCCGCCGATCCCTCCATTGTCTCCCACCGAGGTCACCACGTCTTCCATTCCTTCGATGCCCTTGATGGCTTTGCCGCGGTCGGTCATTATGTTCGTCTTTCCTCTGGCGAGGTGCGTAGCGACGATCGTCATCCCTGTCACTTCTATTCGGACTGGATTCCTTCTCGTGGGTTTTACCTTTCTTGTACTCCAGCACCCCTCTTTTACCAATTCTTTGATGCGGTTTCTCAAAACATTACATTCAGTTGTTGAGTGATCAGCAAATTTATGTAACTCGCAATATACCCTTTGATTCACAGTATCCATGCCCCGGGTTTGGCACGAATTCCCTTCCCTCCATCTCTTATCCGAGGGATGGATTTTCTTCTCCACGGGCTTTGTAAAAACAGGCTCCTTCTTACCATGAAGAGCCGACATAGTTTCTTCTATCTTGATGTATTTGTTGATCTTTTGGGTAAGTTGTCCTAATAAAGTAGGTGAATTCTTGATGAAACTGGAAGAAAGTCCACATGGTCCAAGAACCTGCTGTAGTATGTCCAATTTTGATTTGTGATCCATTTTGATTCCTCTTGCTACGTGATTGAATTTCTTAATAAACTATCTCAAAGTGATTTTTCCTAGAACATATCTTAAGGCGTACAGTTCGGCTTTGCTCCTTGGGGACCCACATTGGGAGCAAATTGATGTGTGAATAATATGTCAAATTCTTCAAAAACCGTATGGATCATGACGGAAGATTTTTAAACCAAGATTTAGCGTCTTTCTGTAAGGTTGCAGCAAACAGCTTACATCGGATTGCGTCACTGGCACGAACTGTCCCCATCATCAATTCAAAGTCGGATAAATGATCCAACGGATCTTCGGACCCGCCGAACATAGGTATCCTGTCTGGTGCTCTGAACGAACGTTCCGGCACAGCTTTCATTATGTGTTCCGAGAATGGATGTAAATGCATCTGAAGCAAAGTAGAAACCCCTTTGTCCGAGCAAGGGTCACGATAGGCATCCTCCAAATCTAGTAAAAAGTCATTGCCGACATCTCTCTTGATAGGTTGACTCATTGCTTCATGGAAAAAAGCTGGTCGACGATCGGTTTCTAGCCCTGGTCGTCGCCTTTTGATTGCATCCAGCTCTGCCACCAGTTCGTCAAAGCGAGCTTGGTCTCGATCGATAGCCGGTCGGGGCACCTCGCTCTGGGGCTGCCGACCGACAATTTCCTCCTCGTCTGAGCTTGGATTTCCGCATTGGTCGTCTTGCTGACATGTTTCTGGTGGGTTCGAGCTTTGAGTGTTCTGGATCTGCGGCTGGACAATAGATTTCTGCCCTGACGCCAGGATCGACTGTCGAAGATCTCCCATCATTTCCTTTACCATTTTCCGCAGGGATTGAGGATCGATAGTTATTACTTCTCTTCCAGCGATGCTGTTATGCGATTCCTGCTGGTAAGCTTCCATCCCCTCCACAGACTCTGGGTTTTCCATAATAACAAAGACTAGGAGGCAATGCTTCTCAGTAGGGTTATAGATCGGTCCCCACGGACGGTGCCAAATGTTAAGAGTAAAAATATACTCTATGATATTTAATGAATTAGGTGAGGATACCGCTGGTATTCGGTTGTCGTAATGAAAGGAAAACAAGAAAATATACGTGGGAAACCCAAGAACCGAGAGGAAAACCCACGGGGTACCAAACCCACGAAGAATTCACTATAAGCTTCGAATCAGGAACACTCCAGAGAGCTTGTCCTCCTTCAACATTTCCAGTCTCCCTTTTATAGAGATATTCTACATATTTTAATTGTACATAATCTAATCGTAATCTTCTATGATCACATCGCAGCCACCTCGAGCAGATTTATGAAACTTTTGGCCACGCCGAAGCCGCACACCGCTGCCTGGAGTAATGGCGCAGCTTTTGTTGACATTTCCCCCGAAGATGTCGATCGCACACCCATCTTTCCGATCGTAGCAATTTATTGCCGATCATGCATCGCTCCATATGATACCGATCGACTAATTACTTATTCCTTTGTCCGATTGGTAAAAGAACGGTCGATCGGACATACTAAACAATCCTGACCGGATGTCATAAGTCATGTATTAACAGTATTGTTATTTATAAAACAAAAAATATGTCAGTGCTAATAGAAAATGAGCTGTAAAAGGATGGATATTATTAAAATATTTATATTCTAAGACCGGTAGAGTAATTTTTTTCCCAAGAATTTTGCTAAGCAGCCTACAAGAAAGTGAAATAGCAATTTGATTATTTGACATCTCATGCCATATAGTGATCATGGCTTACCTTGAAATCAATGTGTTATTTTTTATCATAATATTTTTTTATTATATGGAAAAGCTATAGAATTAAGTACAAAAGTTTGAGCTAAACAAACTTAGGTCAAGGTTTGCATACCATCAATCCTCTTGATGTATTACTTGTGTCAATATATGCAATATTCAACGATTCCTCCTGATTAAAAAGCCACTCATACCATTTCAATCGAGAAAAGATGTTCATACCTCTACTCCGAATCCATTGAAAAACTATTAATGAAATCTTATTCACTAAATCTATTTCGCTTTCCTTATGTAATTCAAAGTGAAGTGTATTCCTTTGTCTCCAAAGGACCCATATAACCACATATCTAATACCTTGTAAAACTAATTGTACCTTTCACTTTGACGAGCCACTAATCCTTGCGGGGATAGTAATTTTCCCATTTTCATCCACCGCCAATCTACAAGTGCCACTAATCCATTGTTCTAGTCGTTCCCAAACACGTTGAGAGTCTTGCCAAAACTCGAAGTGTGTGCAACGGATTCCAAGGGATCAACGCAAGCTTCACAATTAACTTCCTTTACCTACACATTTCTTGGCATTAAGTTATCCTTTGTGGGAACTTACTGTTGATCACCCTCCAAACTTGTAAGTTAACTTTTAAGGGACTAATCTAGACCATCGAATAGGCAGCATCAGTTGTATCTCCAATCTCTCCTGATGCCTTTTTCAAACAAAGTACTCATACCTTTTGTCGAAAAAAGACTATTGGACGCTAGTACCCATTTAATCTCGTCATCTCCATCTTTGAAAGCAATAGTATTCAAGAGTTCCTCTAAGGATTTCAACTCCTCAACCGTGCGTCCCCTCATATATCCTCTCCACTCCATCTTCCAACACCAATGGCTTTGATTAATCTTCCTCATTTGCGACATTGAAGCCAATCTATTGGTAGCCATGACAAAAACTCTAGGAAATATCAGAGAAAATGGTTGGTTACCAATCCACAAATCCTTCCAAAACTGTATGGAAATTCAGTTTCCTAATTTCATATAAGGCTCTAGTTCAATTGAATATGCAACTTACCCCAATCTTTCTTGATGGATAAAATTCTTATGTAATCGATCCAATTTCTCAAGGATATAGTTCGGCGATTTAAATATATATAAGTAGATCGGTAAACTAGAACGCATTGCCTTAATCAACGTCAATCTATCTCCTCTAGATAATAGTCGCTTGCTCCAAAAATTAAATTGTGATACCACACTATCCACCGCCGACCTCCAGGCTTCTTTTTTAAACATTTTCTCTCCCACTGTTAAGTAGGGGTGGGCATGGGTTTGGCCCAACGGTTTATAGGTTGACCCAACGAATTAGTAAGCTTTCTTGATTCGTCAGCGGATTGATCCGATGGGTTAGAAATTCGGACTAATCCGTCAACGGGTTGATACAATATCAATTATACATTAAAAAATATTTTTTTATTCTAAAATTAAAAATAATAAAAAAATTGTGACCCATATCAACCTATTGACCCATACGGGTTGATTTTTTTCCACCCAATCAGTACACTTATTTTCAACTGGCCGGCCCATGCCCACCCATACTTGTAAGCCTGGATATTTAATTGGAAGTTTTCCCTTCTGACATCCAACCTGGTAGCGGCCTCCTCTACGATTTCGTTCGGAACATTCTGCCCTATCAAAGTTGATTTATTTGTGTTTACAAAATTGTTACCTATTGAAATCGGGCCATAATACGCAACATTTTTCTAATATTTTTCATTGACCAATCGCCAAGCAAAATTATATCATCGACAAACTATAAATAAGAGATGACAAGCCTGGAACTGGGTACTACGAGAGAGGCCCAGCCCAATAGGTGGATCTAGCCCAAGAGGTGGGTCCAAC
Source organism: Utricularia reniformis (assembly GCA_009725065.1). Lineage (NCBI taxonomy): Eukaryota > Viridiplantae > Streptophyta > Magnoliopsida > Lamiales > Lentibulariaceae > Utricularia > Utricularia reniformis. The sequence continues at coordinate 77,914 of RWGZ01001370.1, read as the reverse complement.
CTAGGAGGTAGACTCAACCCAAAACGCAACCGGACCCATGAAGGAATTGAGTAGGCTGTTGGTCAAAGAAGTGGAACGATCCTCCGCGGTTCACCGGTCCTAGGTGTTGCTTCGGGCAAGATTGGGCCGGGGGATGATTGGAGCGGTCCCAACGTGTACAACGAGCCCACGAGATTTAAGAAAACTACGTATCTCAATGGCAATTGCGCGTCTTAAGGAAAATTATCTATTTTGGCAGATCCAATAACAGGAGGTGGTATGAAATATGCAAAGAATAAGAGATGATGTGGCCTTTACGGTGATTTATAAATATGAACTCCTATTACGGAAGGTGAGAGATGGCCATTGACCTTGATCGTGATCACTGATTCTTAGCACCCGGACGTGATTATTATACCCCTTTTCTATGGGTTACCATTGGAAGACCCTTCTCTTGCTGCTATCTTCTTCTAGTTGTAGGCTGAATAGCCCATTTGGGCAACCTTATAGAAGTATTAGCTTTTGAGAGGACAACCTCTAAGGATTGGTAAGTAAAAACTTTGATAAACCGACCCTCAAAATAATGCTTCAGATTTGTCGAGATTTTTTTAGGGCGAGGAGGAATTATCAATGTTTATATATTTGGTCTCAATAGCGAGTAGAGTATGACTCACATAATATATTGGTCATTGGACGCCACCACCGATCGTCACCAATGCAGCAGTGACAGCCACCATGGAATTTGTCAAATAAAGGCTGAGGAGCTCATCTGCCAAAGGGCTCACTGAAAGGGGAGGAGGGGCGGGGTCATCAAATACTTTTTCAAATCTTGGAAAGACTATTCACACTCCTCATCCCATTCTACCCTTTTTCCTGGTCGAAGGATCTTAAAGAAGGGTAGGGCCCGGTCAGCATATCTAGGGATAAATCTATTTAAGGATGCCAACCGACGAGTTAAACTTTGGAATTCCTTTTGGTTCCGCGATAGGACCATGTTGATGATGGCTTGGGTCTTCTTGGGATTAGCCTCTATTCTTCTTTAAGAGACATAATGCCCCGGGAATTTGCCGCTTCGAATTCCGAAACAACATTTCCACGAATTGAGCTAGCTTGTATTTTTGACACACTTCGAAATATCGAGACAAGTAGGAAATATGTTCTTCGTCGTTTATGAACGTAACAATCATATAATTGACATACACTTCCATTTCGTGTCCTATCAAGTCCTTAAATATTAAATTCACTAGGCGCTTATAAGTAGCCCCATCATTTTTTAACCCGAACGGTATTGCCACATAACAAAAAACACTCTTTGTAGTGACGAAAACAGATTTCATCTGGTTCTCGTGGGCTAGGAAAATATGATGGTAACCTGAAATGCATCCATCGTACTCATAAGGGTACTCCGCAACAGTGTCGACCAATGGATCAATGTGTGGTAAGGGGATACGATTTCGACTCACAAAATTTATTAAGCCCCTTATAATCAACACACATCCGCCACTTCCCCCCTGGAGGAGCCAAATGTTACATAGAGCAAAGATTGATCCCAGAAGATTAATCTTATTTATTTCGTTAGAACCACTAGTAATCGGTAGTTGTAAGAAAAAACTGGAAGACGGACCCACGGGGCACCAAGCCCAGGAAGAGATTTCACTAATAGAAAATAGCAGAGACAGAACAAGGCTACATGTTTTTAGCATCTTCTTCTCCATTTTTCCCCAGTCTGTTCAACTTCTCGAACTTATAGAACCTATCCCTTTTTATAGGGGAATGAGATAATATTTTATTATGAAGATATTTAGCACTGTTCCTCGAGCTAAAAAAGGAGACTTTTAGACGCGCAAAAGTCTTGCCAATGCTCTCTTCATTAGGTGCGGCCCTTTTTGGCCACCGGCCACCATCTATTCCAAAAATATGCTAAGTATAGAACATACTGACGACCATCGAACATTGTATCCTTGGCAAAAATGTGGACCACCATCCCGCCGCTCGACTCCATTGTCATTCACACCAAACTTGTCCCTCATCAAATGATATTGACGACATATGGAGTGTCGACATGGAATATTCTTCATCGAGTATCCGACACACTGATGTCGATTGTCCGACCTGCTACTGTCGATCCATGCATTAACAATAAATAATAGAAGTGAATAAACTTTGATTTTAAATTGTGCATATAATAAATATTTAATACATAATATGAATGAGATTATTATTATTAATCATAATTTATACTAATATTTTATTCTTATTTTTTAAAAATTGTGATTTCCTTTATTTTTACTTAAAATAGTTTGATACTATTCAAGATTATTTGGTTAAAACTAAAATTAATCTTTGTTATTAAAATAAAAATTACATTCAATAATTAAATAATTACTTCTTTATATTGTAATTAATTTTTTATGTCATCCTTTAGCCATGTTACTTTTGTCTCATTGATTCCTACAATTTTTTTGATTCATTCTTTGATAATCATCCTTCTATCATATTTCTCCTTCTACCAGTCCTACATCTATTGTTCCTTTCCGCCGTAGTACCAAGGATCGCAATCCCCCAGAATACTTGAAGGCATATGACTCTAATTACACTACTTCTGGTCCTTCATAGATAGTTCATCCAATTTCAGATTTTGTTTCTTCTCATTCCCTTAGCCCTTCTTATAGTGTTTTTACTGCTTCCCTTGATAGATTATTTGAACCAACTACATACTCTGAGGTATGTTGCCTTCCAGAATGGAAAAATACATTGTTACAGAGCTCTTAGCTCTGCAGCAAAACACCACCTGGGATTTGATCCTATGATTGGTTGTAAGTGGTGTACAAGGTTAAGTTTCAATCTGATGGTTCATTGGACAAATATAAAGAGCAACTTGTATCTAAGGAATTCAGCCAGGTTGAAGGATTTGATTACAACGAGACATTCAAACCCATTATCAAAAAACCTATTGTTTATTGCATCGGATTGATATCAATAACGCATTCCTCAATGGGGGACCTTTTGGAAGATGTTTTCATGTAGGTACCTCCGGGACTTCCAATTGAGGAGGAATTCGCCTCAGCTCCTCGATGATATTAGGTGGCAAACAAAGTAAACAAGGCCTTAGACTTAAGCAGGCGTTGGGACAATGAAACCTGAAATTTAAAGAGGCCTCGCTCGTTTGGCTTCATTCAGCCTACCTATGATTATTCTCTATTTACAAAAGGCTCTTCGGATAATGCCACTTTCATTGCTTTGCTTGATTACGTTAATAACATCTTGGTTGAGAGTGTGAATCAGAAGTGTATTGATTCAGTTGTCGATTTTCTCGGTTCTTAGTTTGGTTTGAAAAATTTGAGAGTTTCCCAGTATTTTCTCAGGGGGATTGTCTTGTGCCCATAAATATGTTTTAGATATACGTCAAGAGTATGGGTTGCTAGCAGTGAAGCCCTCTCTTACTCCCATTCAACCTAATCATCAACTCACACGAGAAAATGATACTTCTAATGCACCCGTTGATCCCACTTCATATAGTCGTGTTGTTGGAAATTTGATATATTTATGGAACAAGTTCTATCACAATTATGTCCTGATTTGGCCTATTAAGGTTATCTCCAACCATGTCCACCCTAAAATTTCATTCTTTCTCTCCACATCAACTTTTACACATCATCATTCTTATTTTTAATAATAATATCAATATTTTTATAAATAACTTTCCTCTCATCCCTACAACAATATCCGGACACTTATAATTTTAAATTTTTATATAATATTGTTTTATATGTTGATATTAATTATTTGTAATATTATTCTTATTGTATAAATCACATTTATATGATAAATTAATAATTGATTTTTATGAGTATGAAACATTCTAAAATTTTATAATAGTATTTATTATTGCATTTTCTAAATTAAAAGTGTAATTGACCGATAAAACCAAATAACTGAAACTTTAAACCACTTAACCGCTAAAACCGAAAAAAGACTAAAATCGGTGACTAATTGATACGGTTTGGTTAAGTAAAATCACAATTAAAACCGGATCAAAACTGAATTGGGAAAACCGGTAAATAGGTAAACCGACTTTTTTTCACCTCTAATATTGATCAATCTCAATTTTATCAAAAAAATCAATGTATCTACCGAATTAAATATTTATATTTCACAAATATTTTAAAATTATATAAAAAAATCATTTTAAAATTTATTTTTTTAAATAATATTACATCAGTAATGAGAGCTTCGGGGTCCGGTACCCCGAACTGATGGAAGCCCAAGATATGCTGGGTTGGTCCATGTGACAAGAAACGAACCTACAAGACCCAAGATCCGAAACTTGGCAGTAACTTGGCCCACTCAAGATGACAAGGCCCAAAGGCCCACATAACTCAAGAAGCCCGAAGGCCCATTTAATAGGTAGGACCGAAGGTCATGCGAACAACGGCCTTGAAGTGATTCGGGGACCTATCCAAGGTTACAGCGAGCAGCAGGCACACTCACGTTTTCTCTCAGGGCAATAACGACGTTCACAGAGGCGGTCACGGTGCATTTTCCACGCTTGGTTCCTCCTCTATAAATACGAGATCAAATGACTCACTCAAAAAAGACCATTTTTCATGCGTGCAGCCATATACTTTCGTCACTTTGGCTTTTGCTGCTTCCCTTAGTCATCTTCTTAGCTTGTTTTCTATTGTAACCCTTAGTGTTTTATTAATGAATTCGGCTAAAGGTATTTTTACTCTTAGCTAGGTGGTTTTTTCCCCTTTCTCAGGGGTTTTTCACGTTAAATCGCTTGTTCATCGCTTTATTTTCATTTTCATATCGTTCCCCCAATCTAAACAAATATCAAAACAAACTCTGATAATCTCGGACATGTTGATTGTTGGTACCCAGGTCTTTTAGACAACAATAACCATATAGAGGAAATAGAGTGGGACACTCTATTTCCTCAAGGATGGTCTAGGAAGGATGATGTGTCATTTGTATAATAAAATAATTGATTTTTGAGTGACTTACTGCTCACCGGTAAGGATGTTGAAATATATCCTACATTGGTTATGGAAATACAAAAATACTAGTTTATAAGATTAGTGAAATCACAAGTAATTGGCTTGGTGCAAGTCTTTTCAATGTGATTCACTTCTCTTATGGATTGAGCTACACCGACCCTTTTCTGCGCATTGAATCCTGAATTTCTACATGGTATCAGAGCTGCACGGTGGGTTTCGGGCTTGTTCGTATCGGTTTAGACAAAAAAATAAATCTGGTAGAAAAGCACATTAGGCTTATGCGACAAAAATAGATCGACATATGATTCAAGCACTACCGAGTATATTGAATCAAGTCTGAATCTGACCAAGTTTTTATGATTCTACTTGAGTGGGAGTGTTGAAATATATCCCACATCGGTTATAGAAATACAAAACCCTTGATTTATAAGGGGAGTGTTATCATAAGTAATTGGCTTGGCTCAAGCCTTTTCAATGTGATTCACTTTTTTTATGGACTGTGCTACACGGACGCTCTCTTGACCTATTGAATCCTGAATTTCTATATTGTATCGGAGTTGTAGGGTGGGTTTCGGGCTGACTCGTACCGGTTTAGATAAAAAAACTCTGGCAGAAAAGCGTATTGGGCTTAGGCCACAAAAATAGATCGACCTATGATTTGAGCACTACCGAGTATATTGAAGCAAGTTTGAACCAGACCAATGCTAGTTCGACTTGAGGGGGAGTGTTGAATTATATCTCGCATCTATTGTGGAAATACAAAAGTCATAGTTAAAGATTAGTGAAATGAAAAATAATTGGTTTAGCCCAAGTTTTTTCAATGTGACTCACTTCTCTTATAGACTGGACTACAACGGCACTCTTCCGGTTCATTGAATCCTTAATTTCTATAATAGATGGCCTTATGTCCACGTTCTATCACAATTTATGGATAAGGCATATACGAGCCATCTTCACGCTACTATGTGAGTGTTACGCTTTTGAGATTGTCAATCAATAGATTCAGAAAGAGACACTACAGTAAGAATCCGTAATTTCGCCAACGAGTTGCCGAGCAAGCAATGGTTTTTCACATGATATGTATAACTTCACCAAAATTGACAGAATTAGTCTGATCGTTTTAAGAATTCTCATTTAAATTGCTTGTTTTGGATTGCTTGTAAGACTACCGATGTCAAAAAGTTTGAAAACATCATGGAAAACATTAAGCAAATTGATCCCAAAGCATACCTTTGGCAAGGCAAAAATGGGCATTATCGCATGATGGTGGTGCAAGCTAACTCGTTAAGTAAATTTTGTAATGTTTAAATTGAAACTTGTAACCAAAGTTTTCTATTTGTAGGTATAGAACATTAACAACCAACTAAGTTTATGGTTTTAATGGAGTACTTAACCGTATTGGCCGTCTTCCCATTACGGCTATTGTGAAGGCAACATTCCTACATTGTACAAAGTATTTTGAGACACGATGGTCAAATGCAAAGGAAAAAGAAAAATTACAATCATTCACAGAAGTTGCACAAACAATGTTCTTACGTTGGGACAAAAGAGCTGTAAATCATGTAGTTCAAATATATGATAGACGTGAACTCACAACCACCGTTTTCACAAGTTCTAAAAGTGGTGTCGGTGAAAAAGAACATAGTGTTTCACTAATGCAACAATCTTGCACATGTGGGAAATGGATGACTCATAAAATACAATGTTCTCATGCGATTCAGGAATATCATTTACAATATGATTAATAATGTCTCACATTTTATAAGTTTTAAATGATTTTACATTTTACTGACAGATTTGCAAAATGCTTGGATATGATCTCTATCAATTCGTGAGTCGAAATTTAACAATTGCAGCTCAGCTTGAAACTTATGCTTTACAGTTTCAACCACTTGGACGTGTTGATTTTAAATTATGTACTGGTTTTGAACTTATTCAAAACGCCAATCAGCATATTGAAAGACGAACATCAGGAAGAGATAGAACATCTCGTTTTCAAGGTAGTATGGATCGAAAAAAAAACAAAAACAAACTACAACAGATGAGGTAACGACTTGATAACTTATATTTGATTTACCTTGTATTTTGTTCTTAGTTGCCAAGATATTGGAAAGCATGATATATGCAGTTTATGTAGATTTTGTTCATGCTCACATGATGACTTATAATTTGTATGTATCGTTTTTTAGGTGAATTTATTTATTCATCTACCAACATCAGAGATCTGTCATTTATTAAGTGATGATGAGTTTTTTTATTCAGGTAATAGCTAAAACATCATAAAATGTATCCAATGATTGTGAACAAGGACGTGTGACTTATTGAAGAACACTAACATTTTCTTCAATTTGCTGGTGTTCACGTGTTGACTTGATTGTTCTATTTTATTTTGAATGGACTTTTACTGATTTTCAAAATAGAAGTGTTTTCAATGGAATTTCTACTATTTGTTATCAATTACTTGTTTTTTTCCCGGAAGTTCTAGGACATTAGAGCTAATTTTTGGAAGTTCATATGCTCCATTGGCCTATACATCTGTTGTGTTGCTATTGATCCTGTAGATTCAGAAGTCTTTAGGTGTATAATGTTCGTCATAAGGAGAAAACAATTTTCCTTGCATCAATACTCGTCATAAGGAGAAAATATCAGGTTCGCAGCATTTGAGAACTTCTTTATTGAATACAAAGATGGTCGGCTAGAGAAACCCAAATCATGGTTCTTGAATATTTCTTCAGCCCACTTAGCCAATGACACGTCTATAGTCGACACATAACCTAGTTGCAAGAACATGAGATGGCCATATTTTCTTGAAAGGCTTAGCAAAGATTTGTGCGGTGATTTCCCTAATTGATGGAGGTTTCCGATGATCGGGAGCTTTAGAGGGCTTGGCGGGAGGTTTCATTTTGTAGATGGCTTCTTTAACGTGAAGAACAATAAATAGGGGTGAGCATTCGGTATCAAATACCGAACCAAACTAAATATTGAAATATCGAATATCAAATCAAACTAAATATTGAATACCGATCCCGATCCGATAATTGTTTGGTACCGATAATACCAAAATTATTTCGTATTTTATGTACCAAAATACCAAAATTAAAAGAAAATAAAAAAAATTTCTCAATCAATTACATATAAAAATATTTTAAAAAACAAACATTCATTAATTATTAAATTGCTCTATTTATATAATAAAACAATTTTCAATTCTTCTAATTTCTACTCCAATATAATTGTAAAATATTCTGAAACTTCTAAAAGCAAATACAAAAAATAATTATTAGAAAATAAATGACAAGTTGATAGTTTACTCATGTGGAAACTAAATTATTATTCTCAAAGTTATCTTGATAACCCTAACTTGATAGAAATTAGAATAATGTCCTAAAACCTTACATTCAATCTAATATTAATAATTGAATAATTTATGATCCATTTAAAACTTTAAAATATATAAATATTTTAAAAATTAATTTGATATTCGGTATATACCGAATTTTCATTCTTATTACCGAATACCAAACCAAATACCACAATTTCATAAAATCAAATACCAAACCAAATACCAAATACCGAATATCAAATACCGAAATAACAAAATTTTGGTATGGTATTTGGTATTCCAAAATTTTTGCTCACCCCTAGCAATAAGAGAGGTGCGATGAAGACGAAGATGATCAATATGGAACTGTAGAAATCCATGTTGTCGAGTTCCACTTTCTATATTTTGATATGAATTAGCATATATAGAAATACGTATAATTTAACTCTATTTAAACGCGAATAGTGCACCTGTCATATTTCATACAAATTTCATTATTTTGGAAATTAAATTGCATTTGATTTTAATTAGAAATTAGACTAATAATAATTATTATTGGGGTTAGCTTTCATGTCCATAACTCCATATAATACAAATAAATTCATAATTTATTTTAAATGAAATGTATAATTTACTCTTATTTCGATTAACTATTCTTTTAGTTATATAGAAGAGATAAATCTAAATTTCGTCAACCCTCATTTCGTAATGGTGGCCTCTTAGCTTTTTATATGGTAATAGCATTTCATCACCTATACTAAATTTAAATTGTAAAATATAAAATGTCAAATATATTTCATAAGCTACATATAATACAAGTGAGCAAATTTGATTTTAAATTTCACATATAATAATTATTTAATACATAATATATGTATGAGATTCTTTTTATTAATCACAATTTATACTAATTATTATTATTATTATTATTATGTTACAAATCAGATTTCGTTTATTTTTACTCTAATAGTATTTGATAGTATTCATGTATTGTTTCTTTAAAACTAGAATTATTAAAGTTGTATTTACGATAATTGAATAATTTCTTCTTTAAATTATAATTAATTTTTGATACCTTACTTGTCAAAATGTCATACCTCTTCTAATATCTAATAAAAAAATATACGTATCAAATGTTGAAGGACGGTGAATGTAGCTCCTTCTTAGTTGTCTAGTAGTTAAGTTTAGTGGGGTCCAATGATCTTGTTGAATAGGCAATGAAATGCATTGTTCTTAACTACCATTGGTTCCGTGAACCGAAAATTTTAAAGGGTCACCGAATCGTTGTCGAACCGTTATCGAACCGGTGTTGAAAATGTTATTAAATTTTTATTTTTATTAAAAAATATATTTAAAATTTTTTTAAAATAAAATTATAAAAAGTATTATTTATTATTTTTTTAAAAAAAAAATCCGACCCATCAACCCGCCCACCCAATGAGCTGGGTGACGGGCCAACCGTCCAACCCATACGAACTGGGTTGGATTTGAAAACACTGATGAAATGTTGATTCTTATAAATTAATTGTCTCAAGACATCTCTTAGGGTGTATTTACTTGCTTCTTCATGATTTCAAAAGTTCGATTCAAATTTGATTGTGGCAAAAGAGGGATCGAAGTTAGTTTATCTTTTATTTCAATCTAATTTAATTCATTGAACTATCTTGAAATATTACTAGTTTTTCTACGAATACAGGCGGATGGCCCAATATCCTCATAGGCCATGCATAATCAGTTAATGACATGTTTGAAGCTGCGTTTGGAAAAATAGCAATGAGGATGAGATGATTATGGTATAAGTAATTGTGATTTAAAAAAATTATTTTTAAAACATCATCAATGATCTTTATTTCATGGAAATGATTTTTTTATCTACAATTTTAATTAGTTTTGGATTAAATAAATTTCAAAGGTAAAAATAAAAATTTACAAAATACTTTTATTTGAACACACCCAAACCTAGCAATATTTCATATAACTGTTTCCCAAACTACAGAAAGTTCAGTTTTATTACAAGATAGCAGAGAGTCTAGAAATGTAATAAGCTCACCAGGACAACAAATACAAGACAAAGAATTAAATTCACCAAAACTTTGTTGATTCCTCTTCACTGAATTCAGACTCCACAAGTTACTTAACTCACTCTCATTACATATCAAACAGTAACTTCTGCCCAAGGCTGTACAGAACTCTGTAAATAATTCATCATCTATAGTTTTACTCACATCAACAAAAACATTTTTGAAACTTTCAAGTGCAGCAGAAGAGTTCATTTTCAAAGCAGTCATTCGAATGCTCTCAATGTTAGAAAATAGAAGCTGAGTCATTTGAGGTGAGTTATACTTTCCATTGTTCCTTGAATAGCAGAGTAGGAGAAAGTTGGCTATAGCGAATCGAGTGAGGAGAATGAAAAAGTCCCTGAAATCCATGCCTACAGAATCAAAGGAATTAACACTGAAACTTATAAAAAGATAATGGTTCGTGTTGAAATATGAACAATTGTCCCACATCAGAAGTGGGATTGATTTATAAGAGGGATTGCTTATCATTGTAAATGACTTGTTTTAAGTTTTTTACAATGTGGTCTCATTCTCTTATACGTTATATCCGAGCAATAACCCCACATGAAATTGACCAACTCTAGAAATTTAACAATTAGTCTGAATTTTAAGAGTTTGGATCACCTGCATTAGCAGCAAGATTTCTCTGACAAAGCTCTTCAAAATTATCACAGATGTCTCTGATGTCTTCAATGTATCCCTTAGCTTCATTGTATTCTCTTAAAAGCAAATCCCACTAATGCGATATTCGTAAGTTGCCAAATATTTGATCATTTTTGCCATGAAACATAAATTGCAAATTAAGTTTTTCTTACCACAAAAGACAAGTTGTAGCCATTGAACCAGTTGTGATTGATTGATATTGTTTCTTCCTGAAAATTATGATTTAGTTGTTTCATGGTATCAAATATGACTAATAATGTATCGAGAATACCAGATTGTGAACTTGATGGTACCACCCGCTTGGAACGAAAATGACTTCATTTTGCTCCTGAGTACATTCCCACCATATTGCCTGAATTAACGAATCTAATGAATACTTTAGGATAATAACAATATATGAAAAAAGGGAATACTCGTACCAACCTTCTTGAACCCCGGGAACTTCGATGAGCAAACATCTTCAAAGATGTTGTATACGGAAGACTTCATATATCTAGTATTACATATGAATTAAACCTAAGTTCCAAGATGGGAAAATACTCATTTTGAGGTGCAGATATAGCAACCTCGCACACAATCTACATATAAGTGATAAAATAACTAGTTTTTCATAAAAAAGGAATATAACTCTCCCAATAAATAACTACGAACCAAATCAATCAACTGATGGATAAAGAAATGAGTGTTGTTTGTCATTGGCCCCCAACTTTGAAATAGTGTAAATGCGATATCCCAGAGTTTATGAATTGCATACAAAGCCCCGGAGCTGATATAATGTGTTTGTCATTGGCCCCAACTTTGAAATAGTGTAAAAACGGTATACCCAAAGTTTATAAATTGCATACAAAACCCCCGGAATTGATATAATGTGTGTTGTTGATCCCTCAATTTTTTAAAGATGTAAACAACATACTCTCAAAGTTTAAGAATTGACTGGTTGACCCCTGAAGTTCCAAAACCGTTATATTTAACCATAACTCTCGTTAATATTTTAAATGTTCCATAGTTTGTATTTAACCTTGAAAAGATGTAATGACCATGTCTCCAAACTTTGAAAAATTTAAAAATAACACAAATTATCAAAACCACTCATACGAAAAAAGATGAAAATCGATATTATTTACTCGAGGGTCGTTCTTGAACGGTTTTGAAACTTCGAAGGCTTTGCATGCAATTTTAAACATCAGGTGCCACGGTCGTAATTTTCTCATATACTTATACTCACCTGTCGAAAACAAGGTGTTCTTGGCTTGGGGGAAGAAAATACCATTGTTTTCGACCACAAACATTCGCTGACCAACTATATGATCTGAAAACATCAGCATGAAGCGGTGTCCATGTACCTGAAATTGGAGCCCCTTTTTTTATGTGCACTCTCTTATATTACACAGCTTAAAGATTGACTAAGATCAATATTTACAGTTGAGTGTGTTAACCTTTTGCTCCAATGTAGACAAATCGGTAATCTGAGCAGCGAATTTCATCTCGTTCTTCATTATTTTCAGAGTGGTCATGCATATGATACTTATCAAGATAAAGATTCAACCAGTCATCAAGGAAAAACAATGGTGTGCTATAAGCAATGTAATCTGTATATTCCTGCAAGAGATAACTTAGTAACAAGCAAAACGCATAACAAAAAAGGTATCTTTGGAGCATAAATACCTTTACAAAATGCCAATCCTTCAAATACAACAAAGTGCTCTTGTCATCACCATCAAGATTTGACTTGCGTGCTTCGATGCAGCGATCAATGAACTCAGCAACAGACATTTCAACTCTCATTTGATCCGAGAATTCCCTCGTACCACAATCAGCTACCTGGGCGACGTAGAACAAGAGTATCACAAAGAGAACTAACCCTAAGACGCCATGGCCGCCAAGAAACGCGGTCGTACCTGAACTTTAGAGACGCCGAAGTGGTCAGATAAGAAGCGGAGGGAGGGGTTTCCATAATCATCGACCCAATCTTTGCACGCCCTCCATTCCTCCGTGAGTCCGGTTAGGATCACCGGCTGGTTTCTGGCAAGGTATCTTGCTGCAAATTCGGCATAACTTAATTCTCTTCCATTAACCTTATCCACAGTTCCTCCAATTTTCAGGACCATTTTCTCGGCATTACATTTACAAGGGCATCCACCCAACCCAGGCTTGATTGAATCTCCACTCCCCTAGGTTTCCGATTCTGCCAATCTTCTACAATTGGAGTTTTCAGTTTTCACTAAAGATGACAGTTCATAAGAATATAAATGTGTAATAAGAATAACTTAAAATATTATATATATTTGACACCAGCGTAGGGAGATTTGGCCAAATAGCCCTCTGCCAGATATCACTTTGTCAAATAGCAATGAATTATATTATTTGATTATTTTATAATAATTGGATATTTTAGCCAAATAATATTATAGAAAATTTAATTATTATTTTGGTAGGCCCACGTATAATCTGCGATTAATATTTAGCGTACACAACAGCATGATATATAAGCATACATGAGCACGGAAACATTTTTTTAGTAATTTTTTAAAATATATATAATCATTAAGGGTCAAATTTATAACCTCCTATCTTACAAACCCCAATTACTAATATTAACCACTTAAATAATTTGTTATAAACTAATAAACTTTAAATAATAATATTTTATTTTCACTATTATTGCATTTATTCTTTTTCTTTATATGAGAAAATTGCAAAAAAAACACTCTAACTTACGAGCTATATAAAGAGCATACCTCCAACTTACGAAATTACAAGAATAACACTTAAAGTTATTAATATCGTTTGTTTTTTATCCCTAACATTCTAGCACTCGATTTTCCGTTAAGTTGAAAAAACAATTTCGTTAGTGTGAGTGACCCTCGAAATACACAAATAAGACTCGTTTGAAAAATTATACAAAATTGACCCATGATGTTCGATAATTGTACATAAAATATTAATTCGTTAGTATTAATGATAAACGGCATTGGAAACTTGAGGTGTCTTATATGCATTTAATTGAAGTTGTGGTTATAATTGCATATTTTTTCTCAAAAAATGTATCATGTTTGTAATTTCGTAACTCGGGGGTATGTCATTTACACAGTCCGTAAGTTGAGTGTCGTAAACAAACATCACATTCTTTATATAATAAAGTGGAAATCATACCTTCAACTTTTATTTTTTCAAAAATATTATTTTAAATGATAATAAAACTAATCATAATTATTTGATAATTTTTTTAGATATGTTTAGGATTGTATCCAATCTCTACCTGTGAATTCTTAATCGGATCTGATTTGAATTTGGATCACATATATTTATGATGAATCATATTGTGGGTTCGACCATATCCCGACAAAACTCTACCCATGCATATACCTACTGTCTAAAACTTTGAAGTTCAACACTAATAAAAAAAGGCATGAATGAAGAAGTGGCATCGTATGTCGTGTGGCTCATCACATTAGAGAAAAACCAAGAACATATTTATATGTATTCTTATTTATTTATTTTTTTTAAATGAAAAATAATCAAAGTTCATAAACTTCAAATTTTAGAAATCCAAACTATGTTTTGTTTATTTTATCTTTACTCCTATTTTGACCCTTCTAAAAATACAAGTGTTCTTATGGATAATGATTAGGGAAATTCTCTGTACATAACTCTGTGAAATCATTTGGATGCTTTGGTATATAAGGAATCAAATAGTTTTCAATCAATACAATATCCAAAAATACATAAACTCAATATAATTGAATGGATTAGAATCTCTTGTGACGTCAAAACAAATGCAATTTTATAAATATCATACAATAATGTATTTTTTGTACCTTAAGAATAATGTATAAAGTAAATGAAATATCATTTTTGTTTTAAAAAAATATTATAGGGGGCAAAAATATCATTTTACACTAATCCACTAAACAAATAAATAAACCGTTTCTACTTGTGAGCAAGAAGCCCTAAACTTTGTATTGATATGATACTCTTGCAAACCCCAAAAACCTGCACAATAAAAGTCCCTAAAGGTATGTCAATTACAATTCTCAAGGTATGAAATGGTAAAACGGATTCCTATATTTTATATGTATTGAGAAAATCATTTCCCAAAGTTTAGTATGTATGACGCATAATCAATCCTCATAGTTTTCAATTTTGATAATTGAGATATTCGATCAAGATCAAATTTCGGGGATCCATTTTGCCACTTTGGAAATGATTTGTTAACAAACTTTGAGAACCAAATTATCAAAACCTTACATTTTGATAACTAAATATACATTTACAAATCATAAAGGCATAATTTGTCAAAACTATGAAAATTTTGGAACTAAAGTCGTCCCTTTCTCAATAAGATTTCAAGCACAAATCAACTAGGTGAGACGGGGATGTTTCCTCATGAACATTAAGGAGTTGAAGCTTATTTTGCAAAGTAATTACCTTACCAATAACTCATATGTTAATAGTTGCATCCCATAACCTTAGCATCCCATTACGACCACCGCTACAGATTCTCTTCCTTTCAAGGTCTGAAGCCACGCATCTTACCTGAACAAACAATAACCAATTTGGTTACTCATTTTTCATAAACACACAACACAATATAACTTCATATTGCATATCTAAACACAACAGTAATAAGTATATTATAGTGAATAATACTGTTGCCACTGTTTTTTGAGGGGTTCTATAGAGCTGCCATCCAGAAAGCTTTGAGCCTGAGGCAGTTAGTCCACCGTGTCTTTCCTGAGGCCAGTGGAATAGGGACATCGAATTGTCGGCAGCACCGATAGAGAGCCATTGCTCACCCGCATTTATAGACAAAATCGGAGCACTATGAATTGTAACATTCTTCGTACACCTTAATGAACCTAAAGTTCGATAAAATGTTAGAATCAGTATGAAGGATAGCTTAAGACACTTTCAGCATGATCCGGATCTCAACCAAATTACTGAAACATAACAAAGTGTTTTTTCTCCTTGCTCTAAATATAAATTTGATTTCCATATGTAGAGAAATAGCAATACTTTGTTAACGGGTGAGTTTTTTAGATGACAGTTTAACGTGTTAAAACGTAAAAAATAGCATAAATTTTCGATTGATTTTGTTTTTGCATGAATTAATTTTGTTTTAGAAACATAGCACTGATTTGCAGTCTGACATGGCAGCTTTTTCGGGAGCTCGGTTTCTATAATTATAGAAACCGAGCTACCAATTTTTTTTTATATCGAAAAGGCATTAAAAACAACAATTAAAAATAAAAAAAAATGGGAGCTCGGTTTCTATANGCCATTGCTCACCCGCATTTATGGACAAAATCGGAGCACTATGAATTGTAACATTCTTCGTACACCTTAATGAACCTAAAGTTCGATAAAATGTTAGAATCAGTATGAAGGATAGCTTACGACACTTTCAAGATGCATGATCCCAATCTCAACCAAATTACTGAAACATAACAAAGTGTTTTTTCTCCTTGCTCTAAATACAAATTTGATTTCCATATGTAGAGAAATAGCAATACTTTGTTAACCTTACCGTCCACATTTTCCCAAAAACGAAGAAGTCCATCATTTGATCCTGCATGATGTAGAGAACGGCAGCAAAGTAAGTGTAAGTGAGTTGCACATACAGCTCAAGCTTGAAATATCAAATAAAAAACGAGTGTTGTTTGTCAGTAGTCTCGAACTTTCAATAGTGTAAAATGAGTGACCCAAAGTTTGTAAATTGCATGCAAAACCATGAAGTTGATATAATATGTGATGTTGACCACCTAAAAGTTGTAAAAACTATGACCTCGAAATTTAAGAATTGTATAATTGCCATCAAAATTCCAAAACTGTTTATATTTTATCGTAACACTAGTTAATATTTTAAATACATTCATAATTTGTATTTGACCCCTTAATCTTGAAAAAAGTAACGACTATGCCCCAAAACTTTGAAAAATTGAAAAATAACACATAAATTTTCAAAATCACTCATACGAAAAAAGACAAAAATCTTTTAATATTTACTCGAGGGTCATTCTTGGAACGGGTTTTGAAACTTCAAGAGCATGCAATTAACAAACTTTTGGACATCGACTTTACACTATTTTAAACATTAGGGGCCACCATTGTAATTTTCTCATAAGAAAACATAGTTTTTCCACAAACTAAAAATATAATGTGAACCTGTAATAACCCCTTTGTCCATCATAGAGTATTCGACGCATAAAACCGGACCATCATGACAAGCAAGAACAGCATCACATGTTCCTCGAGAAACAGACCACATTCGAGCAGTCCAATCATCACTACCTGTCATTAACGTGTCTCCTGCCATTCTTATGGACCTGAATAACAGCCAAGCTTTACTTCATCCTATAAAATACTGCATCAAAATAAGAATACTCATAGAATTAACACTCACCTGATCCATTTTGAATGACCTACGAGTTTATGCAGTTGCTTTCCAGCTCGAATATCCCATAAGTATGCAATTCTAAAAAGAGATGCATAAGAAGTGAAGTGTCAAAGAAATATACATCACAACCAATGCAGTATAAAATTTAAGGTGAGGAACAAACGAATCTCTCCCCCCAGAAGCCAAGATTCCAGTGGAGTCATCATATTCAACGCAGAGAACTGCACTTGAACATCGACCTATAGTAGAAACACATTTGTCTGTCCTTACATCCCACATCTTTATTGCTCCATCATGTGCTGCAGTAAGAACACGCTCACCGGAAAGCATGCGCACAATGCTTACCTGAAATTCTCTATGATAAGCACAACTACAGGCAAAGGAGTAACTAATGTTTTGTTACTTATATTCTGAACCAAGAGAATACCCTAAATCCTAAATCCTAAACCATTTGACTAGAAAGGTGAAAACATATAAAAGCGCAAAAAAAATGTGAAAGGGAAAATATAGTGAACCTGGGCATCGTGCCCCTTGAGTTCCTCTAGAAGTTGACCTGTCTGTTTATCCCACACAAGGACGGAATGGTCATCAGATCCTGACACCACTCTCCCTCTATCAGAACTTATGGCTCTCACAGTTCTTCATCACCAAAAATACAATTTAGAAGCTTGAAAGTACTAAAGATGCAAAATTACTCAATGAAACAACTATTCAAGTGATTGCACTTGCATCATTACTGAACATACATGTCTAAATCAGTGTAAAAATATTAGCATGTTCCGTGGTACCTAGTATGACCCTTCAAGGTCGCCCTGAGTTCAGAACCACGAAGGCTGGGATCCCATATCTTCATCTGAAACATAAATTAGCATATTCGTGGATTAAAGTGATGCCAAAGCCTAAGAATTTTTACTAGATATATTAAATCAGTCACTAGAGGTAAATTTATTGCCTTCGAAACATGCAATAGATGATGAGAAATAAAAAACACAAAAAAACTGCATATTGTCTATAAGAAGCCTAAAAAGGATGTTGTCAAATAGGATAATGAATCTTGTATGTAATCTTACTGTGCAATCTGTACTCCCACTGATAAAAAATCCCGCATCTTCACGATCTCCGACCAAATCCCAAACTTCCTTTTTGGTCACACAATGTAGCACAGTAACTGCTCCACTATGACCTCTTAATATGCGCATGTTAGTTTGTACTTTTTTCTGCGCCACTGCTGTTGCATCTTTCTTGTTAAGAGATCCTAGATCAGAAAATCAAATTAACAAGCAGTAATATATAATTTGCAAAATAAATGATACACACATCTGTAGCATTCGATCCCTTCTTACCAACACGAGTAAACGAGGTGGTTCTGTCCCTACTAAACATGCTCTGTACCCAGCTCCTTCCAACTACTGATGCCTCTGAAACTTGCTCAATGCTAATGGAAGAACTCTGTGGACGTGGTGAAGGAAGCCCAAATGAAGATACTGATTGAGATTTTCCGGCGTGGATCCCCCAATAGCCAAAGCAAGTTTGCCGTATATGTGAAAAATATCCCCTAAGCTTTATCTGAACAATATAGTTGCAGAAAATCAAGATAGTGTATTTACGAACAAAGGGTTATAAGATAAAACAAAAATGTACCTATGATCATGCAATGCATTTTAATTAAGCCTCAATCATAACTAAATTCCATATTCAGGTGGATTATTGTAAAATGTTCATGCACACAACTTTCCCATCTTGTACTAAACTTGGAACACTAAATATTTTATCTCGCCTCATTTCATTAGGACACAGTTCTCAATATTTTCACTGAGGGAATTAACTACAGGAAGCAGAGTGCATTATTTTGTCGAGCCCAATTCAACAAGCGAGATCATCTTTACATTAATGCAACATCACCCATAACTTAGCAACCAATCATCTGTCATTTAAAAAAAGGCACCTTACTGACTTACTATTTGCTTAAAACCAATGTTGTTTTTTCCTGCAATTGTTTCAATCATGTACCATGCATCACTATCAGGGAGTCCAAGCCCAGCCTGTGTAACACAGTAAAAAAATGGATGGCAATCAAAAGGGCTATTTTAAGAAGCACAAATATAGATGGGAACCATAAGGCAGAAATAATAGGTACCATATGTGTAGCCAAAATAATAAGCTGTGTTGCTACTAATGCGGCGTAATTGGTTGACCTGGAAAAAAACAGCTTAATGATGTGGGTTTCAGTTCACGTAATTCATGATGCAATGGAAACAAGAATAAAAATACAAAGAGTTACTGACTTGCTCGAGAAGCGGTCAAGCAGGTAGTCAAAATATCCTTCCCAAAACCTGCAATTTTATCTTAAACTCCAGTGCATGATAAATGCTTATAAACCAATTGACGACTTCCAAAACACATTGGCATACCGTATGTCTTCCCAGATGGAAAGAGAACGCAGATGTCTCTGGACATAATCAGAAATGTTATTGACATCCTTTTTGTACATTTCGGAAGATACTTCAAGAGCATCTCTAATTGTTGCAACATCATTCCTTGCAATAGCAAGAATAACAGCAGTTTTGACCTGTTTAATAAGAAAATTCAATCAGCATATATCAGCACTTTAAAGATGATCAAATAAGGGAAGCTGTAATACCAAGAACGTGTATATACCAATGAATCATCAAGGGCTCATAATATATATTTTTAAAAAGGCAGATAAATGATCTAGCAATGCAACTTTAGGCTTCTTGTTTCAGACAAAAAGTGACAGAAAAATTGCTACTTTTCAGCAAGATGAATTTAACCTGACAAATGAAATCAATGCAGAAAACAAAAAATAGATGCAAAAAAGTGATCCCATTCAAAAAGTGTAATAATAGTGAAGTACCAGTTCTTTCACAGCAATAAACTGCTCCTCAGTCAATTGACAGCTTAATCCCTAAAGCAATAAAATTTAACAATCAGAAAATAGAATACAAATAAAAAATAAAATCCATCATACAAGCATGATAACCAATTGGTGATGCAGTATTGAACATACCAAATAAATGTGCTCTCTTATACATTCAACAAAACCACTACCACCAATTCCTTCAGCATCAGACTCGATCAAGGCTGAAAAGTCACCAAAACCGGAACAAATTATTCATCGTCATATTCCAACAGAGCAAATATAGGAATTTTGACTAGTGCTGCAAAGCAAATCCATATGATAGGAATCACATAACCATACCAAGTATGGTTCCATACTCAAATGATGAAAGGGGATCCTCAGTTGTTTCCAATTTCAAAAGCCGTAGCCATAATCCCTGTTAAGTGGAAAAGACGTAGATTTTGAAGAGAACATTTTTGGAACAAATTATCAAGGGAAATAGCATCAAGAGAATATACCTGTAGCTTTACTTTAATGTCCAAAACCATGCGTTCTCGTTCCGCCTGGTTAAGAAATAGTTCGCCATAACATTATAAAATGAACGGACATCAATCAATATGAGAAGTAAAAGTTAATAGTATGCGAAACTCACCGCCCTCTCCCTTGGACTCAGACTTTCTGACTTTGAATCTTTGGTAGAAAGTGAAGAAGGCAAACTGTACAGAAAAACATGGATTCTAGTTTAAAAATAACAAAAGTATAATCAGCTTTAATGTTATCATTATTTTTAAGAACCTCAGATTACTAATTCCAGGGTATTCTACTACACCACTTGCTGAGGCAAGAAGCTGCTTTCTCTTTTCTTCTTGATCTTGTGTTCTGTTATTTAAGGGAAACCTATCATACCGATGCTTCATACCTGATCAATACGACAGAAAATGCCTTAGCTTAACAATGAAAAATATGCCACCATTAATTTTGCAAGTTTTTATAGGACCTGTGTTCCCTGCAGTAGGATCAAATTTTGTTATAATCTCATGCTCAGAAGGATAAGGCGGCAGAATTGATTTTGGATCTTGTCCCCTTCCTATTGCATCTTGCAACTTATCCAGAAGATTTTTACCGTTTCCCTCATGACCAAGACCTCTTTCCAAAAAATCTAAAAAACCTTGAGAATCTAGAAACTGGCTTATCTGTGTCAAAATAGAAAGTTAATTATAGGCACCGGCAATTTAACTCATCAAAAGAGAAAAAAGATTCATATCCAAAGCTTAATAATGACGATAAAGTAACATAAACCAGAAAAAGCACAAGAAACTGACAAAAATTGGAAGATAACTAACCATTGGATCTGGAGGCAGGTTCGATGAACGAGAACGCATCTTCAAGAATGCCGGGGCATTGAAAGAATTATTTGATGTATTTTCCTGATAAGAAAGAATCTACTGTTCATTTCCTATGCACTTCCAAATAAGCCATTCAATTAAAAAAGATGGGTAAAGCTTCATACAGTAAAATTCCGATAGCCACCTAGGATTGATGCAAAGAACTTGAGGAATATAAACCTGAAAGAATAAATAGCAACTGCATAAATTTTGGAGTTACTAGGCTAGAAAATGCACAGAAAAAACATGGAAATGAATCCAAAAATATTGAACATGTTTAAGATAGAGGTCCTACAAAATAAAGTACCAAGCCATCCAAAGTTCATAATGACCATTACAAAAAAAGGTAAGTGCCAAAAGACAACCCAAAGAGTATAATTCCAAAAATTACAAAATTTCTCCGGGAAATGATCCTTGAGATATCTATAATAAAAGCTAATTAGTAAGATTATTGAAATCACAATAAACATGAACGACTGCTTTAGAGAACTTAACAAACAACTGGCCAAAAATCACCTAAGGCAGATATCATGATCATCATCCCACACTCCCCTTCCAACTGGAAAACATTGCTCGGCTAAGGAGTTGCCTTTCATCAAGTCTATGCCAACAACATTTGGATGTAACAGCATCCTTATCTGACCCTGCAAAGAACCAAGTTCTGGTTCTGGTATACGAGGAATTTCCTCTGTTGTGGTAATAAGATTATGTTCAAGGTCAACTACAACGACCTGCAAGATCATGGTATTTTTTATTATTCAAAACTCGCATATTCGACAGGAATATCATCGATTTTAATTATGCTATGCTTCATTATCATGCTGAAGGTACAAATGGAGTAAGTGAAGACCAAATAGGCATGAAAAAAAAATCAGTATGCTACAGTCATTCGGAGAACGTACGCCATCCATGACCAGGCCAAAAGTATCAACATCTGAGTGCAAGCCCATCATATATGGCGTTGGGGCATCAATGTAGTCAACTCCACTGAAAAACAGTATTGGAATGTAGACATGCTACAAAATAACAAGAAAAATGGTCAGCAATCGGTTTGATGTATTCAAAATTATATCAGTCAATATATAGAACCACTTGCTTCCCACCAGCTAAAATACTAAAGCAAATATCTAAAATAAAAGAATACCTGCCACCGGAATGGATATATAAGGTGGCATATTGCCTCGGATACAAGAGTTAAAAGAGAATATCTGCATGAACACATGGTTGAGTTTAATAACACATCAGTGTGATGTGAAGAGTAAACCCTTTGCAAAAGAAGTTCCCAATGAAATAAATCTATAGTGACAAATGGGTAATCAACATTCAATATACTACCTCTGATGGCTAGCCATTAGGTACAAAAGCAGAGATTTTTTATAGAAAAATATGAATTGGTTGGCCAGATTTACGATAAGAATACCCAAAAATAATGGCACATCATAATCATTTTTTGTGTTTGTCAAATAAAATTCATTTGCACGAAGTGCGCTGTACACAGCATAGAACTGAACAGCAGCAAGACTTAGTGTTTAAATGGATCTCAGCCAACTATATGGCCAATCTGTGGCTCATGGAAAAGAACACGTAATACTGTGAACACTGTGACTCCCTATTTAAGCCACAAAGATTCATCCAACTCGAAAGTATATTTTGAGTCACAGAAGCTGTACTCTGATGAAAATGCAGCAGTATAATGTTTCCAGCATCTCCAAATAGGCAAATAGCAAAAAGACGAAGAGACCCTATAAACATAATATGGAGCTTCAGGCGCTAAACTCTTTCGTAACTACCACTAATGGTTGTTGGTACTGTATGTAACTGGAGTCGGTCTAATCCAAAGGAATGTAAACAACTACATACAAGGCTAACACATAAGGAATATTAGAAACTATAGTGGCCTCCAAATGAAAGGTGAGATGAAATCCAGGTGCTATAAAATACTGGAAAAACAAATAGCAATGAGTTGAAAGTTAGCATACTTGTTAGAGCGGAGCAAAACCCTCCTTTCAAGCAAGACAGCTGTGAAAAGTTTAATAAGATTATCGACATCCAAACACTGAACCAAAGGTTGAAATGAAATCTGCCATAAAAAAAATAGACAATGAGTACCAGCAAAAAGTAAACCAGATAACATAATTATTTGAAACAAATAATCCAAAAACACTAACTATACTAAAAAGAAATTCTCACATCAGCATGAGGAAGGCCATCCTTTGGTGGAACCTCTAAAGCAAGCAAGCTGTTCTCAATAGCAAATAAGACTCGGTCCTTTCCAGGCGTAGGCAAAGGCACATTGGAAACAAGGAATGCTATGACTTCCCACAAAGGCTTGCTGAGAATATTTTTAGATTAAGCACACTGTCGACTTATTTAAACGGCATCAATAGTCTTTCACAATGAAATGAAAAGAAAATGCGAAGAACAGTCGTTTCAAATAAGATGTACATCCTCCTTATGTCCCATGCAGAAAAGGTTTTCACGGACTAGGCACCATTATTCCTCATCTTTAAGGTTTAGAAAAAAGTCATTTAGTAAAAAAAGTTGAGGTAAATACGGCACAAATGACAAGATACAACTTCAGCAGCCTTGACGAGGATCCAAAAAACAACAACAAAAATTAAAAGGATAAGAGAAAGCGCTCATTCCCTCCATAATAAATATTACGACTGTGATTGAAATAAATCAAAAGTGCAGGCAGACCCTCACGTTTAACTATACCTGCTACCTGTATCTGAAAAACAGAGTTGGAAAATTTCCTCAAGAGCCTCCCGCAAAATGCGAAAGCTGGGAGAACGCGATACAAAGCAAATACACTTATCAGCAAATGAATCTCCGGGTATTCTGTAAGCCTCGCAAATATCTATGCAAACAGGATCCCGGAACGCAACGCAAGCTACATAAATCTTGGAACCATCGCCTTCGGTCAAGACAATGGGGTAACTTCGTGGAAACGTAGATGGGTCACCGGAATCATATCCCGATGTATAGAACTGGAGACCGGCCGGCAGCACGCAAGTGGGAAGTTGGGGTGGAGGCGGAGGATTGAGAGAATGATTGGAGGGAGGATACTGATCCAATAAGGACGGCAAGTACATGGTGGCTGTTCCATGGTACCCTCGGCTACCTTCAAGGGTCCGAATTTCCGGGCCAATCCCGCACACCACAAAGTACTCGAAGATGTGGGGCATCACGAAGATCTGGGTACGGCTCTGGGTCTTTGGTTTCTTTTAGATCAGACGAACATCTCAAGTCCATGTACTCAATGACGCCATGACGCGGAGGATCAAGAAAATGGGACAAACAATATATATAGATACAGAAAATAGACATTAGCGGTTGCTGTTACCGTTGCAGACTGCAAGCCCAGTAACTCAACGCAATCTTAAAAATCGACAACGCTGGTCTGATTATTACCAAATTGGGAAAGATTGAAGACAAATATGAGTTCACAAAATTGATTCGTCTCCAGGATGAACTGTAAAAAAGCCTTATTAGCCATGTATCCTTGCTGCTGCTGCTATTTTTCCTTTGGCCCCTCCCATTTCCAATCTGAGTTTCTTCACATAATCCCATCTTCCTCCATCAGCATATACATTAGACAACATAACTGTATATCTACAATTAACCAACTCATCTTCACAGAGATGTTTCTCAATTTCCTCGAGCAAATCATAATTTTGATGGTAATCACAGCAAGCCAAAAGTGCACCCCATAAGCTAGAATCCACTGGTTTTGGTAATGATTTGATCAAATCATAACCCATTCTCAACTTCCCGTTCATCCCAAAAAGCTTCACCATGTAAACAAAATGCTCAGTTTCGGGTTTGATACCGAATTCTTCTTTCATTCTTCTGAAATATTCTCTGCTTTCATTAACTAAACCAGAATGGCAGCAAGCAGAAAGAAGCCCAGAGAAGGTACTTTCATCTGGTTTCAATCCTTGTTCAATCATTTCATCGAAGAGTTTGAATGCTTCAGCAGCAAAACCATATAAACCAAGATTCGAAATCATTATATTACAAGAAACAACATTTTTTCGAGGCATTTGTCTGAAGACCTTCATCGCAGCATTCATGAATCCACATTTTGCATACATATCAACAAGTGCAGAGGAGAAAATTACCTCTGTATTGCATTCATGTCTCACAGCATAACCATGTATCTCAGAGCCTGGTCCAATAATTGAAACTTGAGAGGATACTGAAAGCATGCTAGCAAGAAGAACTGGATCTGGGCTTCCCCCAAACTTTATCATTTTCTTGAAGAACATCAAAGCATTGAAATGATATCCTGCATCAGAAAAACCAATGATCATTGCAGACCATGACACTAAATCGGGTTCGAGTAAATCTTCGAAAACTTCCAATGCTGAATCCATTCTCCCAAACTTCGAATACATACTCACAAATGAACTAACCACATGATCATTTGATATGAAACCACATTTCACAGCGTAGCCGAAGACTGTATCGCCTAAGCCTTGATCAGAGAGACCTGCAATCAATCCGATTATGGTTCGCTCATCAGGCTTAATTCCCTTGAGTTTCATTGCAACAAATAACTTTGCCGGTTTCTTCCAATCTCCGCAACCGCAATAACCAGAGATCATTGCATTCAAAGCTACCAAATCAGGCTTATCAATACCTTGAAAGACATATATTGCTTCGTTGAGTAAACCCATCTTGGAATAACACCTTACAAATGTACTGCCGCAAAGTGAATCTGATCCAAATCCATAGATAATAGCCTTGCAATGTACATTTCTAAAAGATTTAACATCTAACTTGTCTGCACACGCTCGGGCAACACATGCAAAAGTATGGCTGTCGGGATCAGTATCAGAGCCTAGAAGGTGCTTAAACAGTGTGAAAGCGTAATGGAACTTTTGAGCACGTGCATAAGCTCTGATGATGCTGTTCCAGAGATAAACAGTTCGTTGAGGAATTACCTCGAACAGGTAGCGGGCAGAATTCAAATCGCTGTTAGAATCGTAGAGAGCAACAAGTTTAGTCACGTAAAACGGGTCGCGACAGAGACGGCTCTTGATTAAAAGCCCATGAAGAGTTCGAGTTGTCGGCAACGACTGATTAGGCTTCGTAATTTCCCAAACAAGAGATTTCAGTATGACGTTCATTAACTGTCGAAGAAGATGAACTTGCATCTGGTCGATTAATTGCACACCAATGTGAAATACAAAATTGTGAAATGGTGAAGCACTTTACCGGCGCCGGCGATCCATTCTCATACTTGGATAGGGTTCCCACAGATCAACGTAGAATTTAAGAGGACCCTTCAACGTCTTCTTCCATTCATGAAAGTTCAACGATGTTCCTGTAAGTGCCACCGAGCTGTCATCCTTCCGGTCTTTGATACTCAGCACATAAATCTCGCCTGGGAAAACCTCATTCATGATTTTCAGTGTCTCTTCCATTATAGCACTACCATCAGTCCTTATATCCTCCGGTTCCACGCAGCTCCCACCGACGTTCACCATGATTCTCCCGCCGATCCTTAAATTCTTCCTCAATTTCTCCCACGTTGCAGCGTCTTGGAGCTCCGGGATTACACGCCCTTTACTGAAAAGATCAACTAAAATCCCGGCAAACCCTTCTCTCAAACCCGCATTCAACGCGTTACCCGTGTGGACATAAAGTCTACCTTTGTATTTCCTCTCGACCTTATCCAGCCAGAAATACTCCCTCGCCACAGAGATGACTGACGGATCCAGCTCCCAGCCGTGGATCACGGTTTCGGGGTACCGTTCGAGGATGATTCTAGCCGCTGTGCCGGCTCCAAACCCGAGCAATCCGATTGGCCCCGGTGGGAGAATCGGCGGCAGCGTAGCGAATACGTCAAAATAGGAATCAGTGAGCAACTTCGAGTAGTAAGAAATGCTGTGAATGTTACCAGGTCCGTCGAGCAATAAAAGCCTTGAGCCAGCGAGCGGGTGGTCGGCGGCGCCGGAGACTTGGAGTACCCGGATATAGTTGTGCCTGGACTTAAACTTCACCAGTGTTTTGACGTGTTCGATGGGGATTCCAAAGTCATCAACAGAGGCAGGGGACGCCGGCGTATGATAGCTGTGGAGTTTGGAAGAATCGCACCGAGGGAAGGCGGCGGAAGTGGGCAGCGAAACTGCAGGTTGTGGAAAACTGCGGCGAGGGCAGATTCCGGTGGCGAATTGCGCTGCTAAGCATTCCATTTTGAATTCGCAAATTAGGTCTAACTCATATCAGTTCCCAGTTTCCATTCTTAAAGAATTAATCAGGTCAAGTAAGCCATATGCATAAAAATTCAAGAAATCAAATACAGAAACGGATAAAAGGCTGCAAATAAGATCTCAAAAACAAGGCGATAATCACTTAAAAATTTCATCTTGAATGATCAATTTAAGAAATACACACAACTAAAGATCTCAAACCAAGTTCCCAGTTCACAGATAGGCACCAGCAAATAGCAATACTGCAAGTCTGCAATCTTCACTTTTCAAAGGGGATTGCAGAAAGTAAACTATTGACAGGTTTATGCCCAAATTGAAAACAAAGCAAAAATTGTGACAGAAAGTTCCATCTTCTCAATCATGGTAAAACATCTAAGGTAGAAGATGATCCTTTCCAAGTTGCAGTATAAAACCTTTAAGATTTTGGGAGTAATCAAACGTGCGAATATGTTATGAACTAATCAAAGCAGTAATGCAAGGAAAATCAATTCCATAATATACTCAATTGAAGGTTCAAGAAACTCACGATCTCCATATTTTCTTGATAACAAAAAACAGATAAAAAGACCCGATACCAAATGAAGAGAAAGTCAAATCAAGCGGTGAGCAAGACGGCGCCTCCGGCCTCCTTAATCTTTTTCTCAGCGTTCTTAGATACCAACTTTGCCTTCACCACAACGGGTTGACCCTCCGGAAGCAAACCCTTACCCAAAACCTTGAAATACCCAAATTGTGTGACATCGATCAAAGGGGCGTTATCCTTCGACGCCTTTTCCTTCACATCCTCCGGCACCATTGACCACAACTTGTCGACGTTGACAGTAGGACAGAAGAACTTGTTACGGAGTTTATGGAAATACCGCATACCCACTTTACCAAAGTACCCAGGATGGTACTTGTCGAAGAGGATCCGGTGGTGATGCATTCCTCCGGCGTTACCGCGGCCACCGGGATGCTTCCTGTGCTTTCCAATACGGCCGTGTCCGGCGCTCACGTGACCGCGCTTCTTCCTGTTTTTCTTGAATCGAGTCGTCATTCCTGAACTACTGGGCGATCGGCCGCTCTAAGAAAACAAGAATGAATTGAAATAGGGTTTTATGAGGGGCAGCGAATTACGGTATTACCCATTTAATCTTTGGGAATTACGATATTATTCATTTTACCCATTCATACATTTTGTTTGATTCATCATTTTTATATTAAAGTTTGGTGAGATGTAATAGTTGGGGTCAAGTGTTATTAGATAAAATGATATTTCATTGTTAAGTGTATTTAGTAAAATGTTGGTTTAGTGCAATCTATGTAAAAATGTTAATGCAATCTATATATATAAATAGTGAGGATAATAATATTTTAATTAGTAAATTAATTATTTTTCAAATTGCCATACTGACATTACTGGTTTAAATTGCATTGGAGAACTCGTGGTTTTTAGTACTGAATGTATCATGATTTTGCGTTTATGTTTATATGTATTAAAAAAATTTGAATTCCATATCTGAATGGGATTTTGATGTGAGTACTAAATAAGACCAACATAATTTTTGGAAAGGTGAAATTATGACACATTAAAACGTGGGAGATCCGACACGTAATACACTGACACTTAAAAATGGAAACAATAATATAGTCATCGCATAGTGTTCACTTAAAGACACGATAAATTAATAAGTAAAAATCATAAATGATAACAATAAAAATATTAGAATTTCTATCAAAATATGATAATTATTACCCAAAAATTCTCCAATGTTCAACACACATATTCTAATTAAGTATAATAATGATAGAGTAAAAGATGGGATTTATGAGTAAAATTTCAAAAATAAAATGGGAGATACGCAAATTTGGTCTACATAATTTTATGATTTTGACAATTTTAATCCTTAAAGTTTATGATTGTGCCAATTTTGATCATCAAAGTATATAAGATAGGATTTATGCGTTTGTGCATGCCCCGTGTCGGGCCTATGCTCGGCACGGTGCTACCCTAAGGTCGTCCTTGTGCTCCCATGACTCATGACTATGCCATGGTATCTGTTGATTCTGCCCAAGACATAATGGTGGCAACCTTCCTTGTTAAGGCTCATCCGCAATAATGCTCCATTGTAATCGAGGATATCCCGGCCGAGGGAGCTCGATCCCACCTCTTTAAGTTGAGGCTCATGTGTTGTGCATGCGCTTATTGGGTGTGGCTCGCTCATCAAGCACTTGACTCTACGTAACTCCCTATGTTCGCTTATGACACTTGACTAAGTACCTTACATTTACTCGATACGGTGATGTTAGTTAGGGCATCTCCAATGATGGGCGCCCGGACAGTTATTTTTTTCTGTACACGTTAGTTTTATCTCTTTCCTCCAAAAAATAACTTTCCTTTCACTTCTATAACCTTATCTGGAAACTTATATTTTTTTAATTAAGTTATTTTATTATTTAAGGTCGTTTCATAAATATACATTTAACGATAACAAAGGTGATAATTATTATTATGAAAAGTAGTCCACATATTATTACGAAAAGTAGTCCACATATCTTAATTTTACTAAATAGGAGCTATCAACTAGTGCCGAAAGTAGTCCACATATGTTCGATTAAATCAGCTTTAAGTCGACAGTGAGCTCGAACCTCTCTTGAGGAGATAGATCGTGCGAGATATGCTTGAAATGCTAGACCATCGTGTCCACTCTGATCGGCTGATTGTTGGTTATCATTTGGTTGCTCTGAAAGTATTGGATCTGGGGTGGTAAAATGATCACGATCTTCAACAATCATATTGTGCAATATAATGCAGGCGTACATGATATCTGCTAGAGTTTGTTGATCCCATACACGACCAGGTGCAGTAATAATCCCAAATCTTGATTGCAATGTCGCAAAAGTCCGTTCCACATCCTTTCGAGCACTCTCTTGACGAGCTGCAAAAAGTCTTGCTTTCGAATTCTAAGGAAGAGTGACCGTTTTCACAAAAACAGATCATTCTGGATAAATTACATCATCCAAATAATATCTCATATTGTATATATTACCATTCATTGAGAATTGAATGTTCGGTGCAACGCCTTTATGCAAATCATCAAATAATGTAGAGTGGCTCAAAACATTGAGATTATTATTTGCTCTCGGTTTTCCGAAAAAAGAATGTCAAATCCAAATATCTGCGGAAGCAACTACCTCTAGGATTAATGTCGGGACACCTTTATCACCTCGAACATATTGACCCTTCTAGGCAACTCGACAATTCTTCTACCTCCAATGCATACAATCAATGCTCCCAATCATGCCAGGGAATCCACGTTCTTCACCCCAAGCTAGGAGCCGTTCAACGTCTTCCTTAGTGGGGAGCCTCATATACCTGGACTCATATGCAATACAGATTCTAGAAACAAAATGTCTAAGACATTCAAGTGTGGTGGATTCATCAATACGGATATACTCATCATATGCATCAGCACAACATCCATATGCTAACATGCGAATAGCTTATGTGCATTTCTGGAGCGTAGATAAAGAAGAACGACTTGTTGCATCAACTCTTTCATGAAAATATAAGGATCAACCTCTCGAGCACCTGCAACTATACGCTCAAACAATATACGAGACATTATGAAAAGTCGTTCGAATTGCTCACTAGTGTAGGTTGGGTTAGGTGCAAAATAATCTGCCACTAGTCGAGCATGGCCGATCTCGCATTAACGCTCCACAATCTGACGCTTTCCGGCTCTACGCCTTCCCTTTCTATGTGAAGATTTTTCAGATGGCTCGTCCTCCATGACATATTCAATTACTGGCGTTATGAAATCAGATACATTGACTATTTCGGAGAAACCATATAGCCCAACGGGTATACTTCTACGATTCATAATATATACTGGAAATTGTTGAGCTCAATGAGAGATGATTCTTTTGTATAGGTAACTTGTTCCTTAAATAAAAGTAGCCAAGGTTGGTAGGTGAGGAATTGAGTAATCCTTTGGTTGGTGAGAATGGTAGATAAGTAGATGAGAATTGTAGATGTGTGATAGTTGGATTATTGTAGATATAATGTATAAATGTAGGTGGCTTGATCGAGAAGTTCATTACTAAAAGATCAATTCTACTAACAACATCAATGCACCTCAATAGCCTAAACAATAAGTAAATCATATAATATGAGTGCAACCAACATAAGATTCAAAATTAAATTGTAAAGTTCAAACTGAATATCACCATGTCAAATAACCGAAAGTCATACAACATTAAAATTCTAAAGTTCAAACTGAAAATTACAATCAAAACAAATAAAACTAAACATTTTCATCGTCATCAAGATTCAAGGTACCTGACTGCTGTGAGAGGAAGATGTTGTGGTATAGGCAGGGCACGTGCACAAGCTTCATCATATAAATGTAATTTCACTTCATTCATCTTGCTTGTGTTCATCTCTATCATTTTCCTTATTTCTTTAGCCGAGGAAAATGCATTCTTAGCCACTGAAATTTCATTGAACTTCTCAAAAAGTTTATTTGACGATCAAATTTTGAGCTATGTTCAACTTATCTCTGCTCATAAGATGCGAGAATAGCTCTCTTCTCAGTAGACATTATGTCATGGCTAGATGTGGAGGTGTTCCGTTGTCGTTTAGCAGCCTTAGTCCAATGGGACGTTGCTCAACAGGGGTGCTAGAGTTATTTTCAATAGGGATATCTGATGATTGAACCGAGGATGTATGTCCTCTTATTTCAACACTTATTCATGTCTTAGACACCCTTGAGTCAATGACCTATGATTATCAAAACATAAAAAAACAAATTAAAATATACTATGACTACGAGTTGCAATACAAATAAATTAAAATTTATTGTCATCCACTTTGGTTGATCTCGTAAAACTTTCCAAGCTTTCAAATAAGTAAATGATTTTTGAAGGTCTTTATTTTACAAGGTCATGACTTGCTCAATGTAATCATAAGTATTGTAACCACTCGGATTAGAACAAGCAATTCGATCGTACCTTCCACAAAATTCTTGGACATCCTTACTTAGATTGCGCCACTTTTTCCTCAATGCCTCAGAGTCTCGTATTCTTGCTGTTTTCCCATCTAAATTGATGGCTTCACAATTATAAGTAGTCATTCCCTTCCAAAACGATTCTATTTTTTGAGAGTTTCCTATTATTGAGTCTAAAGAAGTATTCAACAATGCTGAAACCAAGCGCTCGACTTCGTCATCGGTCCACCTTTGCGATGCAGCCATGTCAATCTATTTGCCTATGAGAAAAGGTTTATACAAAATATTGAACATATGCTAATGAATCATTGCAACAAATAAATGATTAATTTTGTGAACTTATAGTATCGAATTAGTGAATATGTATCAAAATAAATGCTATTGATAAGTAAAATTATCTAAATATAACATCAAATGCCAAATAGAATGGTCAAAATAAAAAGGAAACAATTTTGAAACGCACATATCAAAATCAAGCAAATATACAACACATGTTTGTTAACAAGCAAAATTACACTATAATAACTATGAATTTAAGCAATGAATACAAATTGGGATTTGCTTTCATCCCCTCAATCATAAAACATTGATGCATTTCACAATTGAACCAAGTTCAAAATAAAATATGTAAAATTCTAGATTAAAAGCTAAATCACATATCAACTTCCCCTTTCGCAAAATTAAAGATCAATTGAGGTACAAAATAAAAAGAACGAATAACAGTAGTCAGTAAATTAAAAACAAAAATAAATTATGTATAACATTCATTAGCTACATCTATATCCGCCAAACATATCAAAGAAAATAGATTTCTCAATATTATGAATCAAATGTCAATTAATAAACTAGGGGATTCCTGAATTAACACAAAAATAACAAGAATCAACTTTGTCATAAAATGAATCCAAATTCTAATAGGGATAAAAAAATAAAAAATAACCCAAATAAATTATCAATTTGTGAAAAACTTTAGACATTTGGGCAACAGTGCACGCATATGTGTTCGGCTAGTGGTATAATGTGGCATAATTTATGACATGTTCGATGATTTTAGACGTATTCAGAACAATTACAAGAATACCAAACAACAGTGAAGGAAACACAAAAACAAGCACATTCCCACAAAATCGTAAAAGAATATAACTGACTAAGAAATACCGAAAAGATGAACTAAAAACCACATGTCCGACGAAGACAAAACGCATTGCGTGAGACCAAGAAGACGGCTCACAGCGGCGGATGAAGTGGTGAATGACCTGCTAGGGCTCAAGCGGGATGAAAACTAAAAAAAAAGAGAGAAAACTGGAAAGATAAGATAAAATGTGATAAAAAAATAAACAAAAAATAAGGAAATAGAAAATGTTAAAAGTAAAGTCTCTTTCGTGTGGCTTGACACGTTGGCAAATTTATCCGGACACTTCCAATGCATACAATGGTGTCCGTCTTATATTGAGGACAGTCGTGGGCGCCACATTAGCGTGGCGCCCATGACTAGAGATGCCCTTAGGGGTGAAAACGAAGAGAACTGGTTCGCGAACTTCTCGATCTGAGTTGGACAAGGTTATAGTTCCTCAAATTTCTAATGATCCAAGCTCAATTGGTTCGCGAACCAATAATATTATAATATTTATATATATTAATAATATAATATATATTTTAATATTTTATATACATTATATATATTAAAATATATATTATTTTTAATTAATTTGAACTCAAACCAAACCTCGAAACATAATTTTTTTGGTTTTCAAACCCGAACCAAACATTTATATTTTGAGCTGAACCCGAACCTTTAAAAACATTGAAGTTCGGCTAGGTTACAACCCCTAGTGCTAGTCTCCCCGCTTTGATGTTCCTCCCCTACAACTACAAAGATGGATTTTATATACTTACAAGATATTGTTGTTATTTTGGTATGGACTTTGAGTGGGTTGGATGCATAAGCCGTTGAGTTACTAAAGTGGGAAGCCTACTTTTCTGATCATACATTAGTGTCATACCGATATACGAAATTTCTAGGCCACCGAAATAATTATTAAACTAAGAGTGTATGATATTTATAATTTTTAAAAATTGTGAATTAATAAACCAATTATATCATTTTCAAATGTTTTGGACACAATTTTTTAACTATAGTTCAGAATCTTTACTTTATTTTAAAATTTGATGACATACACAAACACCACTCGTTTTGAAGCTACGATGCACGGGGATACGGGTGCGAGATGTGAAGTACAGAGTGCGACGATTTTAGAAGTATTCAATTTAGGAATGTGTAAAATTCAATATAATAAACTTATGAATATAAATATTTGAAATTTTCAAAATACAGAAATTTGTGAAAAGTAATGGTTTTTAGAACAATTTACAAATAAAGTATGAAATTTTTAATTCACATTTGATATATTCTTGTTCTCACCGCATTCGAATCACTTTTTTCCAAACCCACGAGAGCTTTTGCATAAGTTCTTATGTTACTCTCATTATCCCTATTTTTTTAAAAAAAATGTGTATAGATACGTGAATCTGTGCATCCACGCACCGATGAGTAAAATTCTCAAGTTTCAAGTACTCGTACAACATAAATTTTAAGTAAAAATATTATTTACTAAGAATGAATTAAAAATTGATAATTAAATTAGGTTAATTATCATTCTACACCTACATATAATGTATTATTATTATATACAATACAAATTTGATAAACTAAAATATTATGCTCATCTAATATAATGACCAATGCCAATTTTTAAAACATTGAATCCAACAACTCAACTTAGTGTCAATGTATAATTTGATTTTTATATACAAAAATATTGATTGTTTTTATACCATTCACTAAAAAGATAGATTTTTCATTTTTGCCTAATCTATTGCTCTCATCTATTGCAAACAATCTAAGATAATACACCTAAAATTTTGTTCGCACTTTAGTATGCCTAACACATTGTATGATTAGATCAGCACAAACAATTTTGTAAACAAACAAAATCATAGTACAACTTGTACTTGATGATATTTGCTCGGTAATTTAGCTAAATGAACCCTATGTGAAAACCCTCTGTGAAAATCCTTTCGGCTAAATAACCTAGTTACAAAAAGGATTTGCAGAATGATCTGTTTTACGAAATTATTGGTGGAATAGCCTACATTTATATATGTGTAATAAAAATAAATAATAT
Organism: Utricularia reniformis; assembly: GCA_009725065.1. Lineage (NCBI taxonomy): Eukaryota > Viridiplantae > Streptophyta > Magnoliopsida > Lamiales > Lentibulariaceae > Utricularia > Utricularia reniformis. Next base: position 41,854 of record RWGZ01001370.1, on the reverse strand, counting down.
ATATATATTAATTTAAAATATATAATAAATTAAATTATAATATATTAAACAATGTTTTTATATTGATACGAAATTTCGTACTTATTCAAAATTTGGTACCGATTCGGATCGTTATGAATTTTTTCATTCTTTCACGGTCTACCTCGAAAAAGCGGATTCCGATCCGGAAATTCGATAGCAATCAAAATACCGGAGTCGCCTGATTTTCGTCGTATTGACCGGTATGAAAATAATTATATTAAAGTCGAATTGATTATAAAGGGTTTGAATTCAAAATATTTACGATTATATTCATATAAAAATGCCGGATATGACATATAAAAATATTTTCATGTCATAATTTAATTTATTTAAACAAATTCTTACGATTTATTAAACGAATTTAATTATTTTTACGTAAATATTTTGAACCGATACGACAAAAACCGGGCGACTCCGGTATTTGGATCGCTATCGAGTTTTCGAGGTCGATCCGGAAAAAATGAAACAAAAAATTACTATTTCATAGTGATTCGAACCGATACGAAATTTTGGATCGGTACAAAATTTCGAAATAATATAAAAATATTATAATTTAATTTATTATATATTTTAAATTAATATATATATTATTTATTTTTATTACACATATATAAAGATAGGCTATTCAGCCGATAGTTTTGTAAAATATGTCATTTCACAAACCCTTTTTCAATACAGGTCATTTAACAAATAGAACTTTGTCAGAAAGGTTATTTACCAAATTTCCCTGATATTTGCTCATCCATTTACATATTAAGTGACAACATTGAACGTTCTTTTTAAATTATCGCAAGTCCACGATCGCTTAATATTCCACATTGTCAGACATAATTATGTAATGAATTTCATTTGAATTGTCCGCTCCGATTCATGTTTGTTGCCATTAAATCGCAAAAAACAAAAACCCAAAAAGACCATGCTATTTTTTACGAATCATTTTGCAACATCAAGTAAAACTCATTACTCATATCAGCAAAAAATATATTTTTCAGTGATGAAGACGAAATTTGTAACAATTCTTTAATAATGTGGACTAAATTAACCAAAATAAACTTTGAGTATACAAATTTTGGGAACCACTAACAATGTCAATGATTATATTTGGGAATTAATTTTACCACAACCATTGAACAACAATTTTGCTAAACAAGGCAAATTAGGGGATTAGTTTTGCCCATAAAAAAATTTGAGGATTAACATTAGTCATACTACATAAATATGAAGACTAAATATGTCAAATCAAGAAAGTAAGGGACCATTTGTGGGTGCCAAAATAAGTATAATGACCAATATAACTAAAGTAATTCACCACTATGCTATTGGAAATCATGGGGCAGATTTGTTGAAGCTTCGAAGTGGATGCATTGAAATAATAATATTTTTGAAGCGATNATTATAAAGTAACACAATAATTTATTAATCTTATGAAAATTATAATATAATTAAATCTTTTCAAAGTTTTTGCGGTTCAAACCGATTCGAACCACAGTTTGAACCGGTTCTTAGTGAACCAGACATTCTGGTTCGATAAAAATGAGCGGTTTAAAAACATAGTTTAAAATTGTCTAAATATGATCTCCAAAAGTTTTGAAATTGCGTATTTATCACTTAAATTTTAAAACGGTTTAAAAATGACATTCAAATTAATAATAATTGTTTTTTCGTCCATTTTATTGTTATTGATTTTGATAATTTATATGTTATTTTGAAATTTAAAAAAATTGTAGTTATAGTCATGGAAAACTGGTGATGATGTGTTTAAAACATTAACGGGTGTTGGATACTTGAATGATTTTAGATCTTCAGGAGTAAATTAGCAATTATACAATTTTGAGAGCATCACTTATTTTTAAAGCAAATGTGTATAATAGATACAAAATGATTATGATTGTATTAATACCTATCATAGAATTGTTATTAAATCATCATTGAACCACTATTAAATAGTGATTATTATTATTATTATATAAATATATAATTAAAATACTAAATTTATGAAAAATAGACTCGACCCATTAATAGTATCCGTTCTCTTTATATATTTAATTAAAAAAACAAATATTAATTCAACTATTCTCTTTGTTGAGATATTCACTATGTTTGGAATTATGATGAGGTGATCAATGCCATGGTTTTAAAAATCGGTAGGACCGGTGGACTGTAAATACCTTCTATTGATCGGATCGGTTTGATTGAAAAATTAAAAATAATATTAAAAAACAAATATTTCTTTACAAAAACTCAAAATAAATTTTTAAAATGTGTAATTAAATAATATAAAAAAAGTGTAACATAAACAAATGTTTATATTTATTTTTTCAGTTAAAGAACTAGAATTTTATGTATCAAAAGTACAATGATCCAATAATAATATGAAGTAAAATAAGAAAAATTCATCCAACTTAATCTGATAGACGATCTTCATAATTCCCCCTCGTACAGTTCGTCTAACTCTTAGGTCTATACATACCACTTTAACCTACTTTAAAAAAAACCGGTCTGATCGGGTTTGTAACGTAATAAAACCGGTTTTTAAAATACACTATTAATCGGTTTGAATCGGACCAGTAATGTCATAGATTCCCCGTCGAAACGGTTGGATCGGCCTGTTTGAACCGGTTTTTAAAACCATAGTCAGTGCAGTCAGTATATTGTGATTATATTTTACACAAACAAAACATTAATCTAAAACTGCGTTTATTAGAACATAAAAAACATCGATCTTTTGGCAACAAACATCAATCAACTACCAAAAAAATGCAGATGGTCAAATTTCAATTTTATCCCTTATTAGAAAATTTATACATTTTCAAAAAAATCCTGAAAAATATCAAATATATAAAATGTTAAATTATAAAATATATATAACAATTTAAAATGTTAACTTTTGAAATAAATAATTCATTATAAATTAATAATGAAAAATAATTTATATGTGTTTGACAATTAATTAAAAATATGGACAAAAAATTATTTCATGAAATCATATTTCAAATGCTCATTGAAATATGTCCATTCAATGCTTCAATCGTCCAACCAAATAAATTGGGTTTGCTATAAAAAATGATAATTAAAATATATCATATTTTAAAATAGAACCATTTAAAATCCAATCTAACTAAATTTCAAGAAAATTATATTATAAAAGATTAAATTATTTGAGAAACACATCTTAATTGTTTGACATAAATTATATAGACAGGTAATAACGCATCAGCTCAGCTCCAGTCCAATCCAGCTATTTCCTTTCCTTTCTTCCCCAACTTTCATCTCCATTTTCTTCCCATTTTCTTTCGAATCTTTCTTCCTCAACGCAAAATGAACATGATTCAAGACACAATAGGGATTCCCAGTTGCTTCTCTTCAAACGAAAAGGAAAACGATGACACTACAGCAATCACAAGATCAGGACAAAGCGTTGTCATGTCTGTTTATCGTACAAAGATCGCCGATCACTGTCGCCTTATTACAGTAACATGGTGTAAGAATTTGCTCTTACATGGATTATCCATTTCTGTTGAAGGACCCGAAAGTGAGTCTCAATACACATGTAAAATCGATATGAAGTTATGGTACTTAAGGAAGAAGAAACAAGGTTCAAAAGGGTTTCTCGTTGATGGGAAACTCGTTTATGTTTTCTGGGATCTCAGAGATGCTAGATTTTGCGGCGAGGCGGAGCCGGAATCGGAGTATTATGTGGCGGTTATCTGTGATGATGAAGTTGTGTTACATCTTGGGAATATGAAGAAAGAAGCTTATAAGAAAACTGGGTGTAGGCCTTCGTTGATTGATCCGATTTTAGTTTCGAAAAAGGAACATATTTTTGGGAAGAAGAAGTTTGTAACTAGGGTTCAGTTTAACGAAAAGGGAAGCTTCCATGAAATTGAAATTGAGTGTAGAGATAGAAGAGAATCAGAAATGGAGATAAGAATCAATGGGATTTCAGTGATTAATGTGAAGCATTTACAGTGGAAATTTAGAGGGAATGAGTGTATTAATTTGAACAAAACGAGAATAGAAGTTTATTGGGATGTTCATGATTGGTTATTCAGCTCTGGGTTACATCATGGTTTGTTTATTTTCAAGCCGAGTTTTGGGTCGCCGGAGTTGACGCAGAGCTCCGGCGGAGGTGAATTTTGCTTGTTTTTGTATGCTTGGAAGATGGAGAAGAATTACTAGGAAGTAGAAAAGGGGAAGAAAGGCACATGGGGGATTAGGCCCACGCCATGGATTGAAGGGAAATGAGTTTAGTTTACAGCTGGTGAAGATGATTGAAGATGAAGACAGATTGGATAACAAAACAAACCAGGCAAAAATCCTTAATCTAGTGACATCCCCATGTTCTATGCTTTTTTCAAACTCTTATTTCTTTGTAAAAAATATAATGGCATGTATATTTGGTTCAGCTTTTCGAAATTACGATATGTTTAAATTATTGTGGAAGAGTAAAAATCGGATGGATGATATTTAAGATCCTTATAATTTGTATGATGTTAAAATTCTTACGGGAGTGTACACGGATATGATGTATAATGAGGAGGATACCACNTTTTAAATTAATATATATATTATTTATTTTTATTACACATATATAAAGATAGGCTATTCAGCCGATAGTTTTGTAAAATATGTCATTTCACAAACCCTTTTTCAATACAGGTCATTTAACAAATAGAACTTTGTCAGAAAGGTTATTTACCAAATTTCCCTGATATTTGCTCATCCATTTACATATTAAGTGACAACATTGAACGTTCTTTTTAAATTATCGCAAGTCCACGATCGCTTAATATTCCACATTGTCAGACATAATTATGTAATGAATTTCATTTGAATTGTCCGCTCCGATTCATGTTTGTTGCCATTAAATCGCAAAAAACAAAAACCCAAAAAGACCATGCTATTTTTTACGAATCATTTTGCAACATCAAGTAAAACTCATTACTCATATCAGCAAAAAATATATTTTTCAGTGATGAAGACGAAATTTGTAACAATTCTTTAATAATGTGGACTAAATTAACCAAAATAAACTTTGAGTATACAAATTTTGGGAACCACTAACAATGTCAATGATTATATTTGGGAATTAATTTTACCACAACCATTGAACAACAATTTTGCTAAACAAGGCAAATTAGGGGATTAGTTTTGCCCATAAAAAAATTTGAGGATTAACATTAGTCATACTACATAAATATGAAGACTAAATATGTCAAATCAAGAAAGTAAGGGACCATTTGTGGGTGCCAAAATAAGTATAATGACCAATATAACTAAAGTAATTCACCACTATGCTATTGGAAATCATGGGGCAGATTTGTTGAAGCTTCGAAGTGGATGCATTGAAATAATAATATTTTTGAAGCGATTTCAAAACTTTTTTTAAATTTGTAATTATCATAATTTAGAAAAAAAAAGTATTAACTAAAATGAGTACTTATCATTTGCTTTCTTCCTTTTTTTATTGGTTTCCATGTGGTATTACCCATCTTCATCATGTCATGTATATATTTCCGTCTTACTCCTTTTGTGTTATTGCGAAATCATGTGTACAAACCTCTAGCATAACTTATATTTCCTGGTTTGCGTGGTGTGCTTCTACGCACACTAGAACATGGCTTCAAATTCCAGGCTTCCAGCATCTTAACCCTTGTATGCACTTCACATGCGCTTCGTAACTTTAGATTGTTTTGGGGCATTTATGAAGGAGTATACTGAAGTCCTAAATATGGGTGGGTATGGGACGGCCTGTAAAAAATAAGTGTATGAATTAAACCACAAAATTCAATTAGTCAATGTGTAGTCATGTACAAGTTGATATAAGACAAAATTTTATTATTTTTTTTTTATTTAACTAATTTTTAAAAAAGTTAATATATATTATATAAATTATATTGAATTTCTAACCTCTTGGATAATCTGTTAATGGATCAAGAAAATTACATAACCCATACAGGGTGATGGATTCGGAGAATTGCGCAAAATACTACCGATTTTAAACTGGTTATGTTTTTTACCATAGTTTTTCTAAAGATTTTTCTTCAATTCTCCTTAGCCAAACTCGACTCTATTTAGCTTAAATACATTTGTAAAAAATACAATTTACGGTTCTCCATTTAACGTAAATTGACATCGTTGAGAGCTCAATTTAGCCTAACGTGAATTGACTTATAGTTAGGGCGATCGTAACTAATCAATTCATCACAAATAATATCGTAACTAATCAATTCATCACAAATAATATCGTAACTAATCAATTCTTCACAACTAATATCGTCACTAATAAAATTGTCACAAGTAATATCGTAGCTAATCAATTCTTCACAATTAATATCATAACTTATCAAATTGTCACAAATAATATTATAACTAATCAATTCGTCACAAATAATATCACAACTAATCAATTCTTCACAACTAATATCATAACTAATTAAATCGTCACAAGTAATATCGTAGCTAATCAATTCTTCACAACTAATATAATAACTTATCAAATTGTCACAAATAATATTGTAACTAATCAATTCGACACAAATAATATCGTAAATAATTAATTCTTCACAACTAATACCGTAATTACTCAAATCGTCACAAGTAATATCGTAACTAATCAATTCTTCACAACTAATATAACTTATCAATTCGTCACAAATAATATTGTAACTAATCAATTTTTCACAACTAATATCGTAACTAATCAAGAATATGAAAATAACGGAGGAAAGCAAGAAAGAAAAAACTTGGGCAAAAACGCGATAGGGAGAAGAAAGTCGTGGGCTGTTAAATATAAATCAATTCGTGTTAGACTAAATCGAGCTCCCCAACACGGTAAATTTACATTAAATTGAGCANGTATTGAGTCGGTCGGACCGATACGACCTGAAGTGGCACCCTAACCGTTCATTCAAATTGGTTTTAAAAACTAGTTAAAAACACGATTTTATGACAGATTTCGTTGAGGAGAAAATATCCCTCGTTACTCTTCCGATACTTAGCGGTGAATATACTTTCTTCCGGAAAACCCTAGCAAATTCATTTGGGGAAAATATTCTGAATTCATAGAGATAACTTGTTTCACTGTCTAGAATCTATCCCATGATGAGAAGAAGGAAGTCGGCTAGACATTACAAGATCACAAGGAGGTAAACAATAATGTTGATCGGATCGGTGAGATTGCGTCTGTTGATTTATAATCAGATTCCATTGCCCAGGGCAATATCTCACATTGGGAACGAAGAAAAACTGTATGCGTTTGATACATAAAGATTAATTCATTTTCCTTGTCGGTGGAAAGTTTCGCGCTGGTATTCTTGGTTTTCGAGCCTTCAGTTAAGAAGTAAGAGTTGAGCATAGCTAACGTGTGGTTTTCTCTGCCATTCTTGTTCCAGACGAGAACTATTGGTTTTCTTCAATCGTCGTGATGAGGGAAAGCAAATCTGCAAGGGATTGTGAGAACATAAATGTCGACCGGTTGAGTGAATTGCCGGATGCCTTGCTTTGTCACATTATGTATTTCCTACCAACAAAGAATGCTGTAGCGACGAGCATCTTAGCGAAGAGGTGGAAATTTCTCTGGAAATATGTCCCTAAGTTGCTTTTTGATAGAAGTTTGGAACCACCTGATTCTCATTTTTATGGCAAAGGTTATCATGAAATTGTACTCTCCAGTAACAAGTATGCTTCAGTTGTTCGTAAAGTCCTGCGCTTGCATAATGTTGTACCTTTGGATACTTTTAGCCTTATCTATAGCATTGATTTGAAAAATTCTGATTTGGATGAATTTGTTCGCAAAGCCATTGAACGTGGAGTTAAAAATATTGAGATTTCACGTACTAAGGATAGTTTTAGTAGAATCTTATGTGAAAAGGGGGACAAGCTTCCTAAGTCTTTGTTCATGAGTAAGAATCTTGTTAGTTTGAGAATTCAGGGGTGTTTTATAAGCATCCGAAAAAGTGAAGTTGTTTCTTTATTCAGCCTAAAAGATCTTTATCTAGACGGCATTGACTATAAATACGATGAAATTACCCTTCATGATCTAATATCTGGTTGTCCTGTTTTAGAAAAGCTGACCTTGAGACATGATCCACCTGGTTCATGTTTTACAAATCTTCCAGAGTCCTTGTTGAACAATAAAAATATTGTTAGTTTGAGTATTCATGGCTTTAATCTATGCATTCCGATCGATAGGATTGATACTATTAGCCTTTTGAGCCTTAAGGAGCTTTGTCTAGATGAGATCGACTACAGAAACACAGAAAATGCCTTCGATGAGCTGGTTTCACGCTGTCCTGTTTTAGAAAAGTTGACCCTTAAACAGGTTGAAATGCAGGACTTTAGGAAATGGAAAATATTATCTCAGACGTTGAAGTATCTGGATGTAGAATTATCTCTTAATGAAGTTAACCGTGATTATTTCTCGGATTTCAGCTGCGACTCCGATTGCTTCTCTGAATCCGAAATGGACTTCTTCTTGTTTGACGAACCTGAATCGTTCAAATGGAAAATGGAAACTCCTTCACTCATTTCATTTCATTTATGGTTTCATTTCATTAGAAACCATAGTGTTAATCTTCCATTTAAATGTCTCGAAAACGTCTCCAGCATCAAGTCACTTAAATTTCACTGTGATCACGTCGATGTACGACTCGACTCCTCTCTATATCAATCTACATTGTTATACTGTTGATGAAAATTGTTCTTTTTGCAGGTAAACAGCCGTCACAGAGATTACATGGGATCAACTGGAGAGTTTCTTAACTTGGAGAAACTTGATTTTTCAAGTGACGGGTGGTTTCTTTTCAAGATTCTTGAAAATGCAGGTAATCTGAAAGACTTGATTATTCACAATTTCTCGAATAATCATTTGGTGATCCCGAAACGTGTGCCGAAATGTATGATAACACATCTCGAAAGGGTTACTTTTGTGGGATATGATTTTTCAAATGAAGAGCTTAGGATGGTAAATTATCTTTTAAAAAATGCTCTTGTTTTGAAGAAGATTACATTATGTTGTTTTCATGAAGAAGACACATCTAATGTTACCAGTTTGATGAGTAAGATTGAAGAGGTGGAAAAGCTTTCTGATAAGATAGAATATCATGTACATGAGGTTTGTTCTTAAGATATATTATTTTGTTATTTTGTCTTTTTTGTGAGTGATATAAAAAACATTCAGTTATTTTGTATATAAAGATTAAATTGACATCGACACTAAATTGAGTTGTTTGATTCAATGTTTCAAAATCGATATTGCTCTTATACTAGATGAGTCATGTATTGTGTATACTAGATTTGTATCAAATAATAATAATTTGTATGTAGACGTAGAATGATGAATTAGATTATTAACCTAATTTAATATTTATTTTTTTAATTCATTCTTATTATATAATATTTTTATTTAAAAAATGAGTGGTGTTTGTGTATATTTATTCAACTTCAAAATAATTTAAGATTTCATGCCCTTATAGTTAATAAATACATACTAAACACTTAAAATTGATATAATTGATGTTATTGACCTAAAAAAAATTTTAAGTTGTAATATCAATATTGTCAAAATCGTATCAAACATTGAACCGATTGAGTTAGATGTTTAAGGTTTAAAGGTTGAACTATGAGAATTGAGCCGGAATGGATTTAGCTTACAAAAATAATTTAAAAATTTTACACATTTTTTGCATAATTGAAGCATATTTGTGAATCCAAAATTGCATCCTAATCTTACTTCTAAAACAACAAAAGCAATTCATCAAAACCTAAAAAGAGCAAACATACAAAACAATTCACCAAAAGAACAAGTAAAATTTATAAATAAATGAGAGATCAACACATAAAAACTCAATCATACTTGATTTTTTAACACCTAAATTTATTGCAAACCGATCGATTCGAGATAAATATATTTATATATATTAATTATGTATGAAATCAAACGTCAAATTATAAATTTTAGTTTTCGAATCAAAACCTTATATATTTGCCTATTTGGAATGGGAACTTGAAATTTAAAAAACTTAACTTCAAATTGATCTCATAAATCCTTTTTAATGTTGATTTGTCATTTATGTAAAATTTCAAACACAATTTTTGGACATTGGGTTCAGTTGGCGGGAAAATGTCTCTATTTCCCATACTTCTAGGGCCCTAGGATCAGTTAACAGACTTTCTTCCGGTAAACCCTAGCAAATCCATTTGGGGAGAGATTCAGGATTTAATTTGTTTCTCTCTGATTCTGGATTCTACGTATTCTCATGATGAGAACTTCTCAGCATTAAGGTATTTTCCGAATTCGATTTTACTTCTCAATAGTTAGCCCGCTAGAATTTGCAAGGAAATAGACATTGATGTTAATCGATCAGTGAGTTTGCGCCTATGAATTTATAATCAGATTCCATGTGGAACGAAGAAAAACTGTATGCATTTCATGTTTATACTTTAGATTAATTATTTTTTATTGTCGGCGGGAAGTTTCCCGCTTTTGCTATTCTAGGATTTCGAGCCAACGAGATAAGAAGCTGGACAGACTATAATTTTGGTGGAAGAAGCGTATCTGTCATGTGGTCTTCTCTGTAATTCTTGTTCCAGAGACTATTGGTTTTCATCAATCTTCATGATGAGGGACGTCAAATCTGCGAGGTATTGTGAGAACATAAATGTGGACAGGCTGAATGAATTGCCAGACGCCTTGCTTTGTCACATTATATATTTCCTACCAACCAAGAATGCTGTAGCAACGAGCATCTTAGCGAAGAGGTGGAAGTTTCTCTGGAAATATGTCCCCAAGTTGCTTTTTGATAGAAGTTTGGAACCACCTGATTCTCATTTTTATGGTAAAGGTAAACCTAAAATTGCACTCTCCAATAACAAGTATGCTTCAATTGTTCGTAAAGTCCTGCGCTTGCAATATGTTGTACCTTTGGATACTTTTAGCCTTTTCTATAGTATTGGTTTGAATGATTCTGATTTGGATAAATTTGTTCGCAAAGCCATTGCACGTGGAGTGAAAAATATTGAGATTTCACGTACTAAGAATGGTTTTAGTAGAATGGAGTTCGGAGAATTGGGAAAGGGGGACAAGCTCCCTAAGTCCTTGTTCATCAGTAAGAATCTTGTTAGTTTGAAAATTCACGGGTGTTGTCTGTACATCCCAACTGGTGCTGCTGTTTCTTTATTCAGCCTGAAGGATCTTTATCTAGACCAAATCGACTATGGATACGATAAAGATACCCTTCATCATCTAATATCTGGTTGTCCTGTTTTAGAAAAGCTGACCTTGAGACATGATCCACCTGGTTCATGGCGTGCAAATGTTCCTGTATCCGTGTTGAACAATAAAAGCCTTGTTAGTCTGAGCATTCGTGGCTTTAATCTATGCATTCCGACCGAAGGGACTGATACTATTAGCCTTTTGAGCCTTAAGGAGCTTTGTCTAGATGAGATCGACTACAGAAATAAGGAAAATGCCATTCATGAGCTGATTTCATGCTGCCCTGTTTTAGAAAAGTTGACGATTAAACAGATTGAAATGCAGCACTTTAGAAAATGGAGAATATTTTCTGCGAGTTTAAAGTATCTCAATGTAGAGTTATCTGTTAATGGTGTCAACTGTGATGATGCCTCCGATTACAACTACGACTCCGACTGCTTCTATGAACCTCTCTTTGAATCCAAAATGGTCTGCTACTTTTTTGACAAATATAAATGCTTCAAATGGAGAATAGAAACTCCTTCCCTCGCTTCATTGCATTTAAGGTTCAAGTATATCAAAAACCATAGTGTTAATCTTCCATTTACATGTCTCGAAAACGTCTCCAGCATCAAGTCACTTATATTTCACTGTGATATCGTCTCTGTATGACTCCTCTCTCTGTTTTTTATAGCAATCTACATTGTTATACTCTGTAATAAAAATCATTGTTTTGCAGTTAAACAGCCGTCACAGAGATTACATGGGATCAACTGGAGAGCTTCCAAATTTGGAGAAACTTGATTTTTCAAGTGATTGGTGGTTTCTTTTCAAGATTCTTGAAAATGCAGGTAATCTGAAAGACTTGATTATTCACCATATCTCGAATAATCATTTGGTGATCCCGAAACGGGTGCCGAAATGTATTTTAACACATCTTGAAAGGGTTACATTTGTGGGATATGATTTTTCAAAGAAAGAGCTTAGGATGGTAAATTATCTTTTGAAAAATGCTCTTGTTTTGAAGAAGATTACATTATGTTGTTTTCATGAAGAAGATACATCTAATGATACCAGTTTGATGAGTAAGATTGAAGAGGTGAAAGATCACTCTGATAAGATAGAGTTCCATGTACATGAGGTTCGTCCTAGAGGTATATTCTTGTATTGTGATAAACTCTAGTGAGAATATATCTTTTGTAAATGATCTTTTTGTGCTGTTTTTGGCTTCCTTTGTTTTTCATGAAGTTGGGATAAATTTATCGGATAAATTGTTTTTGTCGTTGTAGTTTTCTATAATGTTATCGTGTTTTGATCTAAATAATTATATATGAAGTATGTTAACTTAGTGTTAATACGAATTTTTGTTCTTATATTATGATTTGGTGAGTGATTAGATTAAATTATGCTTATTGCAACTTATTTATTATTTGTATGTTTAAGAACCACATCATTTGTATTGTAGATGAATGCAACAAATTCTGCAAAAATCAATCTTTTTTGGGAATGATGCTAAGTTGAGTAGTTTGATTCAATGTTTAAAAAATGGGTACTGATCATTATATCAGATGACCTTGGTACATCAGTTTATCGAACTAGTATTAGATATAATAGATTTGTAGAGAAATAATAATAAAGTGTGCAGTTGTAGAAGGATAAATCATGTCATTAATCTAATGTAATCATTCAATTTTTCAACTCATTATCAATATTCATAAAAAAATAATAAGGAACATTTTTTGCTTTTTAGTTTATTTAATGTTATTTAAAAGATTGGTTATTAGTTTAATGCGATTAGTGTTATGAGAATGCTAAAGATTTCCCATAACGCTTAAGGAAATACGGTTTTGTCCATCCAGTTTTTCATCACGTCCACACCCATGGTTACATGGGTGTTGATTGATGTGATGCTGCGGAAATACGGTAGGTGGATAAGGGTTTGGGCGTCATTTATCTATGGAAATGGTTTTATTTATTTATATTTAATTATATAATTGATATAATTATATTATATAACCAACCAAAAACTTTTATGAGAATAAGTGAGAATGCAAATGATGTAGAAAATTATGAGAAAAGTTAATGTATATATAAATTTTTTTAATACGATTAATGTTATTAGACATATAACAAATAAATAGATAAATAATAAATAAAATTATAAAAATATATCTAACAAAAATAAATTATATCTTAATTGAGATTAACGAATGCTAAATAATTCAACAATAATTGAAACATATAACAAATCAATAATTAAAATTACAAAAATATATCTACAAAAAATAAATTATATTTTAATTGAAATTACGTATGGTAGACAATAAGATGCAAATATGGTAAACAATTTTGAGAAGAAATGAGATATATATGTAAAACATTTTAATGCAATTAGCGTTAGACATATAACAAATAAATAGAAAAAAATTACAAAACATATCTATAAAAAATAAATTATACCTCAATTGAAATTAGATAATGTCAAATAATCTATGTTGCACGATTCTTGGGAGTGTGTATTTCAACGCACCCCAATGCATCGGGTGCAAGGTGCGCGAATCATTATTGGGTGCGTCATTATGAAACTTCATTCTCTAAANTGGGACAAATCACACCCTTATAAACTATAATTTTTCTATTGGATGATATTCAACACATGCTTCTTCCATAATGGAAGATCCGGCAAAGCTTCTGGTTAAAAATTGGACATATCATTATTTAGCATACAATAGAGATCAATGCGATATCCTTCACGAGGGCTTTCTTCTTTCATGTTTGGGAAACTCCTATAGAAAACACTTTATTATGGATGTCAGGTTTCAGGCCATCAACAGATATATTTCTAGTTGAAACCTTAATCAACGCTAAGGATAAAAATATACACCTTTAGGATTGACCGATGAGCAGTTAAAAAGAATTGAAGTGTTAAAATTGAAGATAGAGGTGGAGGAGGAAAAAGTTGACATGGAAATGGAGAGACAATAGCTTATGTTGCCTGGCCCTCAAGTGAGTGTTGAAATATATCCCACATCGGATGTTGAAATATAAAATGTCTAGTTTATAAGAGGAGTGATATCATAAGTAATTGATTTGTCTCAAGTCTTTTCAATGTGATTTACTTCTCTTATGAACTTGGCTGCACTCCCCGACCCATTGAATCCTAAATTTCAAGATGTTATCGGAGCTTCAGTGTGGGTTTCGAGCTGGTTTGTACCGGTTTAGATAAAAAAACTCGAGTAGAAAAGCGCATCAGACCTAGGCGACAAAAATAGATCGACCTATTATTCGAGCACTACCGAGCATATTGAAGCAAATCTGAATAGAAACAAGACCAGTTCGACTTGAGAGGGAGTGTTGAAATATATCTCACATCAGATGTGGAAATAGAAAATGTCTAGTTTATAAGAGAAGTGATATCATAGGTAATTCACTTGGCCAAAGTCTTTTCAATGTGATTCACTTCTCTTATGAAATGGACTGCACTTTCCGACCCATTGAATCCTAAATTTCAAGAGTGAGATGGGTTTATAGAAAGGATATGAAAGCCAAGATGAGCGGAGATGCTGATGAGATAGCAGCGCCGAGAGCATTGAAAGAGATGACGATGAATAGATTGATGGAAAGGTTGGTGCATTTGATAAATTTTACTGATATAGTCAAGTTAAATGTGTTGAAAGGTTTGCTAGACATTTTGAAAGCGAAGCAGCTGTTGTTTTTTTGGCTTATTAGTCATGAATTATTATTGATGTGAACTTTAGGACCGAGTACCTTGTGATGGGCAAGACCCATTAATTACTGGGCTAATTCAAATGGTGGAAACGAATTCTTGCAGCCCATTTGCACACTTAAGGAAAAGCGGCCCGATGTTTAACGAGAGGACCGAAGATAACCTTAGGCGAAATAAAGCGTTTTCTGGTAACTGGTTCCTTGGTTCGGTCCGAACGGTTACAGGTTCTTGTTTTCCACGCTTCGGGCCCCCACACGTTTACCACGCTTCGGGCCCGATCACGCAGACAACGCCTCGGTCCCAAACTCGTTTTACATCCCGCGATAACAACCTCTAACAAACCTGTCAAAGGCGGTTACAGAGCGTGATTTACACAAACCGTTAACTCTATAAATACAGGGCGCGACGACGGAAATAGAAGGACCTTTTGGACGCGTAAGAACATGCCGTTACCCTGCCAGAGTTCTTTGCTTTCTTGTCATTTTCATTAAGCCTCTGTTGTATTCATTATGGATTATTTGATTAGTGAACAGGCTAAGAGTATAATCTACTCTTAGTCAAGTGGTTTTCACCCCAATTCCTGGGGTTTCCACTATACATTGTTGTGCCACCGTTTATTTCCAGTTTTCAATCGTCTTCCATAACAAAAACAAATCAGAACCGAGTTCGTTTGCTAAACGAACCGGACGACTGTTAGTACCCCCTAAAAAGGGACTATAACAGTTTTGCGCCGTCCGTGGGGATGATTCTCTAATCCCATTTGAGTTTTCTACCAGGGATAGGATAATCAAAGGCATGGCGACTGGAACTCCGACAAATGATAGTGACGTGCTTCCCGACAGTCTCCCAGCACCAACATTCACTTTACAGGATCTGGAAGCTGTCGTCAGGAAGGTGGTACTGGAAATTACGTCGGAGAAAAGTGGAACAGAACCACCGGCTGTTTCAAGCCCTGTTCCCAAAAGCAGAGGATACGAGAGTGATCCTGACGAGCGCAGTACTGATAATGAAGAAATCATCAGGCGTGGCGTAACAATGAGGAGGCTTAGATATCGGTCTACTCCTCCCCCCCCAGCCAGAGCTCTAACTCCCGCTCCTGGAAATGATCAGGAGCAGATGCAGCGACGAATTGATGAGCTCACTAGGGAGTTGGAGAGCATGCGTGCGTTGAGAGATTGCGAACCTAAGCTGGGGTTTGAGACTTTAGCAAGAAAACGAAGGGTATAAGGAAGGTCATTTGACACTTTAGCAAGAAAATGATTGAGAGAGAGAAAATGGAACAAATTCCCGGTTAATTTAATCAAACTTTGCATACCCTTCTTTATCTAATCAAATTTATTATCTTAATTTATTACATTTAACATATATAATACAAAGGGATGATGGCGTGCCCTAATAATTATAATACAATGCTCTATATATTACTTGTCTATAATATTGATCTTGTTTGAAACTGCAGTTCATCGCCCAGTGCGGTGAACGTGCCGCCGTTTTTTTCATTTTAGCTAAACATGTTTAACAAGTACGTTCGTTTCACCGCTTCAAACTACGGTGAAGTGACAGTACGTTTGAAACAGTGGTGGGTAGAACGCAGTTGTTTAATGACTATTATACCATTACTTTAAAATTAGGGTTTATAATTAATTTTTATCAAAATTAATTTAAATTCTTATTAGTATTAATATAATTTTTATTATTATTAATTTTTATTACAACTGTTTAAAATTCATGTTTATATTAATTTTTATTAATATTAATTTATTTAAGAGCTTTCGGACTTTGTAGAGATGAAACACGATTGGAATATGGAAGTACAAATTTCCGTTGACCCATCACATATCGATGTTGAACTCATACAAGATAACTACATGATTTGAATTAGAAAGGAAATACGTTATTGTATTGCACTAGCGGGATTGGAGAAGATGGTCGATTTAGATGATTCACTTTTGTCAATATTTGTTTTTTGATACTTTTGATCAATAATTTATTAGATTCTAGCAATTTTTTAAATAACAAGTTTATCATAATCAATATAAAATATAATTTGTAATACATTTTAATTAAAAATAAGAACAAAATAGTCATTTTATGAAATAACTATTACTGCACCGCTGTTTCAAAACAGTTTTTTAAAATCACGATCAATTTACCTCACAGCACAGTACAGTCATCTCACCTCACTGCTATTTGCCAAACATTGTTCCAAACGTATCCATTATTCATTCCTTCATACACAGCAGAAGCTAATTTACATAGTCACATATTAATTCATTATATGTGACTAATTTACATAGTCACACATAAAATCGTATAAAATTTCTTACGAAATAAACTACAACACTTTCTTCTTATCCTGACTCGGATCTTGACAACGTATATTCTAATGTTCGTCTTCACTACATGTGTAACAATATTTCATTTAGTGCTACTAGAGTTATGAGAACAAACAAACAATATAATAATGAAATACATACATCACATTAGCATGAAATTTAACACATAAACATAAGCACATAATCTGTAGAATGTTGCTCTTGTCGTGTTAAATTTACCAATATAATAGTTCTGACCCCTGCCTTAATACTTTGCTGACGCATCACCAAGAATTAAGGAACGTAATTCATTAATCGCTTAGTATCAGAAATGAACAAAAGAGTGACCAATCCACCGACATTTTCAACTTTCAGTCATACCTCACTTCTTAGCATAATGTGAATCTGATGTGATCACATAATGTCCTACTCCTCCATGGCCCTGGTTTATTTAACAGGGCCATGGAGGCCCCAATCAGGAGAAGTAAGGATGATGACTGGTGGCATAATTTGCATGCGGTCCAGGCATCGTCCCATCAATCTGAAGGCATATCAGCCGCCTTGGGAGATTTGATGCTCCCCTATTCTGAAGAGATATGGGCAGCAGTCCTATATCGGCATTATCGCAACCCCGAGGGGTTGCCGACATTTCGTGGTGATGGTGATCCAATCGATCACGTTGCCGATTTCGAATTGCGCATGGGAACGGTTCGGGCCTCGGATTCACTAAAGTGCCGAATCTTCGCGGCAGGGTTACAAGGCGACGTCCGAACGTGGTTCAAGAATTTGCCTGCCCGATCCATACAGTCGTATGGTAGATTTATTTTGGCCTTCTCTGAGCAATTTGCTGCAAATGTAGGACCGCCCCGAAGCAGGCAGGAACTATATCAACTGAAATATATCCCGGCAAAGATGAGTCTTCGGTCCTTCATGGAGAAATTCAACAGGACCGCCCGGGGTATCATGCTCGAGCTCCGGGATAAGATTGATATTCTACAGCAGGTCCTAGGACCGTGCGGCCTTTCGGTTAGCTTGGTAAAGAGCCCACCATCCACCTTGGGAAAACTTCTCCACAAAATCAACAAGTATATTAAGGTGGATGAAGCGCTGGGGCTTGGTTATCGGAAACCTGGCGGGAGTTCTGAGCCCGCAGGTGATCATAGGGTTTCCTACCCTAAGAAGCAGTCACGAGAAGTAGCAGCTGTAAGCGAAAAAGACGTCCCCTCGAAGCAGGAGGACAATCGGGTGTATTGGGAGTTGCATCATAATCGCGATCACTCGACCCTGAAGTGCCCGCTGTTGAAAGAGAAAGTAGCGACAATGAATAAAGAGAAGCCCGACCGGAATGGTCAGAAGGGCAAGCGAGCAGAATTCCCCCGAAGGGGCCACCAAGGTGACAATCGTCACATGCCGCGGGGAAGAGATAATCGGGGACAACCCCGAAAATATAATGATCGGACGGAGGACTGACGGTCTCCTCCGCCACAACAAGAAAGAGGCCAACACGGTTGTGAGAACCGTGGTCAGGGCTGAAGAAGAAGATGGCGGGGTCGTGGCGGTAGAGCCCCGCAGAACTGGGTGGAAGACAGGAGCAGGCCGCTCCTCCACCTGCGGAAACTGGTGCCCAACCTCCTCAAAATGAGGTGGCACCAAGAGAACTGGACGGAGATATTTATGTTAACTCCGGTGGTTTAAGAATAAATGAATCGGTTCGGGACCGAAAGAGAACTGCGCGCGGAGACTCCGCCGAGAGCTCCGAGTCTGTGGCGCTGGTGAAATATGATCCAATGGAACGATCCTCTTCCTTCAGAGAGGACATTATTTTCACCATGGCTGATCGGGAAGGGATCACCGATCCAAGCGACGACCCCCTTACCATCACTGGGGTCATCGGGAATCGTCGTGTCCACAGAATCTTAGTGGACACTTGGGATTCGTGCAATCTAATGAAGCGCGAGGTTGCCGAAATGTTGGGAGCTGCTGCTCACGATCTCCCGATCGCTAACATAACTCTTTGGTCGTTCGACCAAAGGAGCGTTATTCCATGCGGGAAGATGTTATTCCCAGTTACCCTTGGAGAGCCATCCATGGACCGGCCAGAAGACCTGTAATTCATTATCGTTTGAAGTCGACCTGGCTTACAACGCTATTATCTGACGGACCGACCTTAGTAAGTTCGAAGCGGTCCATTCTACTTATCACATGATGCTCAAATTCCCCTCCATTCATGGAGTTATTTCTGTTAAGAGGGATCAGAAAGTAGCTAGGCAATGCTACATGAACTCGTGCCGAACTTTGTCACCGGTTAAAAGGGCCCGGGTGGATCTGCTGGAAGAGTTGCCGCACCCGAGGCAAGCAATGGAACCCGTAGGGTTCAAGTTGATCAACGTGGTTGAGGATGACTTAACCAAGACAACTCGCATCGGGGCACATCTAGCCCTTGACTTTGAAAAAGAACTGATCCACCTGATGAGAAGCCACATGGATATATTTGCTTGGACCCCGGATGATGTTCCGGGGATTGACCGATCCGATAGTGAACATCGGATCAACACTGAGCCAGAAACTAAGCCTGTTAGGCAGAAAATGAGACGCTATTCTCCTGAGAAGATCGAGATTATCCGGGCTGAAGTGAATAAGCTGCTACGGTCAGGATTCATCAGAGAAATCCACTATATTGAATGGGTTGCAAACCCAGTGGTGGTTTCCAAACCGGACGGGAAATGGCGAATGTGCATCGATTTTACCGATGTTAACAAAAGCTGTGAGTCAGACCCTTTCCCTTTGCCGCATATCGACCGACTGGTGGACGCTGTTGCTGGAAGCACCATGATGAGTACTATGGATGCTTATTCTGGGTATCATCAGATCTTCTTAGCTGAGGAAGATCATAAGAAATCATCGTTCATGACCGAAGATGGAGTTTACTGTTATGTGGTTATGCCATTCGGTCTCAAAAATGCTGGAGCAACATACCAAAGGTTGGTCAACAAAATCATTAGAGAATTGATCGGCCATATGATGGAAGTGTATGTTGAAGATATGATTGTTAAATCTATGAATGATGAAGACGACCTTTCTTATTTGTCTCGTTGTTTCGAAGTATGCCGAAAATATAAGCTCAAACTAAATCCAAACAAATGCTGCTTCGGGATCCGAAGTGGAAAATTTTTAGGATACTACGTTTCAGAGAAAGGCATAGAGGTTAACCCTGAAAAGGTGCATGCTATCATTGATATGCATCTTCCGAGAAACAAAAGAGAGTTTCAAAGGCTTACTGGCCGGCTAGCTGCACTGAGCAGGTTTATCTCGAAATCCACAGACCGAGCCTTACCTTTTTTCAGAGTGCTAAGAAAAGCAAGCCATTTAGATTGGACCGAAGAATGCGATCGGGCCTTCTCCGAGCTGATGACTTATTTAAGCACTCCCCCGGTGATGATAAGTCTAACTTGTGATGAACCTTTGGGGTTATATCTTGCGGTATCAGAAATTGCCGTCAGCGCAGCTCTGGTAACCATACGAGACGACATTCATAGACCTGTTTATTATGTCAGCCATTCTCTGGTACCTGCTGAAACCATGTATTCCACCTTGGAGAAATTCATGTTAGCTTTGAAAAAAGCTGTATCCAAGCTCAAACATTATTTTCAAGGCCGGACGGTCTATGTTTATACGGATCAATCTCTGAAAGTGCTCCTTAAACAGAAGGATTTGAATGAGAGATTGGCAAAATGGGCTATCAAACTCAGCGCTATGTATCTGGAATTCCTGCCCCGAAGGGCGATCAAAGCTCTTGTTCTAGCCGATTTCGTGGTTGAAATGACCCGATCGGCCATTTATCTTAACCAAGAGGATGATCGATGGACGATCTATGTAGATGGGTCAACCTTCGGGGGAAGAGGAGCGGGCATTACCCTGACAACGGTACAAGGTGATCTTATTCATTCCGCAGTCAAATTTTCCTTTGCTGGAACAAATAATGTGGCAGTATTATCAGGAATGACATTGGCTCGAAAACTGGGAGTTAGCAGAGTACGAATGTTCTCAGACTCGAAGTTAGTAGTAGAACAGTTCGCAGGGAGATTTGAAACTCATGATCCGATGATGACGTTATATTGCGCCAAAGTTCTGAAACTATCCAAAAAGTTCAGTGAGTTCTCTCTTGACCATGTGCCACGGGAGCAAAACAACGTTGCCGACGCACTCGCCAGATTGGCCTCGGGCATACCTGACATAGAGCCAAGCACTATTTCGGTCCATATTCAGGACCGACCTTCGGTCGAGATTCCAGTGACCGAGCAATCTATTGAAGAGATCGGGGCTCTATGCCATGAACTCCAGGGCTTGAATATTGACGCTATTGAATCTCCGGAAGAACCCAATTGGATGGACTCCTTTATTAAATACCTCTCAAACGACTATCTCTCTGAAGATATGTCTGAAGCCAGGAAAATAGAGGTCCGGGCTAAGAGATTTACCTTAGTCGACGGACGCTTGTTTAAAAAGAGTTTTGAAGGCCCGTTTCTTCGCTGTTTATCTCCTATTGAGGCTGAAGCCATCATGATTTATGTTCATGAAGGGATATGCGGCATTCATTCAGGGGCTCGATCTTTATACCACTGCATCATCAGAGCTGGATAATTTTGACCAACATTGCTTGCTGATGCCAAGCAATATACTAAACGTTGTGTCATATGCCAATAACATGCTCCACTCCCGCAATTGCCTGGGGCTCCCTTATCGATTACCCCATGACCTTGTCCGTTTGATAGATGGGGGATCAACATCCTCGGACCATTTCCTCGGTCAATAGGGCAAAGAAAATTATGTATTGTAGCGGTGGAGTATTACTCGAAATGGATTGAAGCAGAAGCAGTAGCCATCATCTCAGAAAAATTAGTCAAGCACTTTATATGGCGAAATATTGTGAGCCGCTTCGGGATTCCCCGAGCGCTCGTATCTGATAATGAGACTTAGTTCCGCGGAAAGAGCATACGGGATCTATGCACCAAGTTGGACATCATCCAACATTTTTCATCAGTAGCTCATCCCCAAACTAACGGACTTATGGAGGTATCTAACAAGGTTATCCTGAAGGGATTGAAAACCAAGTTAGAAGATTTTGGAGGTAAATGGCCCGAACAAATCTATGAGGTCCTATGGGCATACCGAACTACACCTCGCTCAACAACCCAGGAATCACCTTTCTCATTGGTGTATGAGACCGAAGCTGTTAGCCTGGTGGAGGTTTCCACCCGATCACCTCGGATATCTCAATACGATGAACATATGAATGGTGAAAATTGGACCTCGAGATGATCGAAGAATAGAGAGATGCAATTTATGCATGGATGTGTGCTTATCAGCGAACTATGGAACGGGCCCAAAACAATCGAGTCCTCCCAAGAGAATTCTTTGAAGGCGATCTCGTCCTCAGAAGCATTAAAGTGCAGAGGAACGTTGGAAAGCTGGACATAAATTGGGAGGGACCGTATCGAATATCAAAGAAATTGGAATCAGGTGCGTATAAACTTGAAAAATTGGATGGTATAGAGGTCCCTCGAACTTGGAATGTCATGATTTAAGGCGATATTTCTTGTGAATCTTCGATTAATGTGTTTGACTCAATGAAATACATTCTCTTAAACGTAAGTAGAAAACAAGTAAGTACAAATACAAACTATTTCTAATGGAATGATGGACCGATCTTGAAGTTTGGTGGCTTAGGACGAATCTGGAGTGGTGACCGAAGCTTCTTGTCCGCAAGGCTCCCAAGTTTTAGTGACCGCTCTGACGAGTCAGATGCTCCTGCACTTGCCCAGCCCCATGGATGAATTGTGATTCTCCCAGAACTCATTACGAACTAAAACACTCCCTTCAACGGCATTCAGTCTTTAGGAATGACCTTTTGTACCTATGAAATCTGCTACGATAAAAGGAATGGAAGTCAGCATATCGAAACATAAGATCGGTCCTAATATAAGACGTATTATGAGCAAAGCTTGGCCAACAAAACCTAAGAGACTTTATTAGAACCAAGGATCGGCCGAAGCTCGTAAAGACTCATATTAAACTCAGACTACGCCTATCCAATCAAGTATTGACTCCAAGGACGGAATAAGAGTGACCCATACACAATGTAAAACGACCGATCCAATCAGAATTGATACGAATAAACCAAACATAATGTCTGGGACCGATGGTTAACTCCTTGTAAGTGTCCCCGATCTTACACTTGGTGATTAAAACAACTTCGTTAACATAAAACTTATTAGTTTATTTAGAAGTTCGTTATATTACTTCGTTCTGGCAATTAAAAGGATAAGAATTGAATGAAAAGAGTTGTATTGAAAATAAGAAGTAAGGCATATACAAAATATAAATGAAATCTAGCAAATCTGCACCTCTTCTTTATCTTCAATCTCCGGCTCCTGCGGTTCGGTCCGGGCCGCGAGCTGCTTCAGTTCTTCTTCCTGATCGGCCACCTTTTGGTTGACCGCTCTCTCCATCTCTTCAAAGAGGTAGAAGAATGAGTCTTCTTCCAGAACAGGTTCTTCCAAAGTTGGAATAACCTGAAACTTACCATCTTTTTCAAGTGGCTCAATCATCTTCCATCGCTCGTCCTCAGGGGAAAGCCCGAACTGCTGAATAACTTGCTCGCGCATGTTATCCAAATACTTGGCAGTATAAACCCCATGTATTTTATCCGCTAAAGCGAATAACAAAGGGGACCGAGCGAAACCCAGAACTGCTTCCTAAACTGAACCTTCGGTCGAAGTGCGGGCCCTTGTCAACTCTTCTTCCAAGGCCGTCTTGTCTTCTTGGGTCCGAAGGAGAAGCTCGTTCAGCTTATTCCTCTTCTCCTGGGCCCGACCTTGGACTTTATTGATTTCTTCATCTTTGGCCCACAGCTTGGCCTCCAGGTCGGCAATCCGCCCCTGAGCTGCTTGTCCTGTCTTCTCCAGCTCATAGACTTTATCGGCTAAGAGCGTGACCTCCGTCCAGGCCCTTAGCAGCTCACTATGCTTGATCTCAACTTGTCTTTTTGCAAGGTCAAGTTGATCTTGGACTTGTTGGGATACAACACTACCACCATGGTTCTTCTCCATGGTGATAGCAGTTGTGAAAGCTATCCTCAACATATGCATAAGATAACACATTTAAAAGATGAAACTTCAGGCCTTCATGTTAAGTAAAAGTTACCTTAGTGGTGAAGTCGAGGAAACCTTCCATAATATCTTCCCCAGATACGTCCGCCTGAACGTTCTCTGGGTTCTGCTCTCCGTAAAGGCGGAAGTCCTTCAGGAAAGCGCTCCTCCAGAAGGTTATTTTCCTCCCCTTGCTGAACCTGTCCAGCAGGCCCAGAGCAACTCCCCAGTCGGAGTTAGTCTTCGGGCCCGATGCAGGCTCCTTCAGAACGATCCCCTTAGTGGGGACCGGAGCGCTATCCCCTCTTCTTAGCCTTTTTAGTTCCTGCGGGGCTTCCGCTTCGGTCGCCCTTTTCCCTTTTCCTAAGGGGACCGACGGCAGGGAGACGTTCGCCTTAAGCTGAGGACTGGGGAGAACCTTCTCCACGGGAACGGCTTCATGCAGCAATAAAGCAATAGTTTTAGTACTAATAAAGGAGGTATTTCCGATTTGATAGAGGCTGGATAAGCTCAAAGAACGAATCCGAGCCTTTATCACCTCCTCTACCACTCCAAATACCCAAAGCACGGGCCCTTCTCCAGTTGAAGGCTGCCCTGTCCAGCGAAGGGTCAACGTGCCCGCGCCGGTTGTTTGGATCGGGGGGTTCCCGGACCCCGAAGGGACCAGCGTACCCCCAGTCGCTGATTCACTCCCCTCAGCGTTGCCCGATGCTTCGCGTTATCCTTCAGAAGGACGGACCGAAGCAGCTGCCATGCGTTTGAAGCGAGAGCTTGACATTGTCTCAGTCGAATCTGCAAAACAAATACATAAGGATCAGGAAGGTATAAAGTAAAAACATTACTTCATACCCGATCCTTCTGATGGATCAGAACTAGAAAACACCCCATTCGGGGCTGGGGCGCCAGCCCTACCCGCAACACCTATTCCTATTAATCTTCTCTCCCGAAGCAAATCTATTTGCCTAAGGCGTGCTTCGGGAGGGGGGAACATCGCAAGCGTATTTGCGGTGTCCGTGCGGGAGGGGTTGAACCTACTTCGGTCCAACTGACCTATGCGTGGGTGGGTTAGGCGCGGCCATACTTTCAACAGATCCTCTTTGGGGACTGTTATCCACACATAGCAGGTCTCCCACGCATGGAGAGACTCTTCTTTATCTACAATTGCGCACTCTTTGGTGCGCACCGCTATATAATACAACTTGCGGCAACCTAACAGACCTTTCCCCTTTCGGGATCCTACCAGGAACAGGTTAAAGAAATGTTCTTGGGTCGGGGCCCGATTCTGTTGGTAACAATAAAAAATGAACGCTACTATATACACATAACTGCCCGGGAACAACGCAAAATTGGGGCAGTGGATCTCTTTAAGCACGGCCGCTAGAAAGGGATGTAACGGAAAACGAAGCCCGCACTTTAAAGAGACGTAACTGACCGGAATGGCAGATGCCGGCACATTCATTTCCGCCGGAAGGAAATAGGGAATATCTTCCCGTCCCTTCCAGATAGAATAATGTGCCGGAATCGAAAATCTAGACCTAAACTCCTCAATATCCAACTCAGACATGGAAGGGTATCGCATTTTATGATGAGTCATAAGTGTATACTTTAGAGAAAGTGGATTGAAAGGGGTTGAACGTGAAATGGATTGAGGGCATAGAGAGTTGATTCTGCAGTTTTTCCTTCACGATAATGACAATGAGGAGAAACAATGCTCCAAATCCCGATTTAAATATTAATATCCCAGCCAATGGTGAGTCGCCACGTAATACTGCCCAAGACAGTGACGGTACAAAGCGCACTCATCACTCCTCTTGAACTATCGAATATGAAGAGGCGCAGATCGGGATATTAATATTTAAAGAATAACAAAGATAAAACTATAACTTAAATATACGTTATTTATTTTTAAATACAATTAACTCCTACACACTAAGGGAAAGATCGATCCCCTGGACGCTCACTACCTACAGGTACGGTCCCAGGTTCTCATGAATATGGAGACATCATGTGATCGGCCTTGTATCACCTCTACGATGACAATCAAGCCCGAGGGGCTAGTGATGTGAACTTGAGGACTGGGTACCTTGTGATAGGCAAGGCCCATTAATTACTGGGCTAATTCAAATGGTGGAAACGAATTCTTGCAGCCCATTTGCACACTTAAGGAAAAGCGGCCTGATGTTTAACGAGAGGACCAAAGATAACCTTAGGCGAAATAAAGCGTTTTCTTTTAACTGGTTCATTGGTTCGGTCCCAACCTCGTTTTACATCCCGCGATAACAACCTCTAATAAACCTGTCAGAGGCGGTTACAGAGCGTGATTTACACACGCCGTTAACTCTATAAATACATGGCGCGACGACGGAAATAGGAGGACCTTTTGGACGCGTGAGAACATGCCGTTACCCTGCCGGAGTTCTTACTGCTTTCTTTTTCTTGTCATTTTCATTAAGTCTTTGTTGTATTCATTACGGATTATTTGATTAGTGAACAGGCTAAGAGTATAATCTACTCTTAGTCAAGTGGTTTTCACCCCAATTCCTGGGGTTTCCACTATACATCGTTGTGCCACCGTTTATTTCCAGTTTTCAATCGTCTTCCACAACAAAAACAAATCAGAACCGAGTTCGTTTGCGAAACGAACCGGACGACTGTTGGTACCCCCTAAAAAGGGACCATAACAATAATAATAATACATGCATGTGGGAAAATCGTAGGTTAGGATTTCATAGTAGTCCTTTTGTATTCTCCATCTATAATACAATGTTTTTGTTTCTCTATAAAAAACATATTATAATATCAATAAAGTTGAAATGAAAAAAATTTTGATTTGTACTTTCAAAGCATACATTATCATCAAAATATATATTCCCACATCTTCAACACAATACATACCACCTAAACTTAAGATATGTTCNAAATGGTTCATGTGTGTGTGTATGATGTACCTAAGAAGTAAGAAAGATAATGTGTAGTGTGTGTGAAGTTTCCTTTAATAGATTGTGACCGCTTTACAGATTTTTGTAGGTGACGCAGGTGAGATATGATAGGGACGAGGAAGGAGGTCGTCGGTTGTCCGGTGATAGAGTCCGGTCCTTCGGAGAACACTCTAAATTATGCAGTCGTACTTTAACGTTTTGAACTATGTTTTAAATTGTTTTCGAATATTTCCGTTTTAATTATCATGTTTTTAACAAAACAACTAGGCCCAAATTACGGTCGTTACAAGAACCAAGGTTCAGCCGAAGCTCGTTAAGACTCATATTAAACGCAGACTACACCTATCCAATAAAATATTGACTCCAAGGACGAAATAAGAGTGACCCATACACAATGTAAAACGACTGGTCCATTCAGAATTGATACGAATAAACCAAGCATAATGTCTGAGACCGATGTTTAACTCCCTGTAAGTGTCCCCGATCTTACACTTGGTGATTAAAACAACTTCGTTAACATAAAACTTATTAGTTTATTGAGAAGTTCGTTATATTACTTCGTTCGGGAAATTAAAAGGATAAGAATTGAATGAAAAGAGTTATATTGAAAATAAGAAGTAAGGCAGATACAAAGTACAAAAAGAAATCTAGCTAATCTGCCCTTCTTCTCTATCTTCAATCTCCAGCTCCTGCGGTTCGGTCCGGGCCGCGAGCTGCTTCAGTTCTTCTTCCTGATCGGCCACCTTTTGGTTGACCGCTCTCTCCATCTCTTCAAAGAGGTAGAAGAAATGGTCTTCTTCCAGAACAGGTTCTTCCAAAGTTGGAATAACCTGAAACTTGCCATCTTTCTCAAGTGGCTCGATCATCTTCCATCGCTCGTCCGAAGGGGAAAGCCCGAACTGCTGAATAACTTGCTCGCGCATGTTATCCAAGTACTTGGCAGTATAAACCCCATGTATGTTATCCGCTAAAGCGAATAACAAAGGGGACCGAGCGAATCCAGAACCGCCTCCCGGACCGAACCTTCGGTCGAAATGCGGGCCCTCGTCAACTCCTCTTCCAAGGCCGTCTTCTCTTCTTGGGCCCGAAGGAGAAGCTCGTTCAGCTTATTCCTCTTCTCTTGGGCCCGACCTTGAACTTCGTTGATTTCTTCATCTTTGGCCCGCAGCTTGGCCTCCAGGTCGGCAATACGCCCCTGAGCTGTTTGTCATGTCTTCTCCAGCTCAGAGACTTTATCAGCTAAGAGTGAGACCTCNCGGGGGAAGAGGAGCGGGCATTACCCTGACAACGGTGCAATGTGACCTTATTCATTCCGCAGTCAAATTTTCCTTTGTTGGAACAAATAATGTGGTAGAATATGAGGCAGTATTGTCAGGAATGACCTTGGCTCGAAAAATGGGAGTTAGCAGAGTGCGAATGTTCTCAGACTCAAAGTTAGTAGTGAAACAGTTCGCAGGGAGATTTGAGACTCATGATCCGATGATGAGGTTATATTGTGCCAAAGTCCTGGAACTATCCAAAAAATTCAGTGAGTTCTCTCTTGACCATGTGCCACGAGAGCAGAATATGGTTGCCGACGCACTCGCCAGATTGGCCTCAAGCATACCTGACATAGAGCCAAGCACTATTTCGGTCCATATTCAGGACCGACCTTCGGTCGAGATTCCAGTGATCGAACAGTCTATTGAAGAGATCGATGCTCTATGCCATGAACTACATGGCTTGAATATTGATGCTACTGAATCCCCAGGAGAACCCAATTGGATGGACTCCTTTATTAAATATCTCTCCAACGGCTATCTCCCTGAAGATAAGTCTGAAGCTAGGAAAATAGAGGTCCGGGCTAAGACATTTACCTTAGTCGATGGACACTTGTTTAAAAAGAGTTTTGAAGGCCCGCTTCTGTGCTGTTTATCTCCAATTGAGGCTGAAGCCATCATGATTTATGTTCATGAAGGGATATGCAGCATTTATTCAGGGGCTCGATCTTTATACCACCGCATCATCAGAGCTAGGTACTTTTGGCCAACATTGCTTGCTGATGCGAAGCAATACACTAAACGTTGTGCCATATGCCAATACCATGCTCCGCTCCCGCAATTACCTGGGGCTCCCTTATCGATTACCCCATTGCCCTGTCCGTTTGACAGATGGGGGATCGACATCCTTGGACCTTTTCCTCGGTCAATAGGGCAAAGAAAATTATGTATTGTAGCGGTGGAATATTACTCGAAATGGATTAAAGCAGAAGCAGTAGCCATCATCTCAGAGAAAGTGGTCAAACACTTTATATGTCGAAATATTGTGAGCCGCTTCGGGATTCCCCGAGCGCTCGTATATGATAATGAGACTCAGTTCCGCGGAAAGAGCATACGGGATTTATGCACCAAGTTGGGCATCACCCAGCATTTCTCATCAGTAGTCCATCCCCAAACTAACGGACTTACGGAGGTATCTAACAAGGTTATCCTGAAGGGATTGAAAACCAAGTTAGAAGATTTTGGAGGTAAATGGCTCGAACATATCTATGAGGTCCTATGGGCATACCGAACTACACCTCGCTCAACAACCCAGGAATCACCTTTCTCATTTGTGAATGGGACGGAAGCTGTTAGCCCGGTGGAGGTTGCCATCTGATCACCTCGGATCTCTCAATACGATGAGCATATGAATGGTGAAAGAAGATTATTGGACCTCGAAATGATCGAAGAGAAGAGAGACGCAATATATGCACGGATGCGTGCTTATCAGCGAACTATGGAACGGACCCATAACAAACGAGTCCTCCCAAGAGAATTCTTTGAAGGCGATCTCGTCATCAGAAGCATTAAAGTGCAGAGGAACGTTGGAAAGCTAGACAGAAATTGGGAGGGACCGTATCGAATATCAAAGAAATTGGAGTCAGGTGCGTATAAACTTGAAACATTGGATGGTATAGAGGTCCCCCGAACTTGGAATGTCATGAATTTAAGGCGATATTTCTTATGAACCTTCGATTAATGTGTTTGACTCAATGAAATACATTCTCTCAAACGTAAGTAGAAAACAAGTAAGTACAAATACAAACTATTTCTAATGGAATGATGGACCGATTTTGAAGTTGGGTGGCTTAGGACGAATCTGGACTGGTGACCGAAGCTTCGTGTCGGCAAGGCTCACAAGTTGTAGTGACCGCTCTGACGAGTCACATGCTCCTGCACTTGCCCAGCCCCATGGATGAGTTGTGATTCTCCCAGAACTCATTACGAACTAAAACACTCCTTCAACGACATTCAATCTTTAGGAATGACCCTTTGTACCTATGACATCTGCTACGATAAAAAGAATGATAGTCAACATATCGAGACATAAGAGCGGTCCAAATATAAGACGTATTATGAGCAAAGCTTGGCCAACATAACCTAAGGGACTTTATTAGAACCAAGGTTCGGCCGAAGCTCGTAAAGACTCATATTAAACACAGACTACGCCTATCCAATCAAGTATTGACTTCAAGGACGGAATAAGAGTGACCTATACACAATGTAAAACGACCGATCCAATCAGAATTGATACGAATAAACCAAACATAATGTCTGTGACCGATGGTTAACTACCTGTAAGTGTCCCCGATCTTACACTTGGCGATTAAAACCACTTCGTTAACATAAAACGTATTAGTTTATTGAGAAGTTGGTTATGTTACTTCGTTCTGGCAATTAAAAGAACAAGAATTGAATGGAACAAGTTATATTGAAGATAAGAAGTAAGACAGATACAAAATATGAGTTAAATCTAGCTAATCTGCCCCTCTTCTTTGTCTTCAATCTCCGGCTCCTGCGGTTCGGTCCGGGCCGCGAGCTGCTTCAATTCTTCTTCCTGATTGGCCACCTTTTGGTTGATCGCTCTCTCCATCTCTTCAAAGAGGTAGAAGAAAGGGTCCTCTTCCAGAACAGGTTCTTCCAAAGTTGGAATAACCTGAAACTTGCCATCTTTCTCAAGTGGCTCGATCATCTTCCATCGCTCGTCCGAAGGGGAAAGCCCGAACTGCTGAATAACTTGCTCGCGCATGTTATCCAAGTACTTGGCAGTATAAACCCCATGTATGTTATCCGCTAAAGCTAATAACAAAGGGGACCGAGCGAATCCCAGAACCGCTTCCCGGACCGAACATTCGGTCGAAGTGTGGGCCCTTGTCAACTCCTCTTCCAAGGCCGTCTTCTCTTCTTGGGTCCGAAGGAGAAGCTCGTTCAACTTATTCCTCTTCTCCTGGGCCCGACCTTGGACTTCGTTGATTTATTTATCTTTGGCCCGCAGCTTGGCCTCCAGGTCGGCAATATGCCCCTGAGCTGTTTTTCCTGTCTTCTCCAGCTCAGAGACTTTATCAGCTAAGAGTGAGACCTCCGTCCCGTCTCTTAGCAGCTCATTGTCTAGTCGGTCACGGTCCTCCCGTACCGTGACCAACTCACCATGCTTGATCTCAACTTGCTTTTTTGCAAGGTCAAGTTGATCTTGGACTTGTTGGGATACAACGCTACCACCCTGGTTCTTCTCCACGGTGATAGCAGTTGTGAAAGCTTTCCTCAACATCTGCATAAGATAACATATTCTTAAGTAAAAGTTTGGGTCTTCATGTCAAGTTAAAGTTACCTTAGTGGTGAGGTCGATGAAGCCTTCCATAATCTCTTCCCCAGTCACGTCCGCCTGGACGTTCTCTGGGTTCTGCTCTCCGTAAAGGCGGAAGTCCTTTAGGAAAGCACTCCTCCAGGAGGTTAGCTTCCTCCCCTGACTGAACATGTCCAGCAGGCCCAGAGCAACTTCCCAGTCAGAGTTAGTCTTCGGCCCGATCCAGGCTCCTTCAAAACGATCCCCCTAGCGGGGACCGGCGGCAGGGAGACGTTCACTTTAAGCTGAGGACCGGGGAGAACCTTCTCCACGGGAACGGCTCCCTGCAGCAATAAAACAATAGTTTTAGTACTAATAAAGGAGGCATTTCCGATTTGATAGAGGCTGGATAAGCTCAAAGAACGAATCCGAGCCTTTATCACCTCCTCTACTACTCCAAATACCCGAAACGCAGGCCCATCTCTAGTTGAAGGCTGCCCTGTGCAACGAAGGGTCAGCGTGCCCGCGCGGTTGTTTGGATTGGGGGGTTCACGGACCCCGATGGGACCAGCGTACCCCCTGTTGCTGATTCGCTCCCCTTAGCGCTGCCCGATGCTTCACGTTGTCCTTCCGAAGGACGGACCGAAGCAGCTGCCATGCGTTTAAAGCGAGAGCTTGGCATTGTCTCAGTCGAATCTGCAAAACAAATACATAAGGATCAGGAAAGTATAAACTAAAAACATTACTTCATACCCGATCCTTCTGATGGATCTGAACTAGAGAACACCCCCTTCGGGGCTGTGGCTCCGGCCCTACCCGCAACACCTATTGCTATTAATCTTTTCTCCCGAAGCAGATCTATTCGCCTAAGGCGTGCTTCGGGAGGGGGGAACATCGCAAGCGTATTTGCGGTGTCCGTGCGGGAGGGGTTGAACCTACTTCGGTCCAACTGACCTATGCGTGGGTGGGTTAGGCGCGGCCATACTTTCAACAGATCCTCTTTGGGGACTGTTATCCACACATAGCAGGCCTCCCACGCATGACGAGATTCTTCTTTATCTACAATTGCGCACTCTTTGGTGCGCACCGCTATATAATAAAACTTGCGGCAACCTAACAGACCCTTCCTCTTTCGGGATCCTACCAAGAACATGTTAAAGAAGTGTTCTATGGTCGGGGCCCGATTCTGTTGGTAACAATAAAAAATGAACGCTATTATATACACATAACTGCCCGGGAACAACGCAAAAGTGGGGCAGTGAATCTCCTTAAGCATGGCCGCTACAAAGGGATGTAGCGGAAAACGAAGCCCGCACTTTAGAGAGGCGTAACTGACCGGAATGGCGGATGCCGGCACATTCATTTCCACCGGAAGGAAACATGGAATATCTTCCCGTCCCTTCCAGATAAAATAATGCGCCGGAATCGAAAACCTAGACCTAAACTCCTCAATATCCAACTCAGACATGGAAGGGTATCGCATTTTATGAGGAGCCATAAGTGTATACCTTAGAGAAACTGGATTGAAAGGGGTTGAACGTGGAATGGATTGAGGGCACAAAGAGTCGATTCTGCAGTTTCTCCTTCGCGATAATGACAATGAGGAGAAACAATGCTCGAAATCCCGATTTAAATATTAATCTCCCAACCAATGGTGAGTCGCCACGTAATACTGCCCAAGACAGTGACAGTACAAAGCGCACTCATCACGCCTCTTGGACTATCGAATATGAAGAGGCGCAGATCGGGATATTAATATTTAAAGAATAACAAAGATAAAACTATAACTTAAATATACATTATTTAGTTCTAAATACAATTAACTCCTACACACTAAGGGAAAGATCGGTCCCCTGGACACTCACTACCTACATGTACGGTCCCAAGTTCTCATGAATATGCAGACATCATCTGATCGGCCTTGTATCACCTCTACGATGGCAATCAAGTCCGAGGGGCTAGTGATGTGAACTTTAGGACCGAGTACCTTGTGATGGGTAATGCCCACTAATTATTGGGCTAAATCAAATGGTAGAAACGAATTCCTGCAGCCCATTTGCAAACTTAAGGAAAATCGGCCCGATGTTTAACGAGAGGACCGAAGATAACCTTAGGCGAAATAAAGCGTTTTCTGGTAACTGGCTCCTTGGTTCGGTCCGAACGGTTACAGGCTCACGTTTTCCACGCTTCGGGCCTCCACACGTTTACCACGCTTCGAGCTCGATCACGCAGACCACGCCTCGGTCCCAACCTCGTTTTACATCCCGCGATAACAACTTCTAACAAACCTGTTAGAGGCGGTTATAGAGCGTGATCTACACACGCCATAAACTCTATAAATACAGGGCACGACGACGGAAATAGCAGGACCTTTTGGACGCGTAAGAACATGCCGTTACCCTGCCGGAGTTCTTACTGCTTTCTTTCCCTTGTCATTTTCATTAAGCCTCCGTTGTATTCATTACGGATTGTTTGATTAGTGAACATGCTAAGAGTATAATATACTCTTAGTCAAGTGGTTTTCACCCCAATTCCTGGGGTTTCCACTATACATCGCTGTGCCATCGTTTATTTCCAGTTTTTAATCGTCTTCCACAACAAAAACAAATCAGAACCGAGTTCGTTTGCTAAACGAACCGGACGACTGTTGGTACCCCCTAAAAAGGGACCACAATAGTTTGACACCGTCCGTGGGGAACGATTTGTGGATTTACCCATTGAGGTCTCTATCCCGACGAGGAATACGCAGGCGACAAATCTCGCAATCGGTAACGAATTCTCAACACATAATGGCGTATGCTTTTATAGGAACTATATTCTTTCACACAGGGATATGAGTTAGTCTTGGACGGCGGGGGTTTTGGACGGGTTTGGACTAGTGATAGCTCTGACTAAGTCGAGAAAGTCCTAGANAAAAAATGGGCTCAGCTACATTAATGGGTTCAGCTACAGTAATGGCTTTAGGGGGTCACGGGGGCTTGGCTGCATATATGTGTTCATCATATGATATTCAAATCTAAATTACTAAAAAATGAATATTGTACAATACGAGTTTTGCACCCGAAACCCGAAAACACTAAGAATGTTGAAACCTAAATTATATAAAAATGAATATTTACAATACAAATTTTTGCACCGGGATTGGTCTTGGGAGTGGGTTTGATATGTGCCTTGTCTCGGACATTGACTAGAGCTACATGATGGTCTTGGGCTTGGACGCACGGATTGTACATTACGAATTTTTACATTATGATTTTTACACCGTACACCCGATACCCGTAACCTAAATAACTATAAAATGATTTTTTTACATTAAAATTTTTCCACCGAAAACCCGAAAACGCTAAAAAATTTTCGCGTTACACACCGGTGTAATTTGCTTCCGGGGCTCAATAAATGGATCGAATCATTTTTACATTACAAATTATGCATGTATATACCCAAAACTCGAAACCCTAAATCACTAAAAAGTAATTTTTTACATAGAAATATTGCCCCGGAAAACCCAAAAACCCCAAAATTTTTTAGTGTTTAGGGTTTATGGTTTAGGGTTTATCTGCTCACAACCTTTTTGGCAAAATTGAAATCATCCATTACAATTTGCTAAATTTCAGTTGAATAATTAAAAAAACGCACGTAGCCTAATGGTAATGGGGCAGAGATACAATAATGGGCAATGTTACAAATAAGGAATGGGCTACAATATGGGTTACAGTAATGGGTTTAGGCAACAGTATTGGCACGGCTACCGTTAAGGGATGGGCTACTGTATGGGGCAGAGAAACAGTATTGGTTGGGCTACAGTATGGGGTAAGGCTACAAATAAGGGCTGGGGGCTACAATATAGGCTTGGCTACATATTGGCTACAGTAATGGGCAGGGCTAGGTTAGAGTATGAGATGGTTTACAGTAATGGGTCAGGGATACACTAATTTGTTGACTACAGTAATTGGATGGCTACAAATAAGGGATGGGCTACATTATGAGGGCAACTGTAATGGTAGGGGCTACAAAAAATGGACTCAACTACATTAATGGGTTCAGCTACAGTATTGGCTTTAGGGGGTCATGGGGGTTTGGCTACCTATATGTGTTCGGCATTTGACATTCAAGTCTAAATTACTAAAAAATGAATATTTTACAATACAAGTTTTGCACTCAAAACCCGAAAACGCTAAGAAACTTGAAACCTAAATTATATAAAAATGTATATTTTACAATACAAAATTTTTCACCTGGATTGGTCTTGGGAGTGGGTTTGGATATGGGCTTTGTCTCGGACATTGGCTAGAGCTACATGATGGTATTAGACTTGGACGCACGGATTGTACATTACGTATTTTTACATTAGGATTTTTACACTGTACACCCGATACCCGTAACCTAAATCAGTATAAAATGATTTTTTTACATTAAAATTTTTCCACCGGAAACCCGAAAACTCTAAAAAAATTCTACGTTACACACCGGTGTAATTTGCTTCCGGGGCCCAATAAACGGATCGAATCATTTTTACATTACAAATTATGCATGTATATACCCGAAATTCTAAACCCTAAATCACTAAATAACAAATTTTTTACATAGAAATGTTGCCCCGTAAAACCCGAAAACCCTAAAAAATTTTAGTATTTAGAGTTTAGGGTTTAGGGTTTATCTGCTCACAACTTTTTTGGAAAAATTGAAATCATCCATTACAATTTGCTAAATTTCGGTTGAATAATTTAAAAAACGCACGTAGCCTAATGGTAATGGGACAGGGATACACTAATGGGCAGGACTACAAATAAGGACTGTGATATAATATGGGTTACAGTAATGGGTTTAGGCTACAGTAATGGGCTGGGCTATCGTTAAGGCTGGGCTATTGTATGGGGCAGGGATACAGTGTGAGTTGGGCAACAGTATTGGACATGGATAGAAATAAGGGTTGGGCTACAATATAGGCTTGGCTACATATTGTCTACACTAATGGGCAGGGGCTACAGTAATGGGATCAGCTACAATAATGGGCAGGGCTACAATATGGGTTGGCTACAGTAATGGCAGGGCTACCGTAAAGGGCTGGGCTAGAGTACGGGCTGGTCTACAGTATGGGGCACGGATACAGAAATGGATTGGCTACAGTATGGGGCAGGGCTACTGTTATAGTCCCTTTTTAGGGGGTACCAACAGTCGTCCGGGTCGTTCAAACAACGAACTCGGTTCTAATTTATAAAAGATATGGAGAACGATTTAAAGTTAAAATCAAAGTAAGAACACAGCATATATAGTGGAAACCCCGTAAAATGGGGTGAAAACCACTCGACCAAGAGCCGATTATGCTCTTGGTCTGCTCACTAATGAAAATAAGAGAAGTTTACACAAAGCAGGCTAATGAAAATGACTAAGTATAGAAAGCAGTAAGAATCTGGGCAGCGTAACAGCCTGTTCTTCTGCATCCAAGGGTCCTGTCTTTTCCTTCGCCCTACCCTGTATTTATAGAGTTGCCGGCGAGTGTAATCCACGTCCTGTAACCGCCTCTGACAAGTTTGTTAGAGGTTGTTATCGCAGGATGTAAAACGAGGCTGGGACCGATGCGTGGTCTGCGTGATCGGGCCCGAAGCATGATAAACGTGACAGGGCCCGAAGCGTGGAACGCGTGAGCCTGTAACTGTTTTTTAACCGTTCGGACCGAACCGCGGAGCCAGCTGGCAGATAACGCTTATTTTTACTAAGGTTATCTTCGGTCCTCCGTGTTGAACATCGGGCCGGTCTTCTTAAAGGTGTAATTGGGCTGTGAGAATTCGTTTTGATTATTTAAACTGGCCCAACAGTTATCGGGCCTCACTCATTACAGGGTACCCGGTCATAGAGTTCTCATCAGCTACAGTATGGGTTGGGCTACAAATAAGGGATGGGCTACAATATGGGTGCTACAGTAATGAGCATGACTATAGAAATGGGATCAGCTACAGTAATGGGCAGAGTAATAAATAAGGGTTGGGTTACAATATGAGCTTGTCTACAGTAATGGACAGAGCTACAATATAGATTGGCTACAATATGGATTGACTACAGTAATGGGTAGGGCTACCATTAAGGGTTGGGCTAGAGTATGGGCTAGTCTACAGTAATAGGGCGGAGATACAGTAATGGTTGACTACAGTAATTGGATGTGCTACAGTATGGGCAGGGCTACAATATGGGGGGCTACAGTAATGGGCATGGCTACAATATGGGCATGGCTAAAATATGGGCTTGGCTACATTAATGGGCAGTGCTACCGTTAAGGGCTGGGCTAGAGTATGGGTTGGTCTGCAGTAATGGGGTAGGGATACAGTAATGGGCTGAGCTATAGTAATAAGCAGGGCTACAAATAAGGGATGGACTACAATATGGGGGCTACAGTAATGGCAGGGGCTACAAAAAATGGACTCAGATACATTAATGGGTTCAGCTACAGTAATGGCTTTAGGGTGTCACGGGGGCTTGGCTGCCTATATGTGTTCGACATTTGACATTCAAATCTAAATTACTAAAAAATGAATATTGTACAATACAAGTTTTGCACCCGAAACCCGAAAACGCTAGGAAACTAGAAACCTAAATTATAAAAAAATAAATATTTTACAATACATATTTTTGCACCGGAATTGGTCTTGGGAGTGGGTTTGGATATGGGCCTTATCTCGGACATTGGCTAGAGCTACATGATGGTCTTGGGCTTGGACGCACGGATTGTACATTACGAATTTTTACATTATGATTTTTACACCGTACACCCGATACCCGTAACCTGAATCACTATAAAATGATTTTTTTTACATTAAAATTTTTCCACCGGAAACCCGAAAACGCTAAAAAATTTTCGCGTTACACACCGGTGTAATTTGCTTTCGGGGCCCAATAAAAGGATCGAATCATTTTTACATTACAAATTATGCCTGTATATACTCGAAACTCGAAACCCTAAATCACTAAAAAATAAATTTTTTACATTGAAATTTTGCCACGGAAAACCCGAAAACCCCAAAATTTTTTAGTGTTTAGGGGTTTAGGGTTTATCTGCTCACAACTTTTTTGGCAAAATTGAAATCATCCATTACAATTTGCTAAATTTTGGTTGAATAATTAAAAAAACACACGTAGCCTAATGGTAATGGGGCAGGGATACAGTAATGGGTAGGGGCTACAATATGGGTTACAGTAATGGGTTTAGCCTACAGTAATGGGCTGGGCTACAGTATTGGCAGGGCTACCGTTAAGAGCTGGGCTACAATATGGGGCAGAGATACAGTATGGGTTGGGCTATAGTATGGGGTAGGGCTACAAATAAAGGTTGGGCTACAATATAGGCTTGGCTACATATTGGCTACAGTAATGGGCAGGGGCTATAGTAATGGGATCAGCTACTCTAATGTGCAGGGCTATAGTAATGGGATCAGCTACTCTAATGTGCAGGGCTACAATATGTGATTGGCTACAGTAATGGGCAAGGCTATCGTTAAGGGCTAGGCTAGAGTATGAGCTGGTCTACAGTATGGGGCAGAGATACAGTAATGGGTTGACTACAGTATGGGGCAGTGCTACAGTATGGGCTGGGCTACAATATGAGGGCTACAGTAATGGGATCCGCTACAGTAATGGGCAGGGCTACAAATATGGGTTGGGCTACAATAATGAGTAAGAGGTCCAAACGGTCCCCATCCTCAACTCGAAGTTCGCGAAATGATTGATCGGATCACCGTCGCCTCGGAATATTGGCAACCCTTCGGGGTTGCGGTAATATCGATCGGGGACTACCGCCCATATCTCTTCAGAAAAATGGAGCATCAAATCTCCTAGTATGGCGGAGACACCTCCAGAATGATAGGATGATTTCTGGGCGAGGTGTAGATTATGCCACCCATCATCATCCTTACTCTGCCTGATCGGGGCATCCATGGCCCGATCGAATAGTCTAGGATTGCACCCAAGATCGGGCCCGCAATCCCTCTTCGTTCGTAGGGTCTCCAACTCCTTGGTAAGTTCATTTATGCGTCTCTGCATCTGTTCTTGATCAGTCCGAGGAACGGGAGTTGGGGTTCTCACTGGAGGAGGTGGTGTAGATTGGTATCTCTGCCTCCTCATCGTCACTCCGCGCCTTATAATCTCCTCTTCATCGGAGCTTCGTACGTCAGGGTCGCTTTCGTACCCTCTGCTTGCTGGAACATAGCTTGTGATAGCCGGTGGTTCTGTTCCACTCCTCTCCGACGTAACTTCGATTATTACTTTCCTGACAACAACCTTCAGGTCCTGTAAAGAGAACGTTGACGCTGGAAGGCTGCTGGGAAGCGTATCACTATCGTTCGTCGAAGTTCCGATTGCCATGCATTTGATTATCTTATCCCACGTAAAGACCTCAAATGGGGATTAGAAAATCGTCCCCATGGACAGCGCCAAACTGTTGTGGTCTAAAAACCGTAGGTGTCAAGAGTCGTTCGGTTCGTTGCAAAACAAACTCGGTTTTAATTTATTTTGTAGGGGGAAAACAATTTAGAATCAAATGAAAAGGACATAACAATTTTAGAGTAGAAAACCCCTAAAAGAAGGGGAAAAAACCACATGACTAAGAGATGAAAATGTTCTTAATCGATCCAATAATCAAGCTATTCATTATAGATGCCATGTTTGTTCTTTAGAAATAACAAGCGAAGGGAAAGCTTAAGGGGAACAGGAGAAAACCGAAGAAGAGGAAGATTGTTTTCGTTCACAAGTGTCCATTTTATAGGCATTTCCTGCTGTGTGAACAGTAGAATGTCGTTTTGTGATTGTCTCATGCGGCTAAGTCGGCTTGTGTCGGGCGGGACAGCCGACCGGCGTAGCTCTAGCCGGCTGCGCGGCGCCAGACCTTTCGGCGCTACTAGCCGGCTGTCTTTAGGCCAAAGGAGGCTCGTACGACTCAGTCAGGCACGCCTTTGACAAGATTATCAGAGGCTATTGTCACATGTTTGAGAAGTGCGGATGACCCTAAGCGTAATTTGTGCATCCTGGACCGATCGGTCCCGATGAGGAGGAGAATGCATGATTCCATCGATCGGTCCCGACTGTTCTCACCGGGCTGTCCATTCGCGTGAGCTGGATCTGGGCCTTCAAGTTCGGCTTATGTCACTTAGGCTGACCTGGCTAAGCTTGGGCCTAACCAGGTTCGGGATACCGAGTTCCGAATGTCTCATCAAACAGTTTTTTAAAAATCCTAGATTAATTCTTAGTAAAGAAACTCATATTTCACAAGCATGAAAGAGCCATAGTTTTTTAAATCGATTTGATTGGTGATCGGAAATCTCTTCTATTGATCGAACCAGATAGTCAGATCGATTCAAACAGATTCTAAAAAGTATATATTTAAAATATTATTTAATAATAAAATAAATTTAAAAGTCTAATTTTTTAATAAATTTAATAATAAATGAACCAAAATTTTGATTTCCTCTTTTTTATTCAACATTGACCAAAATTTAAGTTCTTTAAGTCAAAGTTTTGGCCCAGCAGGCCCAATTCTAGATAGTCGAACTAATTTTTGCTGATTTTTAGCATTTAAACCCTAAAATCAAACCGTTTTTTTGTTGACGATGAGACAATTTTTTGGAGTGGATCAGATCGGTATCAACATCGATTCACGATCGGATCAGCCCGTTCGAACCAATTTCAAAATCCATGACAAATAGCAACATCATACCATAACAGGGATCTGCAATAAAACACGTGAGCCGCTACTCAAAGGGTTCACTAAATTCATCTGGTCT
Source organism: Utricularia reniformis (assembly GCA_009725065.1). Taxonomy (NCBI): domain Eukaryota; kingdom Viridiplantae; phylum Streptophyta; class Magnoliopsida; order Lamiales; family Lentibulariaceae; genus Utricularia; species Utricularia reniformis. The sequence continues at coordinate 159 of RWGZ01001370.1, read as the reverse complement.
TCAACGTTAAAACCTGAAATTCAAATCACTCTAAATTTCATCATACAATGCCATGACTCCTGGCGCTAGATCATCCATACAGGCTCTTATTTCATCTGCTTAAAACGCTCCTAAGCTTGTTTTCCCCATTGAAAAACCAGTAGAGTAACATCTTTTCAT